>VWZW01006872.1:31525-190101 GCA_013397115.1 Edolisoma coerulescens
GGGGTGTCATAATCCATCAAAGACCCCCCACAGTGCTCCCCAGACTCATTCCTGAGGCCTTGCACCACAGCATTGCACGTGATGCAAAGTGATGCAACAAATCCAGAGTTTGCTGCAAGAGACCAAGAGATTGTGTCAAACTTCCCCGCTGCCCCCCCTCCCTGGGGGAGGGGGGGGAGGGAGGGACCTGGGCATTCCCACCTGGCCTGAGCATATATTAATCCATTGGATTCTATGCTTCTCGAGGGACCCTCATCACCAAAAAGACCAACTGGAGAGGATCAATGGAGCACTGTTGGGATCCACAGAGCAGTGATATTTTCTTTATTCTGTCTCTGTCACTCTCTTTCTGTCCCCCCCCCTCTTTTCTATTTCTTTCTCTTCCTTTCTCTCTCTCTCTCTCTCTCTCTCTCATATTTACTATCAAATAAAATCCATACTATTGGTATGTGGTCTCGTTTGCACCTTAATTCAGGCAGAGGCATTTCTAAAAATTTTAAAAACCGGACCGTAACACCCTTGTCAACACACATGACACAAATCTTTCCTGTCCCTCTGTGAAGCAGGCATGACTTGGACACTGTTTCTGGGGCAGGACCCAAAAAGCTTGGCATGCTCCAAGGGGAAAAAGAAAGCAGGACACATGGATTTGGCATGGATTGGCTGGAAATGTAAGAGTTCAAATGAACTCTCCAGCAGGAGAAACACGCCAGGCCATCATAACAAACAGCAGGAGATACAAGTGCAAATTCACTCCAGCATTGTCCTGCCAGACTCCTGCAATAAAGCTGGGGTTGGAAGAGGAATAGTGGAGAGGAGGAGCTTAGTTCTCCTGGGGAGGGAGATGCTGGCAGAATGAGATTAAAATGGCCCTGACTTGTAAAGCGGATGCGGAAGAGCAAGAGGAGATATGATAAACCTGCCATGCCAGCCAAGGAGACACTTAGGACTTGCTCAATCCGTGTCAATCAGCACTGGGGACTCCATTTCTCTGCAAGGATTGATGTACTTTGAACAATCATAGAATCAGAGAATGGTTTGGGTTAGAACAGACCTTTAAATGTCATCTAGTCCAACTCCACTGCCATGGGCAGGAACACCTTTCCACTAGACCAGGTTGCTCCAAGCCCTGTCCAGCCTGACCTTGAACACTTCCAAGGATGGAGCAGCCACAACTTCTCTGGGCAGCCTGTGCCAGGGCCTCACCATCCTCATTGTAAAAAACTTGTTCCTTATAGCTAAATTTGTATCAACGAGTAGCAATAAACCATTATCTAAAAGGATTTTTGTTTTCCATTTTGGGATCTCCACTGTCTGCTACCTACGAAGCCTGCTGAAGATTTTACAATGTTTAGGATGTTCCTACCTTCTCCTGTGTAGATCTTCTAGGGTCTAATAAGGACAGAAACCTTATACTGGCCTTTCCTCAGTGGGCACATTTATATTTTCCCCTCCCTCCTTCAGGAAATATGTTGAAACTCAGGTATTTTTGAGACTGCTGATTTTCAGTCAAATTTGCTAGAAATTTGTAGCGGGGCTCAAAAAATGCTAGAGGAAAAGCAGACAGTCCATCAGACAGATATATACTCCCTCCCACATGCTTCAAGAGCGACTGCACAAACTTCATCTACTTAGGATGCAACAAATCACTCCCACCTTCATCAAACTCTGGCAGCAAAGAAAAATTGCAGCCCTCAGTATTTCTCAGCAGTGGAGTTATGTACTTGTATTTTTCCTTTGTGGTATCCTATTTCCGCAGAAGAAGGAGTTAAAGCCTGCAGCACTGATTTTCTGTAATTTATTTTTTGCTGGCTTCAGGGTGGTGATTCCTATGAGAAAAAATTGTATAAATGACTACATATTGCAAATTATGTGGGTAGGAGATGCTCTGAATGTTTGTAATCTCTGCTGTGACAGCCAGGGGAAAATACAGATCCTCACACAGTGGTGTAGTATCTCTGTGTGTCCCCAGGTACTACTGCTTGTATCATGATGGTGAGACAGTTTTATGGGTGTTCGATTTGACCACCTAAACACCAGGGAAGGTCACGGTGCTTGGTCTTTGACCTGTTCCATGAATGGGAAAAGTTTCAGGGAACTGGTCTGCCAGCAAGCTCAGTGGACACTTGCCAATGGCCACAGGCAAGATTAAAAATCAGCCACTTGCTCCAGTTTCTGTGCCTTCAGTTGTCCCCCTGTCTTCCCAGAGCTCTCCATCACCTGCCTCCTTTTCAGGCTTGGGGCAGCTTTGTCCCCCTACCCACAGAGCACCAAAACCCAACATCCCATGTGCCACTGACAGGCTTTGATCCAGCCATGCCCCTGCACCACAGGGTTGTTGAGGACAAGATGATTTTGAAATTCCTTTCATGGTGTGGGCACATAGTCTACTTTGTCCCCCACATAGCCTCTTTGTCCAGAGCACAGGAGGAGGTGAGAAAACCAAGGACTCTCTCCCTCCTGGAACTCCTGTATGTGTGAATGAGCCTGACTTTGAGAGCAGGGTTTTCCTCTTGTGTGGCTGACAGAGTAGACTTTGGGGAATCCAGTTGGGCCTCTAATTTCACCAAGAGTCAGGCAATGGTAGAAGAGTCATCAGACAGTAAGATAAAACTGAGAAATGGAGCCCTATCTGCAGACAGGATGGGGAAGCTGTGCCCTGCCCTCCACACTGCCTCTGCTTGCCCTTTGCCTCTGACACTTACTTGAACCATAAAACCCTCCAAAGACATCAGTGTTCTCTTAATGTGTGACCACATGTTGCTCACAAGCTGAGGGCCTTGAAATCATCTGTAGCTTCTACACTTGTCTCGGTTTGAGACAAGTTTAGGAGGAAACATCCTGTAATGAACATCTCCTTGTAAGAAGGCAGGTTTCAGCACTCCCTCCCCCACTGATACAAAAGGAATTTCTTGGATGAAAGTGAAAAAAACTATTTATTTAACAAGGAGAGTGCTGGCAGGGCAAAGAAAAAAAATGAGTAATGTGAGATAATAAACCCCCTTGATGTGGAGAAAGCTGGTGGTTTTAGAGTTCTGTCTGTAGCTGGCTTGGCCCCTCCCGAGGTCTGAGGCTGGGATGCGGCGTCCCCGCAGCCTCCCTGCCGGTCCACGGGGTCCGATGATCTGGTTCTCACATCACAGCTAAGCCGAACAGTTCCAGAAGAAGAAGAAGTTCTGGAGGATTTCAGTAGTCCTGGGAAAATTTCTTGCCTCAGCTAACAGGCTAGCTAAAAGCAGGAAGGTGCTCTCTCCGCTCTGCAGTGGTGAGAACATGGGGGAGTGTGTGTGAGTCCTTGAACACAAACTGTGCTGAAGAATTCTCTCGTCTTCTCTCCCCCCTCTCCTGGACCCAGCTTAAAGCTGCAGGACCCATTTCTGGGCAATAAGCAGACAATAGGAGAATACAGTATAATCATAAAATCACCCCAAGACAACACTCTTCTATAATAAGGCAATAAATAACAGGTCATTGGGATGCTGTGTCTTGGCATAGTAGAGAACCCTGGGAAAATGTTGAAAATGACATCTCTCTCTGAATTGGGAATTAGAATCACAGATTCATAGAATAACTGGGTTGGAAAAGACCTTAAAGCTCCTCTTGTTCCAAATTCCTGCCATGGACAGGGACACCTTCCAGGAGACCAGGTTGCTCCAAGTGCCATTCAACCTGGCCTTGAACACTTCCAGGGATGGAGCAGCCACAGCTTCTTTGGACACCCTGTGCCAGTGCCTCACTACCCCTCACAGGGAAGACTTTCTTTCCAATATCCCATCTAACCCTGCCCTCTTGTCAGTGTGAAGCCATTTCTCCTTGTTCTGTCACTGCAGGGCTGCCTTCCTAATTATTTCTTGGCAAGTATTTTCTTGTCCATGTGGCAGAGAAAACATCAATTGCAAGGGAAACCATGGAGCTGTGGTGGTTCTGCTGCCCTGGAAGTGACTGGAGAACTTACTTCCCTGCAAGATTTTTTGTGGGTTGGTCTTCCCCTTTCCCATGGGGCAAGACAGGTTAGACATAACCCTGGAAGGCTCTAAGTGAAGGCCCTTTGATGGCAGTGGGTGCTTTGAGAAGAGATGTGCACTGAGTGTGTTCCCACAGTGGTAGAGGGAGGCAGAGAAAATTGGGTCAGGAGATTGATATCTGGAAAGGGGTATGATTGAGTTCAGTCCCCTGCTTTCACAGACAACTTTTCTAATGTACATATAGAAGATTTGTTCTTTGCTCTTTCACCTTCAAAACTCCACCGTGGTCATCCTATAGCATGATAGCACCAACACACCAATGCAATGTACCACAAGGCAAGGTTAGGAGAGACCAGGACTTTGCTAGTTTCTGAAAGTTCCCACATCCTGCATACCTCCTGCCTCTGCAGAAAATGTGCTTATGGAAAAGCCTGCTGCACAAATGCTCTGGTTTTAGAGCACTCTTAGGGGAGGTAATTTTGCAGCTTAAAGGAATGCCTGAGCCATGGGAATGCCTGAGGAATGGCAGCCAGAGGAATGCCTGAGCCATGGGAAGATGGACCACATCCTTTTGTGCATCTTTACAGCACCAGCAGCCTGGTTGTACTTGGAATGCCTGCTGAAATGCAATCATGGTGGTCCTGGGATCCAAGGAAGAAGCTTGGTGGTTCACTCCAGCTGGAAATGGGAAGATACACAATGGCGCTGTGAGTCTTCCAGTACAGCTTGAGCTGCTACCCAGGGATGCCATGGTACCCTGAGATGGGAGGAGAGGGGTCATCTCTGCGAGGACCAGGCAGAGGCAGTGGTGGAGCTGCTGGGTCCTGCTGCAGCTTAGTGCTGTCCTTGATCCCACACTGCTGTCCAGGAGAAGAGAGCCCTAGCTGGACCATATTTCAGCATTAAGGGAACTTCATAGTAGCTCCCCAAGCTGTCTTCTCTGGAACTGCACAGAAATGTCCAATGTGGTGTCTGGCAGGCTGGATGTGATCTATGAGAGGCAAAATAAAAAGTCTGGTCCTAGAGGATAGAAATAAACTCCAGAGATGGGAATCTTCCCTGAGTGCAGAAAGGAGACAACCAGATGGGCTTTTGGACCTTTCTTCCTTCCTTAATTTCTATAAATATGAAAAGAAGTTGGGTAAGGCCATAGGGTTACAGCTGCCTTGAAAGAGCTGATGTCCAATGTTTGGGGGAGTTTTGGTTCTTTCTCAGTGGGAGACATCCCATAAAGCTCCCCCGGACTTGGGCAAGAATATAATTAAAACAGGTGTCTTTGTTTTTATGAGATGCTAGAATTACGATGTTTCTTTTGTGTCTGAAATGAGTGTAAAATTGTCAGTAGGGCTCCTCTGGACTCTTCAACTTCTCTTTATACAGACAAAACCACCTTCACTGGGCACTGTTTGCCCAAGGAAAAGTGAGTGCACGGGGGCCAGAATAACCCCTGAAATTCCGTATTTAGCAAAAAACAATGGGGAAGATTTTAATTTTTCACTCTCAAGTAAATCTCCTCCTGGACACAAATCAACTTATGCCCCCTTCTCCTTTTTTCCCTCCTGTGGGCAGAGCCTCTTCAGCCAGAGACACCCATCAGCCATCTTATATTGCTTGATTTAGAGTGAGTAGTAATGGGTCATTGCATCCTGGGGACAGGATTGTCTGTTCTTCTTGCACCTCCATCTCTCCTTCCTCACAGTCCCCTGAAGGAACGACTTTGAAGAAACAACCCCTAGCATGTGCAGAGTAGTCTTTAAGAGGCAGATTCATCTTTGGGGATTGCATCCCAGCAGGTCAGTTTGTTGTTCAGTCCATATATCACTCCATGTGAACTGCAACATGACAACCCCATCACAATATTTGTGAGGAATCGCTTCCTCAGTGTCTTACATTACGCTAGCATCAATGCTTTAGAGTTGCACAGGGAGAGTGGAGGTTAAGTGTTGCTAGCTATAGGACAGAAAACATAGCAATAGGAATTCCTCCTTTTTTAATAGAAAGCCCAACTTCGAGTTAACAGACTATTTCATTATAATCAGAGCTTGGGAAGGGAGGACCATCATGGCTTTGAAGCAAATGGGATGCTCATGGGTCTTTGCTCACTTGGATGTTGCCATTGCTTTTGGACCAAGGCAAGGGCTGTCCCTCATGGATGGGCCTCATCCTTGGAACTGGAAAGAATTTTTGTTAGTTCCCATCAATCTCTGTGGAAAACAGCTTCACAGCTCACAACTGTTTAATAAAGGTCTTATTGTCACAAAATGGTACTGACCTACTGCTCAGTTCAGAGTGTCCTAGGTGTGGACACTTGGCCCCTGCCAGCATAAAGGACTCATAAATCTGTACGTTTAGAGGCAGGGCATGATTCAGACAAGTAAACTTGGGTGCCTCTGTGATGTTTGTTCTGCCTTTGTTCTTGATGGAGATCTGTGTAGTCAACCATTCCTGCAGATGATGTTGTTTAACCCAGTTTATTTAATCCAGCTGGTTAAGTGCAAGCTTTAGTGCCTAGAGCATGCCTGGAGTATCTAAGATACCCAAATGACCCTGAAAATGCAACGAAATGTTTATGAAAGACTATTGCCCTTCTGCAGTGCTATCTGGAGCTTGGGCCAGGTGCTCTTTGGGCATCTCAAATGATTAAACCTCTGCTGGGCAAGAGTGCTCCAGGTGAACAGATCTCCAAGTTCCAGTCTTTTTGACTCTCCTCTGCCATAATGGAAGCTCAGGTACCCCCATGCATTTGGTGACACCTTCATGAAGGCACTTCAAGCTAAAGCTTCCCCATATATAACTTTCATGGTTGCCTCTGCATCTGTCGTTATTTCCATTCCCTGCTCCAATGAGGAAGGTATGGATTGGTCTAAAGGACAGACGCTCTCTAATCTCAGTCCTGTCTCTTCTGCAAAAGGTAGGAGTCTTCTGCCCAAATTTAGGTGTCTTTAATGTACTGGTTGTCTTCTGAGTTCAGCATCTAAATGACTGCTACATTCCACGGGAAGGACCAGACTCACCCTGTCATCATTCATCCAATACAGGGAAAACCACTGGGTCAGATGATCTGTGCTTCAGACCAGCTCTTCTTTGCACTATAGCAGACTCCAGACACCTAGTTCAACATCAAGGGTTCATCTATCTGCTTGTAGGCATCTAGTGCAAAGTGCTGCTGTAGAGCATTCTCCTTGATCTCCAGCTTCCAACACAGGAGAACATTTGCATCTTGTAGGTCTGGGGTGATGCCTACCACCTCTAAGTATTTATAAATGTACCATGCATTGAGCTGACTATGTTTCCATAATGATTTCTTTGCTTCTTGTCCTAATATCTTCAATTTATTCCCTGTATTGTCACTTGAATTAGCCCTGATGGCGGAACAAAAGAAACCATTGCTGGACTGCCCCTTGGCTTGAGCACAGGCTAACCACAGACTCAGAGCTCCATATTCACTTTTTTCCATCATTCCCAAGTGGCAAAGGCGAATAAGTGGAAGGACTCTTGGCTGTTACTCTGGCCCCTGTCACAGGCTCCTGGAAATAACGTAACCTCTATTTCCTTATCTGCCACATAGCAAAGATAGTGCGGCTTTGCCTGGGGTTTGCAGCAAATGTTTGTACAGTGTTGGGAGATATTTGAATGAAAGGCACTACAAAGCTATTAAGTAATCATGTTATTTATTGTGCTTTCTCAGGTGGGTCCCCTTAACAATGCAGTGTGCAAGCAGTGTGATTCTAGCACCATGTTTGACATTCAACTACCACACTCCCCACATCCCTCTGGAGCTGAATGTCCTTTGTGCAACTTCACGGCACTGCAGGTAGAGCACTTATGCTTGTCTTGTTTCATAAAACACACTTGCCTGCTTTTCTCCTTTCCTAGGCTGGTTTTCCTCCAGGAAATCTTCACAGTCTGGTGGAATTTGATCAAGGCAGGACTAAAATGAAGTTCTGTTGAGCTGCACTTCTAGAATTGGACAAGACTCTTCTTTATGATGCTCTTGAATGCCACCCTGTAAATTTGCAAGGGCAGAAGACAATAGAGTGAGGAGACTTGGATTCTTAATAATTTTCTTATTGAAGTGATTTATCTTTCTGGTCGCATTTACTTTCATTACTTTTAAGTTGGCCCTTTAAATTACTTTTAAGGGAGAGAAACTTGGTGATGTAATTCATCAATGGACTGCCAGAGTCTATACTGAGAGAAATTATGTGCTATCTATACTCTTGGTGATATCTCTGAGCAATTCAAAACTCCAGTCTAGAAGAAAATGTCCATTTTCCCCCTTTTTTTTCTTACCATCAGGACAGGTGGTACCATCAGACAGGTTCAAGTCACCACCAGTTAGGCACTGGTTGCTGTGGCCTCTCTGCTGTGCTGAGTACTATTTTGAATGGTTTGCCTCCTGGTTGTGATGCACATACTGTATCTGGAGACTGCAGTGTGCAAAATGTAACTGGAAACCATTCTTGAAGAATTTCTGATGATTTTTATTCAGATATTTCTAGGCAGCCTGGAAATACCAGAGGGAATTGCCTTTCCAGCAGGGTTTGAGTGGACTCAAATCCAGACAGAAATGAGAAGAACAAAGAATGACAGGAAGCAAAGTCTGATTGTGATGGATTTATGTCTCAAAGCTGATGGCTTGTTAAACTGATTTATTTTAAGATTGTCCATTTTTTTCTGTTTCACCTTTAGAATTCCCTTGGGCTTTTTGTACATTTTGTCTACTACAATCTGCTATGTACATCACCTTCCCTGTAGAAATCAGCTAATAGGATAAAAATTACGAAGAAATTGTTTAGATTGAAGTAATTCCTTTCTCTGAATCATTATTTTAATGTTGAAATAGGAACATAATTTCTTTGGAGACCTTCAGTTTCCAGTCAAAACTGTTTGAAAAATCAACAAGTGGAGAAATCTGGGGGGTGGGGGGGTGGGGGGGGGAAGGCAGATGACAGACTGAATGACCACATAAATTTAAATTCTTGTGGGGAAGTTTATATAATAAATGGTAAAATGAACTCACGGGTGGTTCCCTCACTGTATTTCCTGTACTGAATGGAGGAGAAACAAATTGTGGAAAACCTTAACCCAGGTTTGAATTTGGGGACTGAGGCTATCTTTTAAATAAATTCAATTTTTTACAACAGATCTTGATTAGACAAACACTTCATAGATTTTGAAGCACTTCCTTTAGTGCCAATTGTATCTAATTTGTCCATCATGTGCTCATCACTGGAAGAAATCTGAATTCCTTGTCCACATGGTGAACAAAATCCTAACTGTTTAGTCTGTGTTGATTAGCCTAAAACAAAGGAGTAATGGCCCCAGTGCAGAGCAGGAGTTATCCTAGCAGAAGATATTAGTAGTTTAACTTACACAGCAGGATTTCAGCAAGGAATCGTAGAATCATAGAAGAGCTTGGGTTGAGACGGACCTTAAATCTCATCTCATTTCAACCCCCTGCCATGGGCAGGGAACCTTCCACTAGACCAGGTTGCTTCAAGCCCTGTCCAACCTGGCAATTGATGTTCTTGGAAGATTGGGGCAGGTGCATGAGATTGACCATAAAAACCAAGAGTACGTATATTTCATTACTGTCTCCCCATGTCTGATAAAATGGGAAAAGGCTTGATCTGGGGTATGTCATCTGTTCAGGAAGTCCAGTGAGTGCTACTGCAGGTTGTTTCCTTGCAAGGAGGATGATTACAAGCTAGGAGGAAACCTGGGAGAGTGAGAGAAGCTATACTGTGTGGTGAGAGTCTTGAGACCATTGGGTTGGAAGAGTCACATTTGGGGAGACCTTAAAGGAAACACAATTTCAGCTGAATACTGACTATTCAAAGTGTTTCAAACTTCTGAGGGACAAGTATTTCAGAAGTGGACACAGATCCCTGCAGAGATTAGACCCCTCCAGCTGGTTGTCCTCTTTCCTGGGACCACAGTCTTCATCTCTGGCAATGGGAAATGTGTTAAATGCAGAGAGCTTTATTTAGGTGCTCAGCAAAGCAGTTTTTGGATGGACAGGATTACCTTGCTGCTCCTGGTTTGTGAAACTCATATCTTGTGTTGCACATATATCACCCCTCTTCCCTCTTGGTGTAGGGGGAAGGGAACAGTAGGAGGGAAAAGAAAGTGGAAGACAAGAGTGGGGGGACCCAAAGGGAGGGGGCTTGTGGGGCGTCTTCCCATCCTGAGTGATTTATTTTTCTTCTGGGAAACACTGAAACTTCCAAGTTGAAGTTAATGGGACAAAAACACTTTCCAGGTGCTCATAAGTGCAAAAGTGCAATAAATCAAGGAGGTAGGCTAAAGGAGGAATCTTGCAGCCTAGGGAGAAAAAAAAACAGGCAGAAGAGCTGTGTTTCCTCTGATGTGTAGGACAGTCTCCAAGTTCCTGTGGTGCACTGAGGGCATGTTTCGGGCTGCACAAGGAGCTTTCTTGGGCTGGTTGAATCTGTCGGTGGAGAAACCTGGTGTAGGAGCTTGTTCTCTGGGTCTGAAGTGCAATGAGCAAGATGTGGAGAGGGCCAGAGGGATAAGAAGGACTGAGAGGGAAAACTGGCAAAGGCAAATGACAGATTCACCTGTTATCTGTAATGGAGATCACTGTTCTCACTCTGTGACCCCAAAACTCTAGGCCAGTTCTCTGCTAACATCCCAATATCCTACAAAATTACATTTACTCAGCTGTTCTTGAAGGGGTACAGAGCCAACCTTAAGGCAGATGACCCACCATGAGCTCTGGCTCTGACTTCCAAATTGTCCCCCTGTTGGTGAGGAGGATGAAGAGTTGCATCAAGCTTAGGCTTTGCAGGGAAGCACAGCTCCATCCCACCCCACTGATGAACCCATGTCAGGGTACATGTGATTTCATGCCACATGAAGATACAACATCTTTGACATCAGCAAAGCACTTTAGAGCATGTGGAATTGTAAGCTAAGGGATGTGGTTGCACCATGGCAACTAACATACGGCATAAGTGTCCAGCTCTGGGGCTCCAAAAATAAGAAGGATGTGAAATTTTGGAGCAAGTCGAGAGGAGTCCATGGAGATGCTTCAAGGCCTGGAGCCCCTTTGCTCTGGAAACAGGCTGGAAGAGCCGAGGGTGTTTAGCGGAAGAAGAGAAGGCTCCAGGGAGACCTTGGAGCCCCTTCCAGTGCCTAAAGGGGCTCTAAGAACTGGAGAGGGACTTTGGAAAAGGGGGTGGAGGGACAAGACAATGGGGAATGGCTTCCCACTGCCAGAGGGCAGGGTTAGATGGGATATTGGGCAGAAATTCTTGGCTGTGAGGGTGCTGAGGCCGTGGCAGAGGTTGCCCAGAGCAGCTGTGGCTGCCCCATCCCTGGAAGTGTCCAAGGCCAGGTAGGATGGGGCTTGGAGCAACCTGGTCTAGTGGAAAGGGGGGTTGGACTAGATGACTTTTAAAAGGTCTCTTCCAACTGAAAGCATTCTGTGACTCTATGCTATGTTTGAATGAGTTGCTGATGTCTTAAGGAATAGCTTCATTGTCAGTTTGTGGCTGGTTTCCTCTCCCGAAGGCTTCTGGGCAGTGTGGTTTGCTCGGATTAAGTTACTGATCACCAAAGAAACTCCTGATCCAGGGCAATGTTGGCCCTTTTCATCACAGCATTCACACAAGAGCTCCTTCAGTACTTATCATCTCAACAATGCTGACCTTGTTCTGAGATCTCCACTAACAATTTCTTTTTTATTTATTTTATTTTTACAATTTTTTTAGCCAGAGAGCTCGTTTCTCAAGTATTACTGGGATTTTCATTAGAAGAATTTGCAATGCCATGTGGAAAATGGGTCATTTGAACTCTTGGAAAATGGAAACATCTAGAACGTGGTTTTGTGGAAATAATTCCCCATCTTTTTCAAACATCACCTCCCACACTTATTATTGATTAATTAATATTATTTGTTATTATTTCTTGTTACTCTATGCTATTAATAATAATTGCTAATTACTAATGATAGCTCTTATTTATTATTATTGAGGTAACACCTAGAAACTTTGGGACAGCTCTGGCCTACACTGTGCCAGAAGTTATGCAAATATACTGGAGAAATTCAGTCTTGACTTTCTTTTCTCTGTCTCTCAAGTTGTCCTGGGCGTGGGCCCAGTGAGCGTATTATCAGTTGCTGATTTGCTGACAAAGCACTATGAGTCAGTTCCCTACTTGAGATAAACCATTGGTCAATTAAACTTTTACTGAAAATCTCTGGGCATAAGAAAGGAAATGTTTATGAGCTAATGTTAAGAGTGCTAGGGCTAAAGGGGAACAAAAGCCCTCCACAATTGTAACAGGGGAAAATGAGAACCCAATCTCATTAATAAACAAAGAGCAGGATGTAATTAATGAATGCCTCTAAACCTGCCAGAATATGGAATTCCTTTCTAAATATGTCATTCGGAAGAGAAATAAAGAGAAAAATTAAGCTGATAAGGATAGGCTTGGAAACTTTGAAAGTATACAAAATGTAGGTGCTGACTGATATTTATTCTGCTTGTTAAAGGCATTTAACTTAAGAGTTAAGGAATCACTGTGGAGCAGTGAAGTGTGGCCATGGGATATAAAAGCAAATGTTTCTAGTTTGTTTTTATATGGCAGAAGTTGTCTGCTGTGCCTATCATGCTGCAAATATAGCAGAGAGACGTGGTCCCTGCTCAGAGGGAAGCACACCAGTGGATCCGGTCTGTGACAGGATCCCAGGGGGAAATTTGTAACATGGCAGGGAAAAAAGAAATATTTCTGGATCTTCCAGAATTTGGGGGATAAAAAAGCTCTGCTACAAAACAACCACACTGACCAGATTAGTAGTGGAGAAAAATGGTACACAGAAAAAAAGTACATTATGGTTTAAAACTACTTCTAACTACTGGTAGGTTGATCACTTCACAACTTTTTCATCTCTTGGACCTCACACTCACTTAAGATGCCCCTTTCATCACAGGCCTCAAAAGCTCTCCCCTTTATCTTCTTGAGGTGCAAACCAGGAGGGGCATGGAAGGACCCACCAGCCCCAGACTGCGTAGCACTCTCTCCTGAACTTCATTTTCTCACGTGCCTTGACGAATCCAGGCTCTGGCCGAGAGAGAGCACACATCTGAGAAGCCTGAAATGGGCAGCAGATGCAAAACCTGGCATTAGGGAAGGCCTGATGAAAGCAAGGAGAAGCAGCTCACACTCAATGAAGCACAGATGGGGGAGTCTGAGGAGAGCTGTTTGAGGAGGAAGAGACTTGATCAAAGATACCCTCAGGATGAATGTCAGTGGGATGGGATGGCATTTGTCAAGATTAGAGGAAAAGAAGTTCCCACACAAGGATTTGGTGGTGCAGATGGGTTGGAAAGGGCATGCTGCAGAGGCAGTGTGTGTGAGGCAAGGAGCCAGAACTGAACACAAATGCCGAAGTTATCTGACTCTCCACTAGTTAACATATTTAAACCAAACTGTTATTTTTCCCTTCAAAATGAAAGCTCTTGTTCAATCATGAATTATCAGTGTCATGGGGATCTGCAGTTAAGATTGCACCACTGTAGAAGTTGACCTCTTGTCTGCAAATCTATGCATTTGCTGAAGGTCATTGCCTTAGGTCTCCCTGGGTTTTTTTCCTCACTTTATTATCACTGGGAGAAGAATCAGCCCCAGAACCGTCTAGTCCAGCTTTTTCACAGTACACAACACAAGGGACACTATTTTGGCAACTTATCTGTGATATTTTTTAGCAGTCTTGTTCTTTTTCTGGACTTTAATATGTGTTTCAAATCTCCACTGCAGAATCTAAAAAGCAAATAGAGACAATTTAGATGGGTAATACACAGGCCCTAACAGAAGATGGAGAAGAGAAACAGTAACAAATAAACCTAAATAAAGAGTCAAACTCCTAACAAATTGTGTCCAATCACCAGACAACTGTAGCAGAGCAGCCAAATTAGCTGCCGTACCCTGATACTGATAGTCTAGATAAAAAATTAAAACAGATCTGGACCAAAGAGAGGCTCTCAGCAGTGGTACAACAGTTTGCTTTCTAGCCGAGGCAAAAATAACATGTAATCATTTAATACAATTTCTTCAAATAAACTTCATTTTGAGATAATAATTTCCAGATGGGTGAAGGTTTATAAACATCTCTGCCACATGATACATTACCACTGGGTAAACAAAAAAGGTTAACAGAGGGATTTAGTCACTGGGTCTCTACCAGTAAATTAAATGTGCCCAGTGCTGATCTCTTGAGGCCAAACAGCAAGGGTGGGTTGTGTCCACATTGTTGTCCCTTCTTGCTATCCAAAACCAAGTGGCTTCTTCTAAACTGCCTGTTTGGAGTTGTCAACCTGTGCTACCTTCTGAGCTGTGCCTGGAACAGCGTGCATAGAACAGTCTGATTGTCCAGATCTGAATGGTGCCAAGACCATCCTAAAAATTAAACCATCTGGAGAAGGGAGCTCTCATGTCTGGAAATAATCCCAGGTGCTTTTTGATTTACCCATATGGACACAGACGAAGAGAAACTTTGCAGAAAACACCAAAACCCTTTCTGCATCAACCAATATTGTCCTTGAAACTATTCTGGAAGCTCATCTAAAGCTTCAGGGCTGGATTATCATGGCCAGCTTTGAAAACATGGATCCCACACAAAAGGTCAAGTCAAAAATGGTCATACTAGAAAAAAAGGGAAGAACATGTTCAAGATGTCCATATAGTTTGTCAACTAATGGCCCAGCACCGTTTCTTGGATGAAATACTAGCCTTGATCTCCTTGGAGCCAAAGCTGCTAGTCAGGCTGTCAGTGTCACGCATTTGTTTGATTGCTTTGTTGGGTTGGGGCCCTGCAGAATCAGCGCCAGGAATGCGAGGGAAACAATGGCACTTCGCACTTAGCATGGAGAATTTTGAGTGTTATTAATTACTTTTCATTTTCCTGGTTAGCATTAAGAGACAGGGCTGAAACAAATCCAGGCAGAAATCAGCCACAGTTATTATTGTCTCAAATCTTTGTCTTGTAGGCTTCAGTGTGGTTAAAACAACAGAAAGAAAAAAAGCTACACATGTTTCAGATGAAGGCCCCTAAGATACATGGGGTTTTAAATAAGTTACTTGGGTTGGATCCAGCACTAATTATTTCCCTTTAAAACCTCAGAATTTTTTTTCACTGTTTACAGGAGATTGTTAGTTGTGAGTTTTTCCTCAGTTTTATCAATACCTTCCACCATGACAATACCTCCATAGGTCCCACAGCTGAAATCTAAATGAACCATGGAGACAGTTGGATTTCATCAAGGGATTGATGGAAAATTGGCATGTCTCTAGCTCATCCTGCTTGATTTTTCACCTGGTGGGTTGGAAGAAGAATCCTCATCTTCTAGGATCTCACATCTTGGGTGAATTGACTGCTGTGGAGGCAAGGCCAGAGGTGCCCCAGTTCTTAAGCTTCTCTTCTCCCCAGAAGTCCCTGCATTCCTTGGGTGTCTACATGTTGCCAGATTCTCTGCAGTTCATTTGCCAGTCTTCTTTTAGCCTTTCAAAGCAGGAGCTGGGGAGTCATGTAGCTCCAAAATTTCCCAGTCCTTTGGGGTTGCATGTTTCTGGGGCTCTGGAACAGCCCTTTGATGGTGAAGGTGTTCCAGGGATTCTTCTGCACTGCTCCCCCCCATAAAAGTATGAAACCCAGCATATTTTGAAGTGCTTATTGGAAGAGCAGATAGGCTTTGGGATGATATTTTTAACTTCATGAACAAACATAAAAGGTAGATCTTGAAACTAAGGCTTATTAGTGGATTACATTCCTGAATGTTTTGATGAGATGGTGGTACCCAGTGTGACTCCTCCTGATTCTGAGCCACATATGCTCATCAGAAGAGGGCATCACTGCAGAAACTTGCTGAGAGGAGGTCAGAAACTCATTATAATATATATTATTTAAGTGGAAAACAAGAAAACATACAGGAAAGGATCCAATTTTGGTTAAAGGCCCTGCACAATTTAAAGGATTACAAGGTTATTGAATGCAACTATGTTTGGGCAAGACTGAAGACCTGACTTCAGGGACTTCATATGATGTTGATGTAAATTGATACAGGTGCCACAGTGGGTGTCATCTTTTTAATTCAGCACTTTCAGCTCCAAACCTGAAGTCTGGTGGGCCTGACAACAACGAAAAGAGAGATTTTGGGATTTTACAGTTACTTGACTGTTTTTGCCTTTTCCATGGTAAAAGATGTCAATCCAAAGGCATGTGGAGGTTCCTGGGTATCTGAAGGGAGACTCTGTCAAAGATTTTCAATGGCTGAATCTCCTCTCTGCCAGTTTTCCAAGGCTGCATGTCTGGAGGACTTAACAAATAACTGCTGTCTGCTCCTCCTTCTCAACTGAAGAGATGACAGGCTGGGCCAGCTCATTTGGGGCAAGATGGGACCCATGCTCCCTGTCTAGAGAGCAGAGCATCACCAATTCTCAGTCTGAATGCATGCTGAAATTCAGGATCATGCCCAAACTGTTTCTTGAAAACATTTAATCTCGACTGTAAGAACAGCTGTGGATGAGTCTCTATTACTGGTTGCTCAATATGTTTCTCATCAGTTCATATTCCAGAAACGTTTAACAACCATCTCATTAACTGTTAAACCCTGCATGGTTTTATCTCAAATCCTTTGTGAGATATCAGCTCCACTGCTGCCAAGTTGGATGCCAGGTCTTAGGCAGGTGGGAGAAGCCATGAGCCTGTTGTGTGGCCCTTAAACTACATAATCCAGCACACAGTGTGAAGATCTTGCTCTATCAGCTCTGCATGTCAGTATCTCCCCAACCTTCCTCCATTGACATGACAGATGTTTTTGGACACCGTCCCAGTTTCATCAGGTCACTTCTTGGTAGGCTGGAAATCTCTTTTTCCCATGTAGTCCACCCAAAATACAAACAAATATCATCTGTGGTGGAGCTGAGCAGTGGAAAGGTATATGTCCCATTATGGATTCATGCTTACATTACTACTGGGAGCAGACTAGGTGGTTTCATCTTTTTGGAGCTTTTTAGTTGTCTTGCACATGCCATAGTTTTGTAAACCAGCCTAAATACTTGGACTCCTTTTGAAAACGAGTGGCTTAGAAGGGCCTGGAACCTCCTCTACTCTCTCAGGATTTTACAAGCTAAAGTTTATCCATTTTCCACCCTAACATTTCTTCCATGACCAGGATCTCTCTTTCATGCCCTTCTCTCCAGGTAATCTCTGCTAGATGTGTAGTCCCATCTCATGCTGACAAAAGTGAGTATAGAATTACAGAATGGTTTGGATTAGAAGGGGCCTTAAAGATCATCCAGTTCCACCCCCTTGCCATGGGCAGGACACCTTCCACTAGACCAGGTTGCTCCAAGCCTCATCCTGCCTGGCCATGAACACTTCCAGGATGGGGCAGCCACAGCTTCTCTGGGCAACCTGTGCCAGGACATCACCATCCTCATAGGGAAGAATTTCCTCCAATATCCAATCTAACCCTGCCCTCAGTTTGAAGCCATTCCTCCTTGTTCTGTCATTCTATGTTGTTTTCACAATTCCCTCTCCAGCTCTTTTGGAGCCCCTTTAGGCACTGGAAAGGGGTCTAAGGTCTTCCTGGAGCCTTCTTTTCCTGAGGCTAAACACCCCAGCTCTCCCAGCCTGTCTCCAGAGCAGAGAGGCTCTGGTTCTTGAAGGCTCCATCTCCATGGCCTCCTCTGGACTCACTTCAGCAGATCCATGTCCTTCTGATGCTGGGGGCCCCAGAACTGGAGGCAGCTCTGCAGGTGGGTTCTCACCAGCGCTCAGCAGAGAGGGACAATCACCTACCTTGACCTGGTGATAACAAGGCTCAAAGTGATTACACTGTGTTGCTGCAAATGCATGGGTGAACTTTTTGCTATGTGTTTTATGCTGCCCCTCTCTGTCATTAGAGACTTTACTGTCTCTTCAGTAACACCAAGCATGTGAAAACTTCACGTAATGAATATACAACCAACCCAATGCACTTGCTAATCAAACCAGTCCCAACTGCTGGCAGATGAACTGAATGCTCTTGCTGATTTCGCATGTGGGTCATGAATATTATTTTCCATGGAATACACATTTGATGCTGCCAAGTTTGAGACAGGTCTACAGCACCACTGAAACCAGACAAGCATCTGAAATAAGGTTTCTCTTGGTGGGGAGTGTCCTGCAGAGCTTCTTGCTTCATGTTTTGTTTTTTTCACCAGTAAACCACTAAGACCCAGAAGTGACCTTTCCAGTTGAAAAAAAGGACTCAACTGATCCAGTTTGCACAAGGAAGTTTCAACACAGGAATTGGTGCTTCTGCCCACTGAGTCAAGCTTATTGCAGAGCCGAGCTTCTTGTGCTGTCACAGCAGTGGTGGAAAAGGGAGGGTTAAAATCTGCAAGACTGTTGTGACCTCAGGAGAGCCTGACAGCAGGGAATGGGTGGCTTTGTTTTGTTTTCATTAGAAATGGGGAGAGTTGATTTTGTCTTGACACTTACCATGCTACCAAAAGGCTCAGAAATTTACCAGCCAAACTTCACTCGAGACCAGAGGAAAAAAAATGTTTTGTCAACCAGTGTGTGAGATTTGCAGCAGACTGATGGAAGCCCGGAAGGAAGGTGTTCGTGGTGGAGGCAGCATAGCCAGGTCATGCTCTGAGACTTGACTTTTATGGCTGTCAGCTAATCTGTCTATGGGCAACTCTAGCTCATGTTACCAGCAGTAGGATGCAAGAATGACCCATAACTGGAGGCAGACTGGCCCATTGTTGGGGGTTGGGTTTTTCCTTTTATTTCTTTCCCTCATGGAATTTTGTCCCATATGTTGCTAGGAAACAATAACTACCAATACTTAGGAAAACAAAAATGTAGCTGGGTGTCACAACATTCCATTGAAATGGCCCTGGCTGGGCGTGGGTTGCAAGTGATAATGGGAGAGAAAAGGTGAGGGGGCTACCCCAGAGGTTTGGGGCTGGTTTTTTGGTCAGTCCAGTTTCTGGGTTCGGAGGAGGAAGGATCTGTTTGCCGTTTTCCCTGCCACCTGACCACTCGGAGCTCAGAACCAGTGCATGTGGTGCTGAAACATTGGGATCGGCTCCCACCAGACCCTCTGCCTGC
Source organism: Edolisoma coerulescens (assembly GCA_013397115.1). NCBI lineage: Eukaryota > Metazoa > Chordata > Aves > Passeriformes > Campephagidae > Edolisoma > Edolisoma coerulescens. The sequence continues at coordinate 50,621 of VWZW01006872.1, forward strand.
AGCGTGTTGCCGCGGCCACTCCTGTGCATTGGACTCCGAGATCCCAGTCTGCTTCGGTTTTCCTGCACTGCAAGTGTGCTTAATTATTTTTTTTTGTTCCCCATCCATTGGGGGGGAGGAGTGAGGGGGCGTCCAGAGCCGACCTGTGCGGTGTCCCTGTAGGGGCCACCTCTGTGCGTAGCCTAGTAATCGCGACCAACTGCCGCCTATGACTTCCCGGCTTGGCCAAGCCGCCATTACCATGTGGTCTGCAGCCGTGGGGGAATCATCGCACCCACCCTGCCCATCGGGAGCCAACAGCACCCCTGCCAGCTGTGACCATAACTACACCGAAGGGGAAAACGCTTGAAGAGCAGGGAAAAGACTGTTTATTGGGTTTTCTGGTTTTTTGTTTGTTGTTGCTGCCATTGTTGTTGTTTGTTGTCCTTGTGATACACATACATACTAGTAAAGAACTGTTATTCCTTTTCCCATCTCTTTGCCTGAAAGCCCCTTAATTTCAAAGTTATAATAATTTGGAGGGAAGGGGGTCATATTCTCCATTTCAAGGGAGGTTCCTGCCTCCCTTTATGGGAAGACATGAGATTGAGTTGAGCTGCGGGCTGTGAGACCTGCCTGCAGAAGCACATGGTAACACAAAGACTTGTCTCCACCTGACCTTGGGGAGAGGAAATGCCACACAGCAGAGCCGTACGGAGAAGAGCCTGCCAGAAGCTGACAGAGGGGTGAACAGCGTGTGATCACCCCATAGAAAGACATTCAGAAAGTGCATTGCTGATGTGGCAATGTGTGATAGGTTGCTTAGTAGAAATTGCCATGTAAGAAAATACTATGTCCTAAAGAAGTGTATAAAACCACTTGTTTCCTTTGAATAAACGATCCAGATTCCCCCACACGGTGAAGTCCATGTTTCAATCGCCAACATCCCTTGGCAGACACTTGTCTTTCAAACCGAGACACCCATAAACTGGATCTCCTGACAGCTTGCTGGAGTCAATCTCTTGCCCCTTGAATGGAGGCACCTCAAGGGCAGTTCCCTCTTAAACCCAGTGACTTTGTCCCCTTTTTGGAAGAGGGAGGTGTTGGGATCTGCCCTATGTTTCCCTCATAAATGTCTTTCATGATAAAATTCTACTGTGCACAAAATCTTTCCTCAAACTCAACTCTTTTTTTGATGAAAATTTGACTCTTTTACTGAACCTTCATGATTTCTTGACTCCACAGAAGACTTCCAAAGAGAGACAAATATCACCCCTAGGGCAGATGATCAAGCAAAGCTCAGGAAGGGCAGGGAAGCAGGTAATGCTGCTTTACCAGCTTCTAAGAGGACCCTTGTTGTCAGTTTCCTGCAGCATAGGTGGTAGTCATTCCCAAAATCCAGGGTAGCCATCCTTGCTCCCTTTCTCATGGTGTTTCATAAAGTACAGGGAAAGATTCAGTGGAGCAGAATGAATGGAAAATTTGAAGAATCATAAGAAAAACTCTCCATGAAAAAATTATCATAGGGAATGTTAACAAGGAGAAATTTAATGCAAAATTTCATTTTGGGTGGGAAAAATTCTCTTTATAGCTAGATATATTTAGTAAAAACCATTCCTATACCCTTCCCTGCCTCTGATGCTGGTGCTCCTGCATGAGACTTTCAGCATCCATTCAGTCAAAAGCCCTTCTTGTTCCCACCTCTTGCAATCTCAGGATTGGCAAGGATGGAAACCTTTGAAGTCTGTACCCCACAGTCACAGCTGGTGGAAAGGTTGCTTCTGTCTTTCAGGAGGACATGACACATAGGTGAGAGGGATCCAATGATGGTTCCTTCTCATGGGAATGCTAAACCATACAGGTCTGCCATGCCTCAGCATGAGGGAACATGTAAGCATAGACATCAAAGTGTGGCTTGACTTTGTCGCTGTTGAAGCAGCCACAACACATATGAACCCCACAAGCAAGTTCAGGCAAAAAGCATTTATTTCAAAGAGACAGCATCTTTTATAGACTTTTAGAATGTTATGGTTCGTGTTACATATCCATTGGCTACTAAACTACTACAATAGACTCATTGGCCATATTAACCACAACATACTACTATTGGCTACCTATAGCGTCAGTGTCCAAGCATTAAGAAAAATACCAGGTGCAGCTTTGTTGATGTTCTCTGTTCCTGTTGTTTAGGTTTCTTGTTTCTGTTAACAGTAAGTTTCTCACAGGTACAAACATATTGTGCTAAAATCAATGTCAGAACCAGACAGGCTTGCTAACCGGCTTGCTGTAAATTCCCACACGACTTGATAACACTGTGCTGTTTTGAGAAGTTGAGAAGTTGTGAGTGTCTCATCCCTAGAAGTATTTCAGGTCATTTTGGACAGGGCTTGGAGCAACCTGGTCTAGTGGAAGGTGTCCCTGCCTATGGCAGGAGGTTGGTACTGGATGACTTTTAGGGTCCCTTTCAATGCAAACCATTTTGTGATTCTATGATTCTATGTCTGGAGAACAGAATGCTTTTAGGCAACCCATTGACCACGCAGGGCTTTTGGCTGAGCTTTGGGGTGCACCAGGAGACAGGTTTGGAGCACGCCATTCCTCATACCAACCTCATTTGAGGTACAGGAGTGACTCACAGTGTCCAGCCACCCTCATATACCCCTAAGGGCCTTTGGGCATTGTGTGGTTGATGCTGAGCAGTGAGTTGGCCAGAAGGTCCTTGGAAGGTTCATGGTCCTTGGACTCTACATATGGTCTAACACTACACATTTGGTAAAGTTGATGAATTATGAAGAGTACTTCAGTCTGGGTACACTGGTGTGGCCATGCCTCAAAGGTGCATAAACATGGTGGGTAAAGGAGCACACTGTACAGGTCAGCCTGTGCTTCACCATCAGGATCACAGGTTGCAGCCACTGCTTCTGTCCCACCTCTGACATCACCTCTCTGTGTGACCCTGGACTACTCTGCTCAGCTTCTTTATCTGTCAGATTGGGACAATAATGACTGGCTACCTCACAAGTGAAGTTTACCAGTTCACCTCACGGCTATTGTCCCAGCAGAATTTTACAGGGTGGTTGGGTTCACTGAAGATCTGATGGAGTTGTTTTTGTGTTTCCTCTTTGCAAGAGTAGATGGGCCATCACCCAAGGTGTCCTGGCAAATCTTCCAGCTTGCTTTCTGCTGTTGTGATGATGACATGTCAGCCCTAGAAAATGCGTGTTAAGCAAGAAAGAGGAGGATGCTGGGAAAGGGCTTCTTTTCTGCAAAATTAGTTTTTTGCTGAGTTTACAAGGTGCTGAAGGCTATTAATACTGCATGCTTTGGTACCATGAGATTGCAAAGTTTCAATATGCCTTTTTACAGCGCCGTTTATCAGCCTCCATCTTTTTCCCTTCTAGTTTTTTCCACACTTTTTCCCCATTTTTCCCCCCCTTCCTCTCATTCCTTTGCTTTGTCTCCTGGATTTACTCCCATTCTCCAGATTATCTTATTAATTTTACTCTTTCTCAAAGGAAAAAAACTCAGTCTTGTGGGCTAAAGACTTTACAACATTCTCTCATAGTCCTGGATTTAAAATGCCTCACTGGGGGTCTATAATGTGCTGACATGTGAAGACTAGACTTATTATTAAACTAATAATCTAGGAATTTTTATGAACTTCAGAGCTCTGCAATCTTTTCTAACCACATGGCACAGATCGCTGAGGCATTAGCAGCCACTGGCGAAAAGCTACTGTGGCTGGGCACACCAGCTTTGTAAACACCTAGGAGCAGAGCTGCAAAGATGAATGAGCCAAGGAGCTGGGTGGAGAGAAATGGGATGCATGCAACAGCAGTTGGTGAGATCTAACTGTTTCCTCACGAGTTTGTACCTTGTGCATTGGCCAGGTTAGAGCTCCCAAAGTATAAACTGTGGTATTAGAAAATAAGATTGCTAGGAGTTGGGATGCAACTGTATACTTGCCTTAGTCTCTGCTTTGACCACTGCTACATACTGAGTTAGAGGGATCCTTGATCAAAACGAACATGCTTATGCTCTATTATTATGACAGACTGGTCTGGTTAAGATGAGATGCTGTTGCACCTCTCCTTTTAACACCTTTTCTTATGTTGCTTACAAATATCTTTTGCCAGGTAAAAGTATATTCAGTGTATGGCATTAGGAAATCATTAGGAAATTAGGAAATAATGTGTGACAAATTTGGTGATCTTCTATGATGGGGCTATAGAGTTTGTGGATGGGTGCAGAGCCACTGACATAGTCTGCCTGGATTTCTGCAAAACGTTTTACACTGTCCAACACAACAACCTTGTCTCCAAATTGGAGAGACAGATTTGACGGATGGACCATTTGGTGGATAAAGAACTGGCTGGATGGCTGCACGCAGAGTTGTGATCAATGGCATACTGTCCACGGGGTGACCAGTGACAAGTGGGGTCCCTCGTCACTGGTGCTGGGGGTGATACAGTTCAACAGCTTTGTCGGCCCCATGGACAGTGGGACCTAGGCACCCTCAGCATGTTTACTGATGACACTGAGCTGTGTGGTGCAGTCACACACTGGAGGGAGGGGATGGCATCCAGAGGGACCTAGACAGGCTGGAGAGGTGGGTCTGTGTGAACCTCATGAAGCTCAGAAAAGCCAAGTGCAAGGTCCTACACCTGGGTTGTGTCAGTCCCAGGAATACCTACAGGTGTGGCAGAGAAGTGATAGAGAGCAGCCCTGTCGGGAGGCGCTTGTGGGTGATGGTTGATGAAAAACTCACCATGAGCTGGCAGTGAGTGCTCCCAGCCCAGAAAGCCAATGATATCCTGGTCTGCATCCAAAGAAGCACAGCCAGCAGGTCAAGAGAGGTGATTCTCCCCCTCTGCTCTTCTAAGATCTTACATAGAGTACTGCATCCAGTTCTGCTGCCCCTAACACAGAGGAACTTCTGGAGCAAGTCCAGAGGAGGTCCCGAAGTTGATAAGGGGACTGGAGCACCTCCCCTATGGAGACAGGCTGAGAGAATTTGGGCTGTTCAGCCTGGACAAGAGAAGGTTGTGGGCAACTTCATAGCACCTTCCAGTATCTGAAGGAAGCCAGGAAGTTCATCAGGAACTGTGGTGATAGGGCAAGGGGATATGGGTTCAAACTCTAATAGGGGAAATTTAGATTAGATGTGAGGAAGAAATTATTTACTGTGAGGGTGGTGAGGCCCTGGCACAGGCTGCCCTGAGAAGCTGTGGCTGTCCCAACCCTGGAATTGTTCAAAGCCAGGTTGGACAAGGCCTTGAGTAACCTGGTCTAGTGGAAGGTGTCCCTGCCCATGGCAGGGGGGTTTGGGACTAGATGGTCTTTAAGGTCCATTCTAACCCATTAACATTCTATGATTCTATCATTAGGAGATGAGGTTGACATTCAGAAATTGGCATTCATTGTTCACTTTGCTGCCCAGTAAAATGCAATCCCCCAGCTTGATGCTGCTCACTACATTCTAAGAGCATAATTTCAAAGAGGCATGAAACACTTTTGCTCCTTGCTCCAGACACCTGGATAGCTGCATTGCTTGGTGCTAGGCAGTGTCATGATTCCTTTATTAGGTGGGGGCACCATTGTTGTAATCTGTGCATGGTTTTGCAAAGTTTTTTAATGTCCTTCAGGGGGAAAGCTGACAGTAGAAAGAAGGACACACAGGTACTTGAGTTGCATTTTAAAGCTGACCATCTATAATGTGATTTATGTCATTGTGGGATCTGCCATCATATGAGATATTTTTCACTCCTTCCCTTTCTTTTTTCACCTGCTTGTCAATCTTATTATCCTTCCATTTTATTTAATTAGAAACACTGGGTTTGATGATACCTTTCCTCAGAGACTGAACACACCAGGACATTCTCCATGTAACTCAGGTGGTAGAAGTACATTGGCTGCCCTGAAATCACCTGTGGAAAAACAAAGAGGAGGAAAAGCTCAGTATCTCCCTGTGCTGAATTACTAACCCATCCCTGGGATGGTTCTCTAGAGAGAACAGACATACAACCCATGCTGAGGATGAATTACTGGATCCTATTATAACAGGAGGCATGGAGGCTTCAAAAAAAAGGAAAAACTTCTCCAGATAATCAACATCAGCTCCCATTTACAGGATACCCCCTTCCTCCAGGCAAGCCACTGCTGTGATTCATGTCATGTCCCACATTGCTGCCTGCCCTTACCATCTGAACAATGTACATGCATATTTCCTCCTTACGCGTGAGTTTCCAGCTGCTTAGCAAAGCAGGCGGATGGGGAAGATGTAAATCATCCATGAGGAGGATGATGGACAAGGGTATCGGGGGAGAAAAGTTTCTGGTGAGTCCCTGGATGGGAGACATGGATCTTCTTTTCTGTGTCAGCCATATGTCAGGGTAATTGGAAGCAACAAGGCAGTGCTGAAAAATGCTGACATGAATCTTAAGCCTTTGTGGGAGTCACTCCTCACAACATATGAAGTGCTTACAAGAAGCCATGACAACTCCAGCGCATGGCTGACATGCTGAGCCTTTCACCTAAGCCAGTGAGGCAGGAAAAGAAGGTGAAAAGTTTCATGCAGTCACAGAGAGAACAGAGCCAGGGTTGTTTTACAGGAGAAGAGGGCAGTAATAAAGGCGGTAATAAAGTCAGTTTCTAGCTGGGAAGGCCAAAATTCATTTGCAAAATATAACATGTGGTTGCTAAGGTAGCAGCAGATGGGGTTTAGGAGTTCTATGGTAGCCCTGTGTGCCTAAGGCAGTCCCTACCACTGGCACGAGGAAAACAGGCACAGTCAACATCCACTGCAGGACAGTTGTGCCTCTGTGAGGGCACAGCAGGAGCTTCTCAAGAAGTTCAGGATCTCCATGGCTCCTCTCCAGAGCGGGTGAGTGCTTGGGATGCCACTCCACATGTAACCTCACAGGCTGCCCCTCTTGCCCCTGAAACATGCCACGGATTGAAAGTAACTTTACCAGGCATCAGTGGCATTTTCTTATGGAGGGTTTCCTCTCTGGAAGAAAAGTCCCTTTTCCTTCTTGAAAGTTGTGTCTCAGCTGATGTATGGTTTTTCTATGTTTCTGTCACTAACCATTAGTCCAGCCCCTACTGCAGCCTGCACCACACCAAGAAAACTTATTAAGCCCCAGACACATAGTCTTCACCTTTCAGGAGGAAAGGACCTATGTAAAGTTGTTTTTTTGGCCAAGGAAATCCCAACTGCAGACTCAGGAGCCCTAAACTCAGCCCAGGGAGTCATCCCTTTCCATCCAATTACTGTCTAAGGCAGCCACAGAGGACCAGTGCCTGGCATCCTCTTGCCTGGCACCCGGGACAACCCAAAACAAATGAGATACCATGAGACAGAAGTAGTATGTGCTTCTGTTCATCTGTCTTAGTAGAATTATTCTGCTGTGAATTTCTCTGAATGCTATTTGGTTTCACCTCACCTTTAAACCTTATTTAGAGTTTAGGATCTGAACATTTAATTTGATGTAAATTTGTTTCTGTGTAAGGACAGCTGCTGCAGAGGGTGAGTCCTACACACCACCAGTTTACTGCAGACTTTTGGGCTGGAAGTGCACTGTGTACTCCTCCCAAATCATCCCTACTGTGCCTCTCATGAGCTTTAGATGCTGGGCACAGCAGGAGAGGAGTTTGAATAAACCCAACCCAGAGGGGGATGAAAAGGAGGATCTCTCCGTGTCACATGTTCTGGCTGGGCTGTAATCCCATCCAGGAAAGTTTAAGCTGCTCCCAATTTCAACGTTTGATCACTTCAAGAGAGACAACGGATCTGGGGCCTCCACTGGTGAGTTGCCGCCAGGGCCCAGCAGGATGGGTGGACAATGATGAATTGGTCTGAGGTAAGATGTCCCACTGCAAAACATGTTACATATCTCCCCTCACTCCTGCTCCTTAAAAACCACTGCAGGAACTGGTTTTCAGCTCTTTTTGGCTTGGAACCAGTGAAAAAACCCAACCCCCAAAACTTTAGGGGAGGGTGTGATTGTGCCAGTATGCTGGAGGGATGCTCAGCAGAACTGGGCATGCAGCAAGTGAGTCTTGCTCAGGAACTGCAGCTTCACTCCTCCCCTCCAGGACTAAGTCTTGGCCACTGAAAGAAAAGGGGATTTCTTCCTGTCTTGGAGTGATTTATGATGATGGTCTATTCCACGATCCTCTGCTTTATGGCCAAAAATGGTTGCTGCATCTTTAAGGCCCGGGACTGGGTGTGTGCGGGGCCTGGGAGGGGGGACCTTTGGGCTCTTTGGCGAGCTTTTTCAAGGCCTCACTACCCAAGTGTTCTGTGACACTGCGCAGTTTGGTTTTGCTTGGCTAGCTTGGTTTTGTTGGCCCAGGCAAGGCAGCTTCTCCCTGGTCTTGGAGAAGCTGCAGCAGCAATCTTTCAGCTGCCTCAAGGTGAACTGAACGGCTGCTGGTCCAAGGCTGGAGGAGCGGGACCGGTGGGAGCAGGGGCGCCCTGTTCCAGCCCCAAAGCGCAGGAAGCTGAGCCAGGGAGAGAAAGCACACCAAAAGGCTCCAGCCCAGCTGCTTTGTCTGCTGTGGAGAGGAGGTCGATGCCAAAGAGCCACTGGGTTTTTTGCATCCTGCTGGAACTCTTTCGTGGAAGCTCCACTTCCCTCAGCCTGAAAGCCGGAGCCGTCTCACACCACCGTGTCAGGAAGGGGTATTTCTTCAACATTTGCCCCATTCTCCGGGCATTTTTGGGTCTTTATTCCTCCATGTGTGTGGGGCGGGAGTTCTGTGAGCATTCTGTTGTTAATAAAGTGTTGGTTTTGGGTTTTTTGTCACCTTCCTTTATTAGTATTCATTTTCTGTTGGTGGATGGGAATTGTTGAAACCCTTTAGAGGAAACTATTCATTACAGAGTGTCTTCTCCTAAATTTGTCTCAAAACTGACACACTGAGTGCTGCTAAACACCTCCACTTTCCTAGAGGAAAAGGAGTATTTGCCGCTTTGCTCGTTTGCCTTCGTGCTATGGTATCCCAATACTCTGACTCAAAGGAGTTAATCTCATGGTAAGATATGTGAGGAGAAGTCCATACCAAGGGGATCTGTGTAAAGGTGCTTCTGTCTGACTAGAGTGACATTATTTTTGCTGCAATGAAGCCTGCAAGGTCAGAATGTCATGGTGTTAAACACTAGGCATATAAGCTGAGACCTACATGCTTGTTATCTTGACCAAGCTTGTTATCTTGACAGATAGCAAGAGTAGGGAAAGGAAATATAACCATGGGAAAATGAGGCTCAGAGAAACTGGACTTCTTGAACAAAAGCTTTGATTTGATTTGAGTTGATTTCAGCAGTCTAGGTCTTCAGTGCCATCACCCCAGTTCCTCCCTCTGGTACTCAGTGTCCTGAAATTATTTTTTGTAATTATGGGTTTCCCTAATCCCTTGTGTTATTGCAGCTCAACATGTTTTCTCACTGCAGTGCATAGAGACTTCCGTGGAGCCATGAAAATGAGCAAGGGAGAGGGACACAGAGCAGCTCAAGAAATGCTCTTTAAGGTAAGAAATCAGTCTGACTCCAGAAGCCCCTCATTGAATTATGTCTTCTTTCAGGACCAGAGTGACTAGTAATTTCACCTCCATGCAATCAAACTCAACCTTACTGGGGGAGCCTCAGAAACTGTGGATTATCTGAGTGGTGTCTTTTTGTCCCAGGTTTACATTTGGGTCTCATAACTTGTTTTCTCATACCAGGAACATGTGAATTTCCCATTCCCAGGACTTTATAGGAACATTGGCCTTTGTTCTCAGATTGGCCTAGTCAGTGATGAGTTGGAGTGCAGATGTAACCAAGGGTAGATGGGACAGGCTTTAAAGTACTGCTAAAGAAAGATGCAGGCTAAAATGTACATCACCCAGGAGATGATGGTGACCTTCCCAGAGTACAACATATTCTTGTTTTCTCTTCTGGAGCCATTTTATATGCCCAATTGTGAGATGAGGTGTTTGAGGGGGCTGCCAGTACCTCTGACAGGGAAAACTGAGTGCAGCAACCAGGCTGCAAGGCAAATAAATTGCAGGAATGTGGTCTCTGCTGTGCCTCCCACTCCCTGCTGGCCTTTGAAGTAAAGAAGCAGTCTGGGAGCTGGAGGGAAGCCTCCTGCCTGGCAATGTGGGCTGACACCAGAAGGCTACCAAACTCTTGATAGGAGAGGAATGGGGGAGAAAAGGAATTATATTCTCTGTGAGAAAATACTCTGTGGCTGCTCTAAAAGATGACAGCTACAGCAAGTCATTTATAATTTGTCGGAAATGTCTCCTTCTGAGAACTCTTGCAAAGAGGAGGGGCAGGAACAGCTGTTGGCCTCGACCCTGATCATATAGTACTGTTTGGGACCTGCTAGGCTTGGCTGCTTTTTCCAGCATGAAATGTAATGAGATTCCTCAAGGTTTTGCTCACTCAGTCTTTCATCACAGAAGGAGAGGTGGCTGTGGACAAACAAGCTGGAATTTTGTCTAAGGAATTTGGAAGTGCTCAGGGAGACAGGACAAGGGATGAAATGATAGATACAACATGCTGACTTGTGAGGATCCAATTATGGCCACTTCAGGCGGAGTCTTGAGGGTAGAGAGCACACTGGGAGCATCTATGCTTGCTTGATGTGCCCACCAGTCATTTGGCAAACCTTGAGGTCTTTGGACCACCTCAGCTTAACCAAGTTCCCAAGTGGAGCAGACTTTGAGCAGGTTTGGTAACTTACCTTAACAACTCAGACTTTTGCAAGATGCAAATATCTCACAGAGGTGAAGCTACAAAACTCATTGGGCCATTCAGATCCTCAGCGAATGTTGCTAAGGGCCAGAGCAACAGCATGGGCTGATGGGCAGAAGTGTTGGGCAGGAAGCACAAAGGAAATTATGATGTTTGATCTTCTGTTCATGTGCTGGTTGCAGCTGGCAATGACAGTCTTTATGGGGCATCAGTTCAGAAGTGAGAATAAATCTTCAAGGATCAGGAATCACAAAACCCACTGGGGCCACTGGGGGGATAGGTGTTATAGGCTGTTGTAGGCTGGCCAGGAGTAAGACAGTGAAAGAACTGAATTTAACCATCCCGTAAGTGAGCATAAGCCCCACAGGAATGTATGGGAGTTCCTCACAATAGCTGAGGTGGATCAACAGAGTGAATATCAAATACACAGAAAGAGGGGATCATCCAGGGTTGCCCTCATCAGTCTGACTATATAAAATGGACCATAAAGATGAAGGGAATAAGCTCTTCTCCATATCACCAGGGAACCAGGCATGAAGTCATGGTCTTAAATGGAGCCCTGGGAGAGCTCTGTTAAGCTTGAGAGGCAATTTCTAACAGTAAATCCAGCTAAGCACTGGCGTCAGTTGCCTGGGAGGCTGTCATTTTGGAACCAGTTGTAGTCTTTAAAAACAGATAAAACAAACAACTGCCAGAAATGGCTTAGGAACAACTGATCCTTCCTTGAGGCAAAACAAAGACCTTGATGACCTCTCCTCATCCTTCCAGCCTTCCTTTTTATGACTCTGACTTGACTTCCCTTTTAATTGGCACAATATTTCATGCTCAAGAAATGCACCACTCTCTCAGGACTGAAGAGATGTGTGTCTTACAACACAGGTGGGCAGCAAAGGTATTCAGCAAAAACTTTCCACAGAAGTTTCATCCTCACTTACACGTTCTTTGCAATATTCTTTAAAAGAAGAGTATTGATACTATGGCATTGCTGCCATGATGTTTCAATAAAACCAGTTGTGTAGTGCTGTGCTATCAGCATACCTTTATGATAACATGAATATGGCTCAAACTGTTCCAATTCTTTCCAACTTTATGAGATTGTTACCAGATGCTAAATGGCCTACACCTGGTGAGCTAACACAATGCTTGTTCTCCAAAACTACTGGCTTGTGGAAACTACACAATGCCCATTGTGTAAGAAGGAGAACTGGAAGTTCACCTGTCCTGCCAACTCAGCCAGGTCACCTGGAACACTGGGGGTCCATGACCACCAGGGACCACCAGAGAGACCCCCAGGACAGAAGAATGCATGCGTAAAGGGGAGGGGAAATATGTTAATGATTTTGGGGAAATGATTATCATATGTATGTTTAGTCTGGGACAATCGATGAATATGTATACAAATACAGTACATAAACAGAAACTTTCCTGTACTCAGCATGGACGGCTTTTGGGAGGAGCTATCCTCCCATGCATCTGGCCAAAAAAAGAATGCCTGCTTCTTAATACTACATTGGTGTTAAGGACTTTTTTTATTTTACTAAATTTTTGGTTACAAGATCACATCCTCCTTAACAGGAACAGTTAAGGATGTTCCTAAATGCTCCTCACTGAACATCTTGAGCTTAAAAGACACTAAACTCAGTTTCTAGTCACCGTTAGCTCAAATCACCTTTGTGATTTGAACATGAATAGAGTCAGGCCAAGGGTCAATAGGAATTATAACGTCTATCTTCCACCATTACTGTTTTCACAAAGGAGTGGTCTTAGAAAAACAGCTGGTAACCTGAATGAGGGTTGAGGCCATGGTGTGTAAGGAAGTACATCCTGAAAAAAAAAAAGAAGAGAAACTCTAGCATGTCTAGATGTGAGAGGTAGGGGAGTGAAGAAAGAGAGGATTATCAGCCTTATTTTACAAAGGGGGCTCTTCTGCACAATGTGTTTCCTTGTTACTTAGCCTTCTTTTGGAATTGCTGTGGATCTCAGGAAGAGCTTGGGCAGGGACTGAAGGTAACATTAGTGACACTGAACTTTCAATGTGTAGAGGATAGTTTACAGTCTGAAGTACTCACAGAAGTCTCCCTTCATTGTTCAGAGAGACAGAGGCAATTCTAGAGTGCAAGTCATCTGACTGTTTTCATACACTTACATTAGCAAACTGAGAATAGACTGTTTTATTCCTCTACCTAAAAATGACATAGATAGTCTTGAAGTACCTACCTGTGACCATGGACTGCGACATATGAATGAAATGTGGTCCCCAGTCATGGTATAACCGGAAAAATTTATTAAAAGTGTATATTATTTACAGTGTATATTTACAATATTTTCACTCTCAGGTTAGAAGAGCATGAGCTTGGATAGTCAATAGTATAACTGTTCATATGTCTGTTAACTAATAATATAAGTGATCATGTTCTTAATATTAACATCAGCTTTTTTTTTTCCTAAAAGAAGTACTTGTATAACAATTTTTTTCTGTAAACTATTGTGTTTTTGTTATTTGTTACATCTTAGAAATTTTGTTACATCTCTCCTGCCTTGACTGAATAGTCTTTGTTCTCTTTAACTAAGTGTTCTTTGTTTTCTAATTACTGAGTATTCTTTGTTTTCTTGCCCCAGAATGGACCTCCACAGGTCAGCTACAAATGTAGAGAGACTGTATATACTATTAATTCATAGATTATCTTCCCCTGGTTTCTACTTCCCCAAACTGAGGAATGCCTGAAACTGTTTATGTTGCTTATATAGGTGTGCCTGGTGTCTAAAAACTGAGGGAAGAAGAGGAGTGAAGATGGAGTGTGGAAAAATTGTAACTATCAGTCATTTCATAGGTGATGGTTTCTACAAATGGGAGATTTGTGGTTGTCCTGAAGGTCACACATACAAGAAAGTAGAGGTGGTTCCTCAGCTATCCCAAGCCTACCAAAGAAGCAAGCCCCCCTGTTCTTCCTTTTTTTTCCCCTTCCTTTCCTAGTGAAACCTTCCAAGCTAGGAACTAGGAAAGCCTGGGTGTTTTCAGGAACAGGATCAGTACCAAAGGACACTTAAGTAGATCTCTAATTCCAGACCACCCCACACCAGAGCTGTGCTCCAGCAAATTTGTTGTTGTCTCTGCTTGAGATCAGTACCAGATGCCATGAAAATAGCTGCAAGAAGCTCTAAAGTAGGCAATGCTGAGAAAAAAGGATACATCTGAAGATAGTTACCGAACCACCCTGCAATGGTTTGTATTAAAAAAAAAAAGGAAATTGAAAGAAGGTGAAACGGAGCCAGTATTTATAGGATCTCTGAGTGCTCTGCCTGACATGTGGCAAAGCAAAGGAGTTAATCACATGGAGTTTAAAACAACTTCAAGAAACCTCAGAATGGTCACCACAAAACTCTGAGGTACCTCAAATTGCTCTGCATTCTGACAAATGGTGACCAGTGCTTTTTAATCCCCAAGATTTAGTTTTCTTAGTGCTTTCTCACACGTAATTCAGCAAGTGGGAAAGAGCTAGGCAGGGCCATCAGAGCATCAGCAGATCTCTTGTGGGAGAAAGAAAATTATTTTTAATTTTTGGTGCATTCTGTTTCTGTCTGCTAAATGATTTTTCCCCCTTTTTTCCTTCTTTTTTTTTTTTTTCTTTTTTTAATTGAGTTAGGCCAATATGTAGGAAAACATTTAGAAAGAAACATGAACATGTCTCAGTGACTTTGAAATGGCAGCTCCCATTTCCTACATTTCCCAACATTTCCTAATGTTTGCTGTTGCTTTTGATGCTACCTAGTGAACGTAGATCCTCTAAAAGAGTCTCTTTAGGGGCTTTGAATCTGTTAATATATGCCCAAGAGGGTGTACGGCATTGTGGCCTCTGCCTTCACCCACCCATGCTATGTATTAATGGTCCCATAAAATTCACTCCAGAGTGCTTTATTGCTATGATAGAATTTTTAAAAGTGGCAAAGAGATAGCACTTTATTGTTCTAAGGGAAAGCCCATTCAAGATCAGAAGAAAAAACCAAATTATGCCAAGTAAACTTCCCTCAGGTCACTCCCCTAAGACACAGAGGAAATACCAAGCCTGCCACACTGGGGTGGCCACCATGAGCTGTCTGCAAGGCATCAGCATGGCTCTCTCTGCTTGTACTTCAGGCTAAATACATCCAAAAATCATCAGCATCAATGGCATGCTTGATGTCTCTTACTGTTTGGCCTCGCATCATCTCTGAGTGCCACTTCTCTCTGACATGGACCATGGCAAGGAAGTATTTTCCAGGGCTTTGAATTGGTTGTTTTAGGACTAATCTGCTGCAAGATATTGAGAAGTCTCAGATTCTGCTGTGGCAAGGGCCTGGGCAACACACAGACCTGATCTGGTTGAAGATATCCCTACTTATTGGAGGGGACTTGGCACTAGATGGTCTTTAAAGGTCCCTTCCAACCCAAACCATTCTATGATTTTACGATTCTTTTTTAAGCTGCTTTCTGCCACAGACCAAAGGCCAAACCCCATCTGGAGGACATATCTGCTGGCAGCAGCCTGTGTGGGAAGCTTTTGAAGGTTATGCTATGTGTCTGAGAGCTGTCCTACCAGCGAGGACATGGTGGGTGAGGTGAGCAGTTCCACCACGTGTTAAGCTACTATACTACCCTCTCTTTGAGAGAGCCCAGCTCTGCTGGTGAAATCCATGTAGTAGTCCCAAATACAGCACTGGATTTAGTTTGTGATACAGGAAGTGAAGTGGTAGCAGAAATAACAGATCAGGCTGAGGCTGCTAAATTCAGGCTCTCCAGGGCCCTTCTGGAATTGCTTTCAAACCCCGTGTTTCTCCAGAATATTATTTCCATGAAAAATGTGGGAAGGGACACAGGAGCTCTTCCAATCCAGTTTACTCTGCTTTATGGCTCCTAAGATACATAGCTGCAAACTGTTACTCATCTCAGAGTTGAGGACATGAATGAGCTTTCTGTTTGGGAAAGCTTTCAAAGTCATGCTGAAGCTGTTCTTACACAGCCAGCAAAGGGAACCATCAGCACAAAACATGCCTGAAAAGAGAAATTGAAAACAGCCTTGGAAGAAAATGTGTATACATGTGGCATGACATTTATTTATTATCCTGTGCTACAAAGCCCTTGTCCAAGCTGAGTTGAAAGCTTAATGAAAATGGTGGATTATTCTAAGCTCTACCAGGATTTAGACCCTCCAGCAAATGTATAAACAAGGAACATTTTCAAAGTCTTCTCCTACTAATGGTTATTTGTAACTATTTTAGGGACCTGCTGTTTTATTTGACTGACAGCACTGAAAAGAAAAAAGATCCCGAATGTGGTCTTTCTACTCCATGATTTGCCTAACAGATGCACATAATGCAAAGCCCATTTTCTGTTACTGCCACAGCTGGTTTGACATCTGAGTAATGGAGCAGAAGCAATGGGGATTGATTTGGCTTGTGCAATTAAAGGTACTTGCTTTTGCTTCTCATGTCTCTGAGAAAGAAGATTGGTCCCAGTCTTACTATAGGAGACAAACTAATTTCACAGTTTCCATTGGCACAGATTAGGAAAATTAGGAAAAACATGCTGAAGCCTGACTTGAGAGAGGAACAGAGGTAAGGAGACACTGAATGGCACATCTCTCAGAAAGATCTCTTAATTTCCCCGTACCTCCATCTCCTCTGATGACCCATGGGAAATTACTTCTCGTCACCCTCAGAGGAAGGTTGCAATTCCCAGGTCATTGATATTAACCAGTAGTCTGGCATGAGGGAGACTTGATCCTGTCTCAGTACAGTAGAATGAACTGGCAAAAGCTCATGTTTTCCCATTCCCATCTTTTGTGTTAGTGCAAAAATATCTGAAGACAGAACATTTTCAAGACTAGGCCTTTCAGAGCAGCTCTAAGACACCCTGAAAGGTTGGGGTTTTCTTTTCACACTGTGTAGGCATTTCAGCTTCAGAGGCTGCAAGTCTAGCATGTTTTGAGTTGTTCAGGAGTTATTTCAAGAATTTTGTAAACATGATGAGCCTGGTTTTGAGAATGGGCTCAAAATGTCCCTCCAAAGATGTTGCATGACATACCCTGAATAGTAACCAAGATGCTGGGACTTAGTCGCTCACCTGTGTATAATCAGAGCCTCAACACACTGGTTCCAGCAGTCTCTTTGTGAAAACTTTGTAGCAGCACGGATCTCAACATGTTTTTGCTTTCTGCAGCCAAACCCAATGCCAGGAAAACAAAGGGAGGATCTGCAGGAGGATCTGCAGGTAACTGCTAAGGCCATCACATCCTTATTATCAGACTGTGGTGAGACTGTGAATGATGACTATTTTGTGTCCTGATGTTCAGCCATCTCTGCTCTGCTACACTTCTGTGGTTGATGCCTTTTAGGGTATTCCTGCAGCACAAATGAGGCCTGTGATACCGGAGATCCCTGCCCCTTTCTTCACCTGGCTCCTTACTTATAGCTGGAAGTGCACGTAGCGCCCTTGCCAGGTTTATATTTGCAGCTGAGGAACTCCTGCTATCACCAAAGGTTTTGACTGGCAAGTGAGAAGAACCATCCTCACGTGATGTGTGCCAAATGCCTACAAACAAATTTGGGTCCAGTCCCCACAAAGTTGCTGAAGCCCCCTGTCTTCTGTGTACTTTTCCACATTTTCTCTAAGTCCCATACACTTCTTCAAACCCTATCACTACAGAGACGGGCAAAGTTGTTCGTTCTAGTGATCTTAAAACATCTTTGGATCCAGAATTTCTGTGCTGGTACTTGTTGCCAGCTCTCACTACGGCATGCCAAGCACATCTCAGGGTAACAGCTCTGGAAAACCCAGGCAATAATTTCTCAGCCTCCTGCCTTATTTTTGTCAAAAGGATTCAGTGGACATCTCACATTTATTTATTTATTTATTATTTATTTATAATGAGAAAAAACCAAACAACCCTGTGCAAGGGAGGGAGAACATTTGAAATGCATTTCACAGAGGGTTCCTTCCTTGCCTTTGACTCCATCCTAGGAAAATGCTTGGCTGAGATGATGCAAATTAAAACGATATGATTTTATTAAAAATAAACCAGCATTATAGGAAAGGAAGCCACAAGTTTTTGCTAATGCCAAACAAACCAACCTGGGAATTAGGCAATATAAATATGATATACATGATGATTCACATACGTTCTTTGTCTATCTGCTCTAAGCTTCAACAGCCCACACAGGGTACAAAACAAAGTACTTTTTCTGTTTATATGCGGCAAATATTTGGGCTCCTCCCCTCCCCTCTCCCTTGTGAGTCAAACTCTGAATGGCCAAAAGCCTTCAGTCATGAGGTCAAGCCATGGCTGTGTGTACTGCCTACTCTTCCCAATGCAAAGCAGAAATATCTGGAGTCACAGCAGTCCGAAATGAAGCTTTTAACTTCACAATTGACCCCCCTAGAGAAGCAGTTACCAGCTGATACCATGCTAATTAATACTGTAAAGATGCCTTGCCATCATTTGAAGCCATTGTCTGGCCATCAGGTTTGTTTCCAAAACCTGTGAACATTCTAAACATTCCTAACTGCGTTGGGGCCAGATTTTTTGACATCAGCCTTAGTACATCGAATCTCCAAAGAAATTTGAAACTCCGTAAGAAAGGAGAATATTTCTCCTCAGCTACAATACAGCAGAGGCAACCCATCATGATACTCCAGAGGTTTGTACCGTTGGAGATGACAGTTTTACCTCTTCTGAAGAGAAAGTAAAACCAATATGTGGATAAAAGCTGGATCAATGACTTGGATGATGAAGTAGATGACTCCTCATCAAGTGCACTGATGACACAAAGTTGGGAGGAGTGGTTGGTACCCCAGAGAACTGTGCAGTGCTTCAGAAGGACCTCGAGACATTGGAGAGTTGGGCAGAGGGGAACCCTCTGAAATTCAACAAGGGCAACTGCAGTGTCCTGCACCTGGGGAGGAATCATCCCATGCTGGGGACTGACCTGCTGGAGAGCAGCTCTGCAGAGAATGACCAGAGAATCCTGGTGGAAAAAAAGCTGTCCATGAGCCAGAAGTGCCCTGAGGGCCAAGGAGGCCAATGGTGTCCTGGGGTCCATTGGGAAGAACATTGTCAGCAGGTCGAGGGAAGGGATCCTGTCCCTCTACGCAGTCCTGGTGAGGCACATCTCGAGACTCATGTCCAGTTCTGAGCTTCTGAGGACAAGAGAGATGTGGAGGTCCTGGAGCAGGTCCAGTGGAGGCTGTAGAGATGATGAGGAGACTGGAGCATCTCTCTATGAGGAAAGGCTAAGGGACTTGGGGCTGTTCAGCCTCGAGAAGAGATGGCTGAGAGGGGACCTCATCCATGTCTGTCAATGTCTGCAGGGAGGGGTCAGAGCATGGACCAAGCTCTGCTCTGTGTTGCCAAGCAAGAGGCCATAGGCAGAAACTGATGCCCAGGAAGTTCCAACTTGGCTTGGTTTAAAAGGTCTACCAAGGAAGGCGGGAACTTCCCTTGGAATGGAAAATATGACCCCCCCTTCCCTCCAAATTATTATAACTTTGAAATTACGGGGCTTTCAGGCAAAGATGTAGGAAAAGTGTTGGGGTTTGATGCTGGCTAAATGCCACGTACCCATGAGAAATCATTCACTCATTTTCTTCTGCTACAGCTGAGCAGAGTAGGGAAAAACAAAACGAAGGCTCCATGAGTTGAGATAACGATTAGGGGAAAAACACTAAGGCAAAACAGGTTCAAAACTTAAACAGTATAAAGAAAAATTTTTATTAACAGAATTTCAAAAAAAAGGGTAATGAGAAATAAAATAAACCTTTAGAACACCTTTTCTTCCCAGTCCCTCCCTCTTTCCCATTGACAGCACAGAGAGACAAACATGGGGTCTTTATTCAGTTTGTCCCTTCTAAAAATCTTTCTTCAGTTCACTTAGGGAAAGGAGTTCCTTTTTTTCTGCTGTGCCATGGGGTCCTTCCCACAGGAGACAGTTCTCTCTGAACTTTTCCAGCGTGGTTTTAACTTTCACGAGTAGCAGTCTTGTCTGACCTGCTGCAATGTGAGTCTCTCCCATGGGCAGTCTTCCCACAACTGTTTTGCGTGGGTCATTAGTTCATGGGGTGCACTTTTTAAAGAATTTTTAAGAATGAGCTGTTTTAGTTTGGAAGCAAGGGTCCTCTTTCTCTATCTTCTCTCTCTGTTCGAGTTTCCTACTAGATTACAGCTTTTTAGCATCTACTCACTCCAGCGGGAGCACTTGTTCTCACGGACTGCGAGTGGATCTCGGCATCCCCCCATGCACTTCATGAATTACAGGGAAACAGTTTGTTGTATTATTGTCCTCACCACAGCTTTGTAGAAAAATCTCAGCTCTGACGCCTGGAGCACCTCCTCCCTCTCCCTCTTTTCACTGATCTTAGTGTCACCATGTTGTTCTTCTCACATGTCTTCACCTTTTCTTTTTCTTTGACTCGGGGAAAAATTGTCTGTAGGTTTGTTTGTTCTCAAGTTCTATCAGTTTGAAAGTTCTTATATGATTTTGCAGTGCTGAAAAGTTCTGGGTTCTGTATCGGGGAACTGTTTGCCATGCCCCTGACTGTCGGCCACGTGGTCCCTGCCGGCACTACCCACAGCGCTGGCTCTATTCAGCGTCTCTCTTCATGTGGAGAGCCGAAAAGGAGAAGCTGCTGCTGCCGCTTCTGCCTTCCTGCTTGCAGCAAGGCTGGCTAAAAGTGGCTAAACAAGCAAAGTTCATTGCAAGCAGTGCCGAGATAGTGGCAGTTGCATGGCCCCAGCCGTGTGGCCCCGGCGGTCACATGGCCCTGTCGGTTGCGCGGCCCAGGTGGCAGCATGGCCCCAGCTGCACTGGGATGGCTCCCGCTGGCCGCCTTGCCACCCCTTGCAAGAAGAAAGAGAGCCTGCCCATGTTTTTTTCCCTTGTTAAATACATCATCACAGAGGCATTACCAACTTCTCTAATTGGGCCAGCAACCTGCCTATCGTCAGAGCCTTCAGCGATTGGCTCTGTGCTGGACTTAGTAGAAGCTTTGAGTAGTTTCATCTTTCAGAAGCCGCCCCTTTGGCTTCCTCTGCTCACCAAAAACCAGGCTGTGTTAAACCAATACAAAGAGGAATCACAGTTATTTACTAATATATATATGTATATAACAAGACAAACAAACAACGACAGCAGCAGCAATAACAATAAAAAATAGAAATCCAACCACAGCTTTCTCTCGGCTGTCGAGCACTTTCCCCTTCGGTGCAGTTACACTCACAGCCGGCAGGGGCGCTGTTGGCTCCCGGCCAGGCAGGGCAGGTGCGATGATTCCCCCGCGGCTGCAGGGGGCGCTGCGGCGCGAGCTCAGCCACCTTGCCATGTGGTAATGGCTCAGATGGTGGGCGAGGGAGAAAAGCGGCTCCCTTTGCAAACTCACGAGGGACAGCCAGTCTCAGTGCCACTCTGGGTGGCGAGCTGGACTTCAGCAGGAACCTCGGAGCAGCGGCTGGAATGGCAGAGGTGAGCAGGCACCCCCAGGGGCGGTGAATCAAAGTGTAGCAGCAGTAAACCTGAAGTGGTGGCAGAAGCGGAAGCAGCAGGGGGTCCTGGCGGATGCAGGGTGTCGGGCTAAAAAAAGAGTGTAGCAAAAAGCTCTGAAACAGCAGCAGAAAACAGCACGGCTGGGTGGGGGGTTGCTCCTTTGCACAGCTCCCTGGCAATGGCTGGTCCCAAGGTCGGGCCACCACACAGAGGGAACAGCCCGGCAGGGGAGGGCATGCTCCCAGCTCCCAGGTCCTGGCACAGCACGCACTGGCTCTGGGCTCCCAAGCGCCAGAGGAGCAGAGAAGCAAGCTGCCAAGCTGCAGTCACAGTGCCAAAGGAAAAAAAACCCAAGAGGGGAAAAAGAAAAAGGCAAAAACCACAGGGCAACAGGATCTCAAATCAGACGTACCATGCTGCGTGACTGCTAAGTTGATCACCCCCACTGGAAGGAAGAAGTCACTCCCCAGCCCCCAACCCCCGCAGGACCCTGGGCTGCCCCTCACGCATTGTGATAATCCTGGAGCCAGGGGAGGCAGTGACCATTTTGGACACAAAACAAAAACAAAACCAAAATGGTTATGGGATACAAACCATCCCCAAGACACACCTGAACATGAAGAACTTTCCTGTGCAGTGACCACACACTGGAACAGATCACCCAGAGAGAGTGAGCAGTCTCTGTCACTGGAGATGCTCCAGAACTGCCTGGACACAATCCTGTGCCATGTGGGATGACCCTGCTTGAGCAAGGAGGTGTGACCAGATAACCAACTGTGGTCCTTTCAAACCTGAACCACCCTGTGATTCTGTGATTAAAACACGGTATGAAATGTATTAAATGTTAACGTGTCCTAAGGGAAAAACACCATCTCATTGTGGGAATTCATCTCACCTGACTTTAACAATGGGATTCATCTCAAATAAATGCAAAGTGTACTCTTCCCTCAGTTGAACATTCAGACTTTTATGACAGTAAATGGAGATCTAGCCAGTACTGGGAATCAAGAGCAATACTAAATTAAGTAAATAAGGTAAAAAAGAAAGATTAAAATCTTTAAAAATCTCTAACTTGGCTGAGTTGCCCCCTAAAACTCCACTGGTTGTATTGATTTTGCACCATTGACTTGAATGGAACTTAGATTTCTGTCTCAGAGTAAAGCGTGCACTTTCTAAACATAAAATAAATATTTAAAATCCCACCCTATATGTTTATGTTGCAAGTCAGTGGAGAGAAGCAGGGATTTGGAGGATCAAGTAGATATTTCAAACAGACTAAATGGTCTCTGTGCTACATGTGGCCAATTCTCTCCTTTGACTGAAATAAGAGCTCAGGGCATCCAGATGGGATGGTGACTTCTACACTGTAGGCATCCGAACACAGGTGAGATGAATCCCATCCAATCTCTTTGAGTTTTTTACTAAATTTCATTCTGTACTTGCATTCCTTCCTGAAAACGGCTGCATTACTTGCATAGCTTGGCTATTGCTCTCTTCCCCAGCTGAATTACCAAAGAAAATTAGCAATCACAGTCTGAAGGTTGAAGCACCTCAGCAATATATAATGCAGCATGAATTTAAGTTATTAGACAACATCTCCAGGAGCCACCTCAGTTTGACTTGACAGATCTTTTTGACTTTCAACATCGACGTTTCTAGGATTACGTCTCCTTGACCTCATGATGCAAAAGAATTTGCCAGCTTCCTTTATTCATTCTTTGGCATTAGGGGAGATTCATAAAATAATGTTAACAATAGGCATTCCTGTGCGAGTATGTGTGTGGGTGTGTGTGTTTGTATGTGAAATATTTAATAAGCCATTGAAAGACACGGTAGGTGAAGATGTTCTGCATGCCAGATTTGATTTCTTTTGAGTTGTTTGGGCTTGGCAGTAATAATGAACAAAATCTTTGGTTTCAGCTTAGAGAAGGGGTATGAACAGGAAGGAAGGAAACAGAACTCTTACATTAAAAAGAAAATGAGCTTCTTTTACCTGACATGATGTTAAGAACTACTGACAATTTTGTCAACAATAACCTGCAGTTATAACTTAATTGTTTTTTTCTTTTTTTAAGTTTTAGGTTCCAAATCTGAGTTTCTCAAATAGCAGGAAGACTAAGGTCCTTGCAATTCTGGAAAAGCCTTTTAGTGGCATTAAAGGTGTGAATGGGAACATATGGCAGAGTACCTGTGACAGCAACATTTTAATCAGATGTCTCAAGAGGTCCCTCATAGTCTTCTTTCATGCATTGAATTATAGCATAATGGTTTTCCTTTCCTTCTGTCTCCTCTATTAGCAATTCCAAATGGACTCTGTAAGATATAATACTGCGACTGATTCTTTTCCTGTGCTGGAATCTGAATTTGTAGACCCTTAGCCTTTCCTCAGCACTGGAAGGCAGAAAAAGGTGCTGTGGCCATGCAGTGCAAAACTACTGGAACACTGAGATCTTGAGCACTGTAGCCTGTAAACCCATCACTGAGGCATCTAGACACAAAGGATCAGACCATGGTGGCCTTAATTCTATAGAAGGAGTCTGCCTCTTGTCCTCTGCAGGTGACACAGATAGCATTGTTGATAAACTCAACAGCCCCTGATGGATTTTTTCCTGGAATTTCTTGCCTTTATTCCTCAGTTAAAAGGAGGTTGAGCAGTCGATTTTGAAAGCCCATTTGCACAGTGGTCATTCCAGAGGTCCTGCGATTTTAAGTCATGCCAAAAATGGCTAATTAAAGAAAGAGACACCACATATTTCCTAGTTGGAGGTATTTCTTAATATAGAATATCACCCAGCCAGGGCTTAAGTAAATTTTGATTTTTTTTTTAAACCTCTCGGTGTATCTGTTCTTGAATTTATCATTTGAATGTGTCAAAAAACCATCATGGGCAGGAAAATGGGGTTGCTTTGCACTGGGGCTTGTGCAGAATTTACAGCCCATCTTCTTCATGAATGAGAGGGAGGCTGAGTGGCTTATCTGGGGTTCCCTCCTGATGGGCTAGGACTTTTTTGATTCACTTACTGTTGAGGAAGAGGGCTTAGAAAAAAAAACAAACAACCATGCCTCACATTCAGAGAGGGATCAGCATTCAGTAGCAGCTTCTGGCCAGACTGTGCTCTGCAATAATTGTCAGGGTCTAGGAAAATGACAACAGGGAAGATGCAAACACTGGATCTGAGCCGTTGGCCACAGTGAACAGGGCACAAAAGCAGGAATATGCTGGGGCTTTGAACCAGTTTTTGAACCAGACTCCAGCTTCTTCTCTCTCCAACACACTCTGAGTTCCTTCCTGATCCCCTGTGAGAAGCCAGGTCCTTTTCACAGTCCCTTCCTTCATGCCCGGTCTTGCTCCACTTGCTTGGCAGAGTGCCTTTCCTTGCTCTGACAGCATGGAGGAGTGTGTTCTTAATCAAGCCCAAACCTGCCTGCTTGGATGAAAGCATAGCATGATGAGCATGGCAAATCCTTTTTCTCAGATAATGCAAACCTGTACTTCTCCTGATTTCCCAGAAGGTGCCCAGAGAGGCTATGTGTGAAAGATAAGCAAAAAGTTGACATTGGAAGCTTGCAGAGGAATTTTTTGGACAGAGTGCAAACAATCTGGTTCACATCAATCCTCTAGCTTATTCATTCCCCTATCAACAACCAGATGTTCAATGCACAGTGCATAGGCTGGTGAGTGACTCCATCTTCCTGGCTTACAGGAGCTGCTGTCTGCCCTGTGGCAGTGAGGGACGTGCTATAGGTCAATGGGGAGGTAACCAGAGTAATGGTGTTTTCAGGGACCCTTTGCAAAAGCTGTCTTGGTCGGTATCTCATGTGCTGTAATCTACCATGAATCCCTGAAGAGTTCAGCTGGATTCCAGAAGGGCCATGTCCTTGAGGGAGAAAACATTTTGAGCTCCATGGCAATCTAATTAATCAGTGGGTTTGCAAAGAGATTGAAGAAAGCCTGACCATGACTCTCAAGCCAGTAAATTTCAGGCTCAGGATAGACTGGTCCAGCAAGTAGGGATACAGCACCAAGCGACCTGAGAAAGAAGGTAAGAAGGTTCAGCTATATGGACATGAAACATGTTGTGCCAATTGTGCTCAGGATTGGGAAATTGTACCTAGTTTATTTTCTGTAGCTATTGGATTGTTCAGTGTGGAGTCATAAACCCTGCAGCATGTGGGCTATGGAATTGGGATGCTGCTAGGAAGCATCTATCCCATGACCATCTCTTTGGGTTGAGACACTCCCTGGTCAATGTTTAGAAGCAGGTTTCTTCTTTTTTTTTTAAGTTTTCTCTCCTAAAAGGCCTTTTCAGAGACCTACCTGACTCCCTTACCTCCAATTCTGTTCTGTCCTCTCCTCAGCCCTATTACTGCCTTCCAAATTCAGGGCCTGTACTTCATGCTTCCCTATCTTCTTCACTTCTCCAGTGTACACCACCACTCTCCCAAATCCTTGTTGGGCACTCTTTTTTGAAAGTCCAACACTGAAGACTGGAGAGTGCAGAAAGAGCTGCAAATAGCCAGTGTGCCAGGTACAAGATTTCTGCACACTATCCAGATGACTTAGTCTTTCCCCAGCATGGAAAGTCTGTCAGTCTGACCACTGGGACTGCAGGAATGCAGAACAGTCTATCTGCTTCTAAAAGGCTCCTTAAATAGGGACTCACCATCTAAAATGTGGAGCAGAAATAATGTTCCTAGGGATGGAGGAGGTAAACCTCTGTCTTGCTGACCTTTTGGAGATGGTGGCTTACATCATGATACCTATTTACTGCTTCCTCATCTCTCTAGCCAGAAATGTACACTTTCAGTACAGTGTCTTGGTCCAGGGCTTTGAAACCTTCAGTTCAGCCTTATGGGCTTGTCAGCAGCCATAAGTTGTGGCAATAATATATTCACTTAGCACTGATCTTGTTCCACTACTGGGGTAGCCAAATATGAAGGCAGTTTTCTCAAGGTGGAGTGGATGCATCAAGTCTTTCTGTGTTGTCCAAACTCCAGTAAATGAAAATCACAGATTCTCACTTGGGTCTCCATGTGGTGAACATAAAAAAAAAGAAAGGTGACACAGGAAATGAGAGATGCGGAGCTTGTTTCCAGATAGACTGTGTTGGCATACCATGAGAAACAGATAAAGTTAGTGGAAAATCTGATCATATTGAGCCTTTTCTTTTTGTAATAGCCCTGAAGACACTAGAAGAAATAGTACCCAAGCATCAATGTGTCTGCCCTGTCCTCAGGTGGTTTGGAAAGACTTTCATCTACCAGGGGCTCCTGCAGCTTTCACAACCCAGAATTCTGGAATAATTCAGCCATCCAAATTTCCCATAGCCAGAGACTACTGCTTTCATAGCCTTGCTGCCTGTTGGCTTCCCAAAGTCGAAGGGATGAGGAGAGCAGTTTGGGAGGTCTCATGGTAGCAGATTGTCTAGAAAACCCAACTGAAGAAGCTAGAAAGTTCTCATTTCATTGTAGGAAATGTGAGAGTCCAGGATGGCGGGCCCAAGATAGGTCTTGGGAATTGCTGTCATGGGCTTTCCAACCTTCCTTCTGTGCATCTGCAAATTTCTTTTCCTACCTTGTCTCAATATGAAGGCCATCAGCTATACCAAAGTCCCATTTATGCAATTCTTGAAGTCTGGAGGAATGAGGAGCATGGACATGTAGAACAGCAAATAACCACCTTTAGCTTTGGTGCCCTTTGTCCTACAAAAGTTTTGCTGTGGATCATCTCCAGATCTAGAAACGAAGCTGCCGCTCTCTAGGCAGCCAATATGGGCTTATTAATTCAAACTAAAATAATGACATTGAACAATTCATGTGACAGAACTGCCCAGGAGTACTCATGTTGGAAACCCTCCCTCTCAAGCTGTCAGGGAAAAAAACCAAACCAAACCAAACCAAACCCCCTTGATCATCAAAGCACAGAGGAGTGAGTAGAAGAAAGAACGAAGCACATGTCGCACTAAGAATTTGCGCCATAGAACGTGCCATCCCTGCTGTTTCCTGAACTGGGGCACATGGTGCATGTGCCCAGGAGCACTCGTGTTGGAAACCCTTCCTCTCAAGGAAAGTTGTCAGGGGAAGAAAAACCCCTCCTCATCATCATCATAAAAAATAAAAATGCTCGTCCTTCTCCTCCTCCTCCTCATCCTCCTCATTCTCATCCTCAGCCTCATCATGATCATTCATCATCATCATCATCATCATCATCATCTCCTCTTTTATCTCTCCCCTTCCCCAATTATAAACTGGGAACATTTGTGAAAAAAAAAAAAGTCTACTGAATCAAGCTAAGGGATAGGATTGAAAAGCAAAAAGTTTCAAAGGTGAAATAAAGAGGAAACAGCTCTTGAAAATGAGAAGGATCATCATGCAGCTTGGAAATCAGTAGGTTTACTAGTGGTTTTGCTTCCTCTAGTCTTACAAGGCAAGGATTTTATGTGTTCTTCATCAGAGCTTGACCGAAATTAAACGAAGGGCAGCTGAGGCTGAATAGCTGTGAGAAAAGCAAGCAGGATAATCAAAGGATGTGCACACATCTCTGTGTATATGCTAGGTCTGTTACCCCTGTAGCCATGTATAAATATAAAAGTAGGTGGGAGGGGCTGTGTGTGTCTATGCAGCATCCACTACAGTGGCTCCCTACCTTCTTCCTTGCACTCTTGATCACTGTTGCAATGCAGCTGTTTATGACTTAGGAGGCCGAAATCCATGGAAATCTTGGTCTGAGTCTCATCTGCGGATGTTGTAACTTAATCCCATATCTTCCACATTGAATTGGAGATTCAATCACTCAAATGTCCCAGCTGAGAAGGCCATAGAGCCATAGAATCATAGAATCATTTCACTGGAAAAGACTTTGTGGCAGGATATACCCCTCTACCACAGAAAAGCTTATCTGCTCTGTCCATCAGCTGGTGCATAGCTCCGGACATTCTCCCCCCTCACATGAATTGGTGAGATAACCCATGCTGGACAGATGTCTGGCAGTGAGTTATCTCCAGCGCCAGGGAGGTGAGATCTTCAGCTGACAACTAAGTATCTTGCCTTGAGAGTGAGATGTAGAGTGAGGTAAGTTAGGAATTATTGACTGAGAGACACTGCTTTTACAACTATAAAAACTACACAAATTTTCATGGAGGTAGAAGTCTCTTACACACTCCCTGGAGACATGTAGGACTTCTCCCCAGAGCTTGGACACATCTTCATGGTTACTTTTCAGGAAATTGAGAGGAAAGGATCCTGTGTATGCCCCATCAGCAACTGGATGGTAAGATACATTGAATCCTAATCTACACTATTTCTTTGCTAGCTGTAATAATATGTACCTTTACTATTGTTTATCTACTAGTAGTATTTCTTTTGTTTATCCTGCGTAGTAAGTAATCTATTAAAGTCTTATGTCTGTTAATTTTGTGTCTATTCAATAAATAATTCATTTTGTGATAGACCTAATTGGCCATTATTAAGAACTTGTGAACAAGAGTGATCTGGGGTGCAGGGTGCCCCAAACAGAGCTACTGCCAGAAATCTGAGTCAAAGGCAGGACTTGTTTAAGCTCTCCTCTCCATTCTTTACAGACCTCTAAGATCATCAAGTCCAGCCATTCCCCCAGCACTGCCAAGGCTACCACTAAACCATGTCCCTAAGTGCCACATTGACATGGTTTTTAAATCCTCCACATATGAGGATTCCACCACTGCCCTAGGCAGTCTGTGTCAGGGCTGGACAACTGGTTCAGAGAAGAATTTTTTCCTAGTCTCCAATTTAAACCTCACCAGCACAATTTGAGGCTGTTCCCTTTCATTGTTTCACTTGTTGCGTGGGAGCAGAGCCTGACCCCCACCTGGCTGCACCCTCCTGTCAGGGGGTTGTGAAGAGTAAGGTTTCCCTTGAGCTTCCTTTTCTCCAGACTAAGCCCGCCCCCCATCTCCCTCAGCTGCTCCTGGTGCTCCAGACCCTTCCCCAGCTCTATTACCTTCTCTGGACCTGCTCCAGCCCCTCAATTTCTCTCTTGTAACAAAGGGCTCAGAACTGCCCCCAGGATTGGAGATGCCTCAGCAGTGCCCAGCCCAGGGGGACTGTCACTGCCCTTATCCTGCCACCACACCACTGCCGGTAAAGGCCAAGTGCTCTCGGCCTTCTTGCCCACCTGGGTACACCTTGGTTCAGTCTGTCAGTCAGCATCCCCAGGACCTTTCCCAATGGGCACTTTTCAGCCACTCTGCCCCCAGCCTGTAGCTCTGCACAGATTATGGTGACCCAAGTGCAGGACATGGCACTTGGCCTTTTTGAACCCCACACAATTGGCTTTGGCCCATGGATGCAGCCTCTCCAAATCCTTTTGCAGAGCCTTCCTGCCCTCAAGCTGTTCAACACTCCTGCTCAGCTTAGTTTTGCCTACCAACTGAGTGAGAGTATGATGCCCGAAAGATAGGCTGGAAATAAATCCCCATAGACTGATGTCTATAGAGCAGGTATTTGTTTACAGCAGCGCTGGCGGTGAGGGGGATTTCTCCTCCTAACTCACCCACCCTTGTCAAGTACTGTGCTATATTTATACAGTAAATTTTGCTTAATATTGTTGTGTCATTACAACATCATCACATATGCACTGGAACTAATTTACATAGTATGATTTCATGGTTATTAGATAATTTTTTTTGTACTGCGCTTGCGCTTCCCCAATTTGGGGGTCTTTGAAGAAGGCTTCTAAAGTCTTCTTCTCACTTGAACTTTTCAACTTTGTCTTCGGGGCATGCGTAGTTACGGTGCTCCTTGGTCTCTCTGGTCTCAACTGGTCGAAATTCTTTGTTTTGTGGCTAATTGGCTTTGCACTTGCCAATTTCTCATTAGTACTACACTTACCTATCTCTGAAACTACACACTTGCTGAGTCTTTTCTCTCTTTTTGTCTATTCAGCATTTAAGCAACTAGTTAACTATATACTAGCCATTACATTGTATAAAAAGTTATTCGTATCAGCTTATATAGGTATCAAAGTTAGGATTCAGGTTATATAAGTATCAAGTTATATAGGTATAGAAAGTTATGATTCAGGCTACATAAGTAAAAGCTATGATTCAGACTAAATAAGTATAGAAAGTTATGCTTCAGGTTATATTGACAAAAAACCATGATTTAGGTTATACTGATATTAGGTTACATAGATATCGTATAACTCAAGTTATATAAGCACTTTGTAACTTTGACTTAAGTTACATGGACATCAAGTAATAAGGTCATTCAGTATCTCTACAGTCTCAGCAGCTCTCTGACCCGTGCTAGAGGCTGCATGGATCAAAGCAGTTTTCATGGTTGGGGCAGACAACTGAGCTGGTGGAGTAGCCCATGGAAGTGCTAATTGGCACCTCTCTGACCGTCTATCTGGTTGGATGGTCAGGCTGGAAGCTGTGACAGGAAGAGCAGAGCCATGTTGCAGTGTCATACCATCTGTGCTGTTGTAAAAAATGTCAACATTTTAAACCTTAAAGGTTGTTCACAGACTTGAGGCAGTTCTCCCTCTTGTCACCGTATTAAACGGGCAAGGAGTTTTTAAACAGAATAATATGTTTTGGAGTTAATTATTATGACTTTGATTTCTAATCTTTTACTATGTACCTCTTAATAACGAGCAGTTTCACTATAATCAAAGAAGTAGTCCCAAAGTAAATGGAAGAAGTCACACTCAGGTATAAGACAATGTGTTTGAAAAAAAAAGGATCCTTTATTTGTCTGTTCTCACAGAAATGGTGATGAACAAGATAATTGCTGTTGTGAATCAGTATAGCTCCCAAGATCACATAGTTTCCACCGGCTGGGATCTCTCCCTCCTTCTGAGATGTCATGTTGTTTAGGTGTTGATGCACTCTCCTCTTCTAGGAGGCAAATGCTGGGAAGTGGCCCCATGAGCTCCATGAATGCCTTGGAAATCTGTTTCAGAATACGCTCCCTGGTTAATTGGAAACCTTCAAGGGTGGTGAGAGGGACCAATCTGATTTTTATTTATGCCTCAACATATGTTATTCCTATAAAGGTTGTACATGTACTGGCAGCGCTGTCCCGGGGAAGCTTTGCCTGGCAGACAATCAGAGCAGAGAAAACTTCCACGATCGGGCTGTGAGTGAAATGCCCGGGAAGAATGCCCGCAAAATTCGGCTAGGGGAGGAGCCTCAACACAGAAAAGCAGTTAACTGCAACACAACGAGAGCCAGTTGCTTTGGGGTTGTTTGGAGGGAGCGGGGGCTAGCCTGTAGGGCCAGCTCGGCTCCTCCCCTCCCCCACTTTGTTTTTCTTCCCTGTGGTCCTGCTTTCCTGCCTGTACCTGCTTCGCCCTGCGTCNCCCTGAGAGACCGCAGCTGCTCCAGGAGCACGCCTGTAACCACAGCAGCCTGTTCTCCTCCGACGGAAGGGACACGCAGCCTGCCGCTGTTTAGAAATCGCGCCCAGCCCGCCACGAGAGCTACGCAGACGCACTGTGGTTGACAACACGCACGCTCCGTCTGCTGAGCTGGCCCTGACAAAGCACCCGGTTTCCTCTGGTAACGCTGTCCCTGTCTTCTGTTTCTTTCCCTCTTTCTCTTTTTTTTTTTTTCCCTTTTTTTTCCCGCTGTCTTTTCTATCCCCTTTAGTAATACATACCCTTTTTCTCTCAATAAATAGTTCTCAGATTGCCGCGTTTGCGCTTTATTTTTGCCCGAGAAATCTATCAAAAGAATCCCCCCCCGACTCCCTTTATATAGCAGAACGGGACAGGTGGGATTAATTTCCCCTAGCACAGATATCTATAAATCAGGTGCGAAAGTCTCACTTGCGGCATTTGGTACTAAAGGACAGAAGTTGCTCCAGAGGGCAACTGTCTTGAAGTCTAGACACCTCTCATGAGAGTGAAATGGTCACTGCATGCGTAGGGTTCCTTCTGTCCAGTGCAGATGTGTACTGAAGTGTACACCTAAACACAGGAGTGCAAATCCCTGTCTTCAATTTCTACCCCCTAACCTCAGATATATGTAAAAGCTGAGGTTTTTTGTGTGAACTTTTCTTTCAGCTTGAATGGTTTTTCTCTTTAGTTGATGTGTAAGCACTGCCAGGAACACTGAGTCATGACAGTTCAGTCACTAGTACATCCACAGCAAAGTTTGAGCTGGTGGTACCTGGGATGCCCTCAAGGTCATGATATTCCTGAAGTCAGAATGGACCATGAACTGCCCAGTCAGCAGGATGCATATAACTATCCTCGGCATTTTTTAGTCCTTTCTGGTTGAACTCAGTGTCATAGAACCATCTTTGGAATATTTAAGTTACTAGTACAGATGTAGTTTATGAATCTACTTGTGTTCTGTAGTTGAACAAGGCAACATCTCATGCTGTTTGTGAGATGCACAGTCTGGTTTCTTTGTACATATTCCACTTAGAACTCATTTTGCTGGATTTTGGGTGACCAGGACTTAACTGCAGTTTAGATGATGTCTCAGCTGCTCTCCGTGCCATGATATGAACAATTGCCCTATGTCTGTGTTTCATGATATATATTACAGTTGCAGCTGTTCTTTTTAAGGTCACTGTTTTTAAGGTCAGATAGACTACTCGGGTCCTTTTTCCTCCACTGTTATCTTGAATCAACAAGCTTCCACCTTAGTCTCTAAATGTAGTGTCTTATTCTTTGTTACTGTTGAAATTAATCTCTTTCTCTCAGCCTTCCTTCAAGGTCATCCAGCTCTTCCTTCTTCCCATATCGTATTCTGATCCTCCTCTGCACTAGCAGTACAGTCACTCAAGTTTGTGTCGTCAGCAGATCTCATGACCAGGCGCCTAGTTTTTTCTGCCAAGTTCATTAAGGAAAATATTTAATAAGATTGGTCCCAGGACTGATTATTAAGGACCACGATGAAGTTTCTCTGGATTTACTCACAAGTCACAGGCAGCAAATGTTGGCCCCAGATGGTATTTTGTTCAAAACAAAATAATGACTTCCATCTGTCTTCCCAAACCGAAGTGTATGGAGCACTTGCTGGTGGTCTGTGCAGGGCTGGCTCTTTGCAAAGTGCTAGTTCTTCCTTGTTACTTCTAGCTTCTAAATTCTGCTAAATTAAGCAAAGCTTGCACTAAATGTTTTCCTAATATAATTTTTTGTGTAAGAAACTCTGTGGGTTTCTGGTGGGACTATATGTGATGGGAAGGGGAGCTCACCTGTGGGATATAGCTCAAGCAAATTAGGCCCTATAAAATTTCTTAACTGTTTATCAATACAGAGTGTATTATTTATGTGGCACTAGCACCAGATAGTCCAAAGAAGGGATATGACCACAGATAGGCTAAGGTCTTGCATGGACTCCTGCTGAAGGCAGTCCTCATCTCAGAAAGATTACAAGCTGGGTTACCAATGGGAAGAAAATGAGACAATAGGTGAACAAAAGAGGAGGATACATCTGAGGAGGACATATCCATCCAGGCACAGTTACCTTGTTATAATGAGAATTCGTGTCTCCTATACAGCTGACACATTGCTATCATGCTATGCAGCTGCAGGTTCTTCAAATGTGTCTGTCATGTCACAGTAACAAGCTTTGGAGATTTCACATTGTTTGTGGCATCTTTGTACATTTTGAGGACTCAGTGTGCAAACATCCAGGAATTCTTTCACAGGAGCTGATGCAGGTGCCTGCTACTGAGAGGATACAACAACTTGCCTGGAATCAGTGTAAGCTCTTAGAACTTGTAACACCAGGTTTGAAAAACATCTGACAGAATGCAAAGAAGGCATGGAACCAGCTTTAGGGCAAAGAAACAAGCAGATTAAGTCTTCCATACCTTTTGTTTCCTTGATTGTGAGGTTGTGGACTAGGCACTGAGTTGTTACTGTACCTGTCACTGTATTTATGAGGTAAAAAAAAGGGTCTTTGTCACGATCTGGTTTTTAAGGTTTTTAGAAATGCCTCTGCCTGAATTAAGGTGCAAATGAGACCATATGCCAAGGTCAATAGTATGGGTTTTATTTAATAGTAAATATGAGAGAGAGAGAGAAAGACAAGAAGGAAGAAAAAGAAGTAGGAAAGAGGTGGGGGGACAGAAAGAGTGACAGAGGTAGAATAAAAAAAATATTACCATTCCGTGGATCCCACTGGTGTCCTGATCATCCTCTCCAGCGGGTCTTGGTGTTGATGGTCCCCCGGAAGCATAGAATCCAATGGATTAATATATGCTCAGGCCAGGTGGGAATGCCCAGGTATGTCCCCCGGGGGAGGAAGGGGGAGGGGCCAGTCTCTTGCAGCAGACTCAGGATCTGCTGCATCATTTTCCATCACATGCAGTTGTGTTGTGCAAGGCCTTTGGGGAGCACTTTAGGGGGTCTTTGATGGATTATGACATCCCCTCAGCTGCCTCTCATGTGAATGTCCCATGGATGTGGCCTTCCCAGGGTTGGGGGTTTCACAGCCGGGCCGGTTTGTGTAAGGTAAGGGAGGATGGGTGTTCACTGCCTCTGACCAGAGGTTACACCACACATCCTCCCCCCCCGCCTTGTTTCAGGGGGAGTCTGTGTAAACCTGGCCTCTGTGGGCTGTGGTCTCCCCCACCCCAAACCCAGACAGAGATGGTTCTCAGCACAGCTTTGGCTTTTTCTTTGGCTTTCTTGTGGATGCATTCCTTTCCCTGAGCCTTGTTTATTGCTCCCTAGAGCTGAGATGATTGAACAATAGTGTCACCTTTATCTTATCTAGGCAGCTTAACTCACAGTCCAAAGTTCCAGTCAGGTGTCTTCAAGGAGGGGTGGGCTTCTGTGGTCATAGCTTCTTTACACAGTTTTTGCTATAATGGGCAAAACTCCTTCATAACAATGTTTAAGGCATGAATCATTTCAGTCCCTGACAATCTTCTTCATGGTTAGGTTGACAAGTATTGACTTCAATGGCTGAGCCATCCCAGCACTCCTGTGAGAGGGGGTTGCTCCATTCACATAGATCTGGTCCTAAGTCTCCATGTGTAAATGCCTCTCTTGAGCCAAATTCTCTGATGGTGGTTGTGTGCCCTCTCAGCACCAGGACAGCCAGATTTTTGCTACATTATTGATTTCTTCTGTAGCATCAATGAGTATTCAGCTAATGGTTACGGATTTAAACTCACCTTATTGCCATTACATTCAATGTGAAAAGAAAACACCACAGTGACAAGGAAAATACGCTGTTCTCATTGCTACTAACCCACCTTACAACTCCAATGTAGCATACGGAAGCCTGTGACAAAATAAATACGCCTTTTACTACATGACAAGCCAAAGCTGAAGGTACAAAGAAAGTAGGGACAAGTTGCCAAAGCAGACGCCAACCATCTGAAGCTCTTAAAGCTTATCAAAACTACAGCAAGTTGACTAACCTCTATCAGAGCCCTTCGGCACCTGCTGCAAGAGAGGGGCAAAGAAACAAATTTGCAGGCAGTGCTCCAAAATCAAAGCTCTGACATACAACTGGGTGGCCTGACTTCCACACAAACAGACTTACAAGACAAAATTCATCTCACCTAACACAGGCATCTATGTGAAAGAGGCCTCCATGTGAGCTAGTCATCCCAGACTGTCTTTACAGTCAGTGAAGAGAAACAGAGCATGGTTCTGACCTAATAGAAATGTCTACATGAGGCTGAGAGGAATTGTACCTCAGAAGTGCTTGTTTTCCTCTCTTGACTCCAATGTCTGGGGAGTGTGGGGTCTGTGGCTCAGATGGAGATGTCTGCAGGCACGGGGCTGGAAAGCAAAGTAAGATGGATTTCACTGTGATGAATTCCCCCAGAGTGACAGTGAAGGTGCTTGCCAGTGAAGGATACCATATCTTAGCTCTAATATTTTAGGAGTTAAGTGCATTATTTTCACTGAAAGGAAAAAAATTGAGCAGAGTGAGAACAGCACACATAAAACTAAACTTGCCATACTCAGAGGCAAAGGAAGACAAATTCTATCCTAGAGCTTAAAACCAGAAAGGACTTTGTGTTAACCCTGTCTGATCTTCCTGGGGACAGTGGCTGGAGAAATACCAGTATATTAAACCTGGAACAGACAATGAATTGGAGGAAGGAGATGCCTTAATGAAATCTTCTGGTCATGCAATGCCTTGTGATTATTCACTAACTCTGTGCATTTCCAGTTGCATGTTAGAAGAATAAAAGTCTTCCCACTTGCAGCTTCCCCTTTGGACAGTTTTAATCAGCTAATTTCTCCCAGGGCTACCCAGGCAGGGCCAGAGTTGAAGCCAAATTCCCATTAGAAATAGGAAAGACCTGTCTGATCACTGAGTTTATCCAGCTGTGTAGTTTGCAGTGAAAAACGACCACTGGGGCTTTAGCAAATTGCGGGGGCAGTGGGGTAAGGGAGGGAAGTGACAGCTATGAATTATCACAGGCTTGCTGGGGCTATGGAGACTTGTTATGGTATTTCTTATTGCTACGTATTTTCTGTATATGTTTATGCAAATATTGGCATGATTATGGCATCCTTCTGCTAGGTTTCCTTGGTATGTTTTTTTCTTCATGCATCAAACCATAGGCAGAGATTTTGGTTTTTTAGGGGACAGGAGCAGGACAGGTGCAACGTTTTTTTAGGACAGTTGCACTGTAACTGGGAATAAATCAGGTTTGTTTATCCTTTGCATGCAGCATGTGAGCTCTTGGCCAGTCATCCCAACCAAGGCCCTCTGGAAGAGTCTTACTTCCCAGACACTCCAGAAGAATCCTTGAGCAGCTGCCTGCCTACCTCAAACAACCCAGTGGAACAGAATGAATCCCATACAAGAAGTTTTGATTCATGTGAAAGGTATTTCACTTCACAGGGCTGCCCCGTGAACTTGTGCTAAAAAGTCTGCATTGTGTAACTGCCACCTGATCTGTGTTGTCCTGCAGAACCGGGATGATAGAGTCCTTCATATCCTGCAAGGTCTTAAGGCCACACTTAAATGAAGATGATGAGCTGTTGCAAGTTGTCACCACCACTGGCAGAAGGAACGTCTGCAATTTCAGAGCTTATATTTGTGGCTTCACTAAATCAGCCTACGAGGAACTGTAGAAAACAATGTGGAAATTGAATGTAAATGAAATTGAAGGCACCTGGAAACTGGTCAGCATAAAACTGATGGTGACCAGACTGCATTCCCCTTGGGAGCTGAAAAATGAGAAACAAGCATGGCAAAATGACAGTGGGAATATTCCCCTTCAAACATTTTTTTCTGCTATACTTGATAGTATAAGAAGTATCAATTTTAAAACATTTTTGTCGTGACATTGGCCTTATTAAAAGTTTCAAAATGAGGCTAAATTAAAGTCTCAGAACTGCAAATGCAAGAGCACTCCAGGTGCAAAGAGGAGCTGGCAAAGCTGAGTACAGAAATAGTCAATCGTCTCAGAACAAAGGCGTCTGGTATAGATGGGAACAGGATTTTAAAATCAAATATTAGGCTTATGTATTTTCTCCTGTCATGTTGCAATTAAAGAGTGAGGTATTCTGTGGAGGGGGGTAGGTGTTTTGTCTCTTTTAATAATCTGTGAGTACTCACGGCTGGTTCTCATGTGTCATGTATTCTATATTGCAGGGCACAGCTAAAGCTGCTGAGTGTAAACCAGTGATCCCGGCTGGTTGCTTGCAGTTAATCCTCTGGTGTCCTTTGGCTCTTAGGATACTTGTGTGGTCTGTTCACATATTGTTTCAAAGAAAAATAACACAACGTCAGGGGGACAGACCTGGGGCCTGTCTCTGCCAACCTTGCTCTGCCCTTGTTCCAACTAAGCTATGTATTAGGGTCAATGCCAATTTAGTTGTTATCTTTTTGAACTCTTTTTTCAGTAGGATTCTGAACAAAGATAATTTGGGTCCATCAATTACACTTCAAAGGGGTTTTGTTTGTTTGTTAATTTATTTTTTTACTAGTCTTGTCATGCAAAAGAAAATATTAAAGGAACAGAAGAATGTGTAAAAGGAAGAAATTGCAGTTGGACTTGAATGGGGCTGGAGGAGTGGCTGATATTTCAAGCAAAGATAGAAAAAGAAAATAGTCCTTGAAGACCAAGCCCAGCTTTCAGAGAATTTATTGGATTTCCCCTCTAAACAGAAGGACTGACTTCAATGACATTCCTCCAGCCCTGATTTCTGTCAGCAATATTACATATGAAGTGCATTTGACAGAGGATATTTTGATGGGAAAACTGCCCCTCCACCCTCACCCCTTCTATTGTGTTACTGTCCAAGAAAGTAGGGACATAAAAAAGACTTCAGGATGAAATCTCCAAGAGCAGCTTAATGTAGCTCTAGAGGAAAGGCTCAGCTATGGGAGACCAAGTGTGTGGTGAGACTGCACCTTTAGTGACAAAAACAAGGCAAAAAAAAAAGAAACTTGGAAGAGTTCTTCTGGCAGCCTTTTAGTTTTCACCAGTCAGCCTCTTCTGCATGTTCTAGTTCCTGGGGGACACGTTTGCCTCTGTCAGAAGCAGGCTCAAGGCCATACGTATCCACGCCTAACTCAGTTCCAGCTCTTATTCTTGTCATTTGTAGCAACAGGAAATGGTCAGCAAACCAATCGCAAAAATGGCAAGTCATTAGTAGTTTTGGAAAGTGTAGAGGTCTGGTAGCTGAAGTTTTGAGGACAAGCCTGAGCAAGACAATGTGAGCAGCAGATAACCTCCTGGCACCCATCTCTTGCTGTGTCTCTTCAATTAATGCCTCTGGCCATCATGTGTAAGATGTGACACCCATTGCAGCAACGCTGTTACTTTATGTCTCATTGGCAGACCCTGAATGTGCAGATAAGGCAAAGGAAAGTCCAAAGTCAAGTGGGATATGTTCAGCATTCAATAAATTAATCAGCTGTTGTTATTGACAGAAGTTGATGAACTCCTCCCCTCACACAGAGATTTTGTGGGTCTCAGTTTCCCTGCAGGAGCTTCTAGATTGAAATTACACATCCCACTCCCTAGAAATTGGTTATTGACTAACATCTTCATCTGAAATGAAGATTTTCAGCCCATGCTTTTAACCCTGGTCTCTCTCATCACCCTACAAAACAAGCTGGTAAATTGCAATGGCCATGGGCACTGAGACATTCTCTGCTCTGCACATAATTCAGATGTTTCCCATTCACATCTTAAACTGGTCCAGAAGGCTAATTCTTTGAAGTACAGGACTGGTCCTAGTGAGCCTCGTCTTCTTCACTATGCCATACCTCCCCCTCAGAGTTGCCTGTGTAGAATGCTGCATGGCAGAGTACAACGTCTTTGGCCAGAAGAACTCCAAAACTAACAATTTCCAACTCACAAAGATCTCATGAAATCCCTGTTTGGTGAGAGAAAAGAAATTTCCCTCCCTTTGTATATTAGAAGGACCATCTCAGGTTTGGACCAGAGAATAATACCACAACTTTTTCAAGATCTGCCTTGAAAGCATTCAGGCAAAGCACAAGATATGAGAAGGCTGGAGGCACTGTAGAATCATAGAGTGGTTTGAGTGAGAAGGGACATTAAGGAACAGCCTCCTGATGTGGGCAGGAACACCTTCCACTAGACCAGGTTGCTCCAAGCCCTGTCCAACCTGGTCTTGAGCAATTCCAGGGATAGAGCAGCCACAGGTTCTCTGGGCAGTCTGTGCCAGGGCCTCACCACCCTCACAGGGAAAAATTTCTTCCCAATATCCAGTCTAACCATGTCCTCCCCATTTGTTTTGGCCTCTTTGCAATGAAATAGTAGGAACCAAAGAGCATTTCCAAGAATTTGTTTAGTTTTCTTTACCTATGTGAAGGCATTCCCCCATGTCATGTCCCTCCAGACCTTTGAAAAAGTCCCTCTCTAGTTCTCTTGGAGCCCCTTTAGGGACTAGAAAGGGCTCTAAGGTCTCCCCAGAGCCTTGTCTTCTCCAGGATTAACACCCCCAGCTCTCAGCCTGTCTCCAGAGCAGAGGTGCTCCAGACCTCTGATGAATTCAGTTGCCTCCTTTGGACTTGCTCCAACAGAGGTGGGCATTACGAACATAAGAAGGACCCAAGTAATGGGTTGCCATCAAATTTCAGCTAAGAAACTCCTCGTATGTCAGCAACTACTGCCAAGGAACCATAATGTAGCTGGGTAAGATAAATAAGGTGGTCAGGTGGGTTACCATTGAGATGGTATATCTGGTGCACTTCATTAAGTGCTATCCTGATGTCTGCTTTGGTCTGCACAAGAACCTGATTGCATGAATATCCCTGCAGAAATTGAGGTGTGAGGTCACATGTGTCTTCCGGGTGTTTTCCTGTATGAAAAGAAACCTTGCGGTGGTATGAGATGTTTATGAGGTGATATCTATACCTGGGAGACATGAAGAGAGGAAGAAAGCCAAAGTTCAAGTGCACTGCTAAGTAGCCTTAAAAAACTTGTCAAATTCATCTTAAAGACATTAAGTCACTGATACAACACCCCAAATTTCGATAGTATTTGCTGCATGAGTTTCTAAAGTTCAGCACTACCATCCTTCTGACATTGTTAATTTTTTTCATGGTGGTTGTGTCACTGTTGCCAAAGTGGTGTAAAGGAGATTAGAAAATGCAGTAGCCAAACTGCTGGAGAATCACTAGGAGCAAGAAGCAGGGAAGGGGAGAGGAGAGGATGGAAATACATGTTTTGTGCCTGAAGTCAGGAAACTGGCTTCCATTTAAGAGAAAACAAGGACAGGAGACATGGATATGGATCTACAGGGAAAAGGAAGGAAGGGAGAGGAACATCAGAGCATCACCGAGATAAAAAAAGCTACTGGCTTCGAGATGAGATAATACTGTCTGGGGAAATGCAGTAATGATCAGCATCTGCTTTGTATTGAGTTTCACTTTCACCCGTATCTTCTCTGGAGATGGATAGAAAAGTTGTAAGAGTGTGTGTGGGAGTCAGTGCTCCAGTCTGATGGGTGTCAGCCAGGTGGGTGAGGCCAGATGCAGGGCTCAGATTTACAAACCATTCCTGTTGCCTTGCAAAGGATGGACAGCTGGGAGGAAGGTGGGAATGTGCTGCTTTGGCAGGGGAATAGATTCAGGATGCTCTGATCTGTACATGATTGTGCTCAGAGTCAGGAACTCCTGCTAGCGGACAGTTCCCTGCTCAGCCATGGATGTATCAATAGAACAAAAATGTTCAAAGCTGGAAGCTTAAGATGTAGGCTCCCACGATGACATGCCTTGAACTTCAAAGGAGCTGAGTAACCAGAAGGTTTTATTTGTTTTGGCCTTTGCAATGAAATAGTAGGAACCAAGTACCTGAGAGCATTCCCAAGAATTTGTTTAGTTTTGTTTACCTTTTATGCCTCAGTTTCCTCCAAGTAAAAGAGGATTCTGTTTGCCTTTCCCATAAGATCACGGTGAGGAGCTACATGTGAGATCTTAAGAAAGAGACAAGTCACATTCTTTACTTGGATTTATGGAGCAAAGGGAAATTTCTCGTTCAGGTAGTGTGGCGGGACATTCCCCCTCTGCCACAGAAGAGCTTATCTATTCTATCAGCTGGTGCAATAAATCAGGGCATCTTCCCCCTTACATGAATTTGCTAATTGGTGAGATAACTCAAGCCAGACATCTGTCCGGTAGTGAGTTATCTCTGGCACCATGGAGGTGGCATTCCCAGCTGAAAATAAACATCTTGCCTTGAGAGCAGATTTGAAGGGAGATTCTGACTGACAGACACTTCACTTTACAAACTATAAAGGCTAGACAAAACTTTCACATAGCAGAAATCTGCAGCACATTCCCTGGAAATGTGTGGGGATCTCTCCTCAAGGTTTGGGATCCTGGCCTTTGAGTTACTCTCCTGGGAGGTGAGTGAAAGGACTCTATGTGTATCTCATCATCAATTCATGTGGTAAGTTACATTGACTCCTAATCTATAGTATTTCTTTGCTAGCTATAATATAGATACCTTTATGTTGTGCACTGTTTTATGTAATCTAGTAGTAGTTCTTTTTTTTATCCTGTGTAGTAAGTAACTCTGTTCAAGGCCTTTTGTCTGTTAATCTCCTGTCTATTCAATAAACAACTCATTTTATAATAGACTCGACTGGCCATTTTTAAAAACTTGCGAGCCAGGGTAGTTTAGGTGCGGGTCACCTGAATTTAGGCTGCTGCCAAAAATCTGAACCTAAGGCAGGGCTTGTCTAACACTTTCACTTGATCCATAACAGGCAGTGATGAGTTAAAGATCATGGCTGCAAAGAGAAGCAGCCTTGTCTTGAGTGATGCAAGTCATGGTGAGAAAGAGATTCCTTAGGGGTGGCCCATGTGGCACAGTGGCAGTGGAGAAGGTATTGCATTACTGCAGCACCCATTTGTGGCTTAAAACACAGTATTTGAGTTACCACACTTGACTTCACAGTTTTGACAGGTGAAAAGCAACATGAGTACTTCAGAAAGATGAAAGATAACCAGGTTTGCTGTTGTAAACTCAGGGTGTAGTTTAGTACAGGGGGACCAATACTGAGACAGGGATGGCCACTATCTGAGACAGTTGACAATATGATCTGTGGCCCATTTGCACAATTTACCTGATGACAGAGCCTGAGGAATTCACCCAACCAGAGAAGCTTCTTCAAACACATGGTGATTTCCTCCTGGTTGGGCAGAAAACAGTGATATATGGGCCTCAAAATAACAAAGTTTTGAGGAAGGTGAGGTCTAAAGTGGAGTCAAAAATGAAATGACTGCACTATACCTCTTAAAAAGCCACATCAAACTCTTGGGTCTGGACACGCTAGGCTTCTGGAAGTGTTAAACCATTTTTAAGGCTAACCTATGGCTTTTGCTCTATTAAGAGACTTTTCCAACAGCTGAAGAAGCAGCACTTTGACTGTCTGTCAGCTTGAGGAGCCCTGTGTTTTGTCTGCCTTTGACCGTAGGGAAGAAATGAGGGCATAGCAAGACAGTGGCTGTGCTGTACCTAACTAGGGCTGCTGAGCTCCATCCAGCCTGACAAAATGCTGTAGAGGCCCTTGGTAACGTCTGGCTTTTCTTACTGAGCAGTGGAGAAAAATGGCTTTTTCTCTGACTTTTGCCTCTCCATAAAGTAATTTTCAAACAGCTCAGTCAGCAAAATGTCACAAATTATCACTCTGGCCCCAGAATCAGCCACCAGGTTAGGGATTAATGAGAAATCCTCTTGCAGATGGATGGCTGAGGAATAACCAATGAAAGTCTGCTCTTCAGTTCGAGGACCGAGTTGTTTGGTATTTGATTAGGTTAATATCTTTCTCTGCTTGCTTGTAGATCTTGGTACCTTTATGGGATGGTGTTTGATGGAAAGGTGGAAGGTGATGCCACAAAAATGCATTCACCATATGTGCAACAGAAGCTTTTAGCTGACAGTGGTGTCCCCTGAGCAGAACTGTCTCAAAACCATGCCAGAATGAAGACTATTGAAGTGAAAGTCATCACTGCTTCTGGTCCACTCTGTCCCAACAGCAAATTGTTCCCCACAGCTTTCCCTTGACATGAAGGAGCACTATGCTCTTCCCACATCAGGAAACACGGTTGTCTAAAGTGGGAGAGAGGCTATGCCATGTCCCCTTTGGTCTCATGTTGTGAGACATGGATTGTTGAGATGAGAGGCAATATTGCCATATTGCCTTCTCCCTCTCCCTTCCCTTCTTGGGGACAAGTTCCCTTCTGCCCTGTGTTCCTATATCATGGAATTCCTTGGTAAGTCCATGTCCAGCATGTGAGACAAAAATGTCTCAGGCTGTAGGTTAGGTGACATGATGGGACCGGATCTTCTTTTTGGCCACAGGTGGGGATACCCTCTAGGCAGCACACCAGTGTCACCATTCATCATGTCACCTACATCTGCAGTGCTCTGTACAAGAGCTGGATACCTCTGGGCTCAGTTTGCTGTGATTTCAACCTCAATCAGATGGCACAGCGTTGAGTGTTTGGATACCTTTGGGGAAGGGAGGACAGGGTCCTGTCTGAATGCCTGCTGTTATTTTCACCCCCAGGGAAAGCTCTGGGTTATCATCAAATCTCATTCAACTCACAAGAGGAAGAATTTGGCAGCCTTTTCCCTTACTGCTCTTCCAGATACTTGCCATCATCACAAAGACACTGTCCTGGTCTGGCAGCTCCTGCTCAGGGAAATCCTTGTGGGTCTAGGAAAAATGGGGCTGAAGGAGGTGAAGTAGTATAGGGTAAGATTCAAAAAGGCTCATGTGAAAGTGGTTTGGCTCAGAAAAGCACTGAAGCCTCTTGCTTATTTATGTGAACCTTCCTGCCTTGAGAAATGACTATGAGGCTTCTGGAGTGCACCAGCTGCATGGCTTACTTGGACTGGCTTTTTGTACGTTTTTGGATAAACTGGTTTTGGCAAAAACACAAGAGCAACCTTGGCTTGTCCAAACTAGGACACTGTCCCCAGCCTGGCACTGCTGAGCACACTGCTCACCTTGCTGCCAGGAGATTCCAAAGACCACAGGATGGGACAGATGTGACTACATCCTTCTTGATGAGACTTGATGTGCTCAGTCCTGGCAAAAAGGGGGCACGAGCTGCTCCCAGGATAGGTGCAAGCAAGTCTCACTCTGCAATCTTGTAGACTATATGGGGGCACCTCTGTGTCCAACAAGGAGACGGTCAACAGATGGCATAGTGGGCTGGGGGCTGAATT
The DNA here is from genome assembly GCA_013397115.1 of Edolisoma coerulescens. Taxonomy (NCBI): domain Eukaryota; kingdom Metazoa; phylum Chordata; class Aves; order Passeriformes; family Campephagidae; genus Edolisoma; species Edolisoma coerulescens. Next base: position 95,493 of record VWZW01006872.1, read on the forward strand.
TGAGACCTGGGATCAGCACAGGTGGGAAGCACTGATGCAAGGATCCTCATTTTTGAGAACTGTAATGGTGAAAATCCTATCACAAGGAGTGAGTCAGTTTTAATTTCTTTCTTTCCTTCTTTTTTAATATTGGAGATCCATTTGGACTGCACATGGGGGCCCTCAGCTGACCTCACTCCCATATAGGGACTGTATGTATCGCATCCTACTTACACCTGGCTCAAAATAGGTCACAAGCATTTGGGCCATGTTGAGGAAAACATTTAGCAGAGGACTTCTAGCAGCCTTCCAGTACCTAAAGGGGCTCCAAGACAGCCCGAGAGGGACTTTAGTCCTGGAGGGACTGGACAAGAGGAAATGGCTTCTCACTGACAGAGGGCAGGGTTAGATGGGATGATGGAAAGAAATTCTTGGCTGTGGTCAGGCCCTGGTACAGGCTGCCCAGAGAAGCTGTGGCTGCCCCATCCCTGGAAGTGTTCAAGGCCAGGTTGGATGGGGTTTGGAGCAACTTGGTCTAGTGGAAGGTGTTCCTGCCCATGGCATGGGGGTGGAATGGGATGACAAACCATTCTATTATTCTGTGATTCAATGCTCTGGTCCTTTCCTGGTCAAAGGTTTGCTCAAAGAATAGGTATATGTACATTTCTGTCTTGAATTGGTGCATTATATATAACATCTTTTGGTAGACATGAGTGGGGAGCATAATTAATATATTTTCCTTCTTATTTCCTTTGCAACTTTTCTCCCTCTCTCCACTCCAAGGCGTTCTTTGCAATCAGATCTACCCAGGTCAAGCGAATGTAAACCAGCAAGATGACAGCAGATGAAACCATCCATCCTGTCAGTCTAGCCTAAACCTACATGCATCTGCTATGATAAAGCCACTCCAGGCCATTGTGGAGATTTACTTACAAAATGAGAAGAAGGGATGAAATCATCCTTTCACTCTTCCAGTTTCCCAAATACATAGCAAGAGGAGAGATGGGATTTTGGGGTGTGTGTCTGTGTGTTACGTGGCATTTTTAAAATAATTTTTCCCCTTACTGTAACAATTAAAAAGCCAGAAGAAAGATTTGAAAAAGAAAAACAAGCAAACCAAACCCCCAAAACAACTAAATTCACTGGTTTCAAGGTGGGTTAACAATGTGAAAAGCTCATGCCAGAACATGTGTTATTAGCAATAAAAAAGTTCTTTATTTGTCTGTCTGGGGAATTTCTTTCACACTCACTTTTAAAGAGACTATCTTTATTTGTTTCCCTTCTATCATACACACAACCAGATCACTTAAATAAAACAGAGTTTTATATTCATTCCAGGCAAGGATTCTTGCCAAAATTTGTGCCTCCTTTTTCTCCCCCCACTCATTTTCTTATATACAGACCAGTGATGAAAACACAAAAAAATCTGAAGCCCATGAGGTGACAGATGAACAAGATGTAGAGGCAAATTATCCAAATGGTACTGTGAAGGAATGGCTTTCACTGGAAAAAGGGAACGTATTTCTGCAAAGGTTAGAGGAATTTTTCTGTTTCTGTTGGATTTTTCCAAGGCTGGAATTTTAAATTTCATGAGAAGACTAAGAGCCTGTATTTTAGATGTTCCAGACAATTCTTTCCTTTGGTTTGTTGCTTTGATTTTTAGGTTTTTTTCAACAGGAAGGATTTGTGGCTCAGCTTATTTTATGTGCAGAAATCTCATTTGTGTGAATGTGAATGCCAGACACGTAATTGACATTGACACTATCCACAGCAGAGTGAGGAGAATGTTGGCTGCAAATTTTACCTGGAGCTTTGCTTGCAAGGAGGGCCTTGCAATCCTGCTGGTGTTAAACTGTCTCACATAGGTAGGTTTTTCCCAGTATCCAACCTAGACCTCCTCTGGCACAACTTGAGGCCATTTCTTTTTGTCTTGTCACTTGTTACTTGAGAGAAGAGACCAACCCTCACCTGGCTCCACCCTCCTGTCAGGGCGTTGTAGACAGCGAGAATGTCCCCGCGAGCCTCCTTTTCTCCAGGCTGAGCCCCCCAGCTCCCTCACCTCATCACCAGTGCCAGCAAAGGGGTGCAATCATTCAAATCACTTCTCTCATCCTGCTGGCCACACCAGTGCTGACACAAGTAAGGATACCATTGGCCTTCTTGCCCCCTTGGGCACACCTGAGCTCATGTTCAGCTGCTGTGGATCAGCATCCCCAGGTCCTTTCCCACCCTGCAGCTTTCCAACCACTCTGTGCCAAGCCTGGAGAGCTGTGTGGGGTTGTGACTCAGGGTCAGGACCCAACACTTGGCCTTGTTGAACCTCATACCACTGGCCTCAGCCCATTGATCCAGCCTGCACAGATCCTTTTGTAGAGCCTTCTTGCCCTCCAGCAGATCAACACTCCCACCTAACTTGGTGTAATCTGTGAACTTACTGAGGGTGCACTCAATCCCCTTCGTCGAAATCATCAATAAAGATATTACACAGGACAGGCTTCAACACTGAGCCCTGGGGAACCCCACAGGTGACTGGCCACCAACTGGATTTAGTCCCATTCCCTGCCACTCTCTGGGCCCAACCATCCAGCCAGCTTTTATCCAGCAAACAGTGTACCTCAAAGCCATGAGCAGACAGTTTCTCCAGGAGAATGCTGTGGGAGACAATGCTTTACTAGAGTCTGTGTGGACAACATCCACATCTACCAAGCAGGTCTCGTTGCCATAGGTAGCCATCAGGTTGGTCAAGCAAGATCTGCCTTTCACAAACCCATGCTGGCTGGGCCTGGTTCCCTGGTTGTTCTGCATGTGCCAGGTGATGGCACTCAAGATGTTTTGCTCCATCACCTTCCCTGACACCAAAGTCAGGCTGACAGTCCTGCAGTTCCCTGGAGCGAGACGGGGCTAGATGTTTACGTGTATATATATATATATATGTATATGTATGTATATGTCTGTACTATGTATATGTGCAATTGCTGGATGTGAGAACATGAAATTGCAGCAGTCTCACTCCTATCAGGCTACCAGGTTCAGCAGCTCTTACCCTCATCTGATATTGCAATGCTATGACTGAACCAAGACTTAAAAGAGGTGACTTGCAAGAGCAAAGTACCATGTTGGATGAGATGTTAATCTGCTAAATATTCTTGTTTTTGTGTAAATGAAAGTTAGGGACCAATCAATGAAAAAGTACCTAAACCTGTGCATCCTATCCCAGATCTGATATTGTGCTTTATAATGTCTGTGGAACTGGCATTGAGTCACTGAAAGACATTGAGTTCAACAGGCTTCATATCAGCCCAGGACTGCAAAACATCCTCATGGATGTGTCCTAAGAGGAGCTTCTGGCCAACGCAGCACTAGAAGCAATACAGATAGTTTCACAGAATCACAGAATTAACTAGGTTGGAAAAGACCTTTGAGATCATCAAGTCCAAACCATGACCTAACACCACCTGATCAACTAAACCATGGCACTAAATGCCACATACAGTCTTTTTTTAAACACCTCCAGGGATGGTGACTCCACCACCTCCCTGGGCAGATGACTTCAGTGCCCAAACACTCTTTCAGTGAAGAACTTTTTCCTGATGTCTAACCTAAACTTCCCCTGGCACAGCTTAAGACTGTGTCCTCTTGTTCTATCAGTGGTTGCCTGGGAGAAGAGACCAACCCCCACCTGGCTACAACCACCTTTCAGGAAGTTATAGGGGTGATAAGGTCTCCCCTGAGCCTCCTTTTTCCCAGGCTAAACAACCCCAGCTCCCTCAGCCATTCTTCATAGGGTTCGTGTTCCAGGCCCTTCACCAGCCTTGTTGCCCTTTTCTGGATGCGTTCAAGCATCTCAATGTCCTTCCTAAATTGAACAGAATCCTAATAGAACTGGACACAGTACTCAGGGTGCGGTCTCACCAGTGCCGAGTACAGGGGAAGAATGACTTCCCTGGTCCTGCTAGCCACACTGTTCCTGATACAGACCAGGATGTCATTGGCCTTCTTGGCCACGTGGGCACACTGCTGGCTCATGTTCAGCCTGCCATCACTCAGCACCCCCAGGTCCACTTCTGCCTGACCACTGTCCAGACACTCTGTCCCAAACCAGTAGTGCTGCAGGGGGTTGATGTGGCCAAAGTGCTGGACCCAGCACTTGGTCTTGTTAAACTTCATACTGTTGGATTCAGCCAACCTATCCAGTCTGTCCAGGTCCCTCTGCAGAGTCCTCCTACCCTCCATCAGATCCACACTCATTCCCATCTTGGTATCATCTGCATGTTTACTGATGGTGGACTCAATCCCCTCATCCAGATCATCAATGACAATATTAAACAGGACTGGCCCCAACACAGATCCCTGGGGGACACCACTAGTGACTGGCCGCCAACTGGATGCAGCACCATTCACCACCCCTCTCTGGGCCTGGACATCCAGCCAGTTCTCAACCCAGTGATGAGTGCACCTGCGCAAGCTGCGGGCTGCCAGCTTTTCCAGGAGTATGCTGTGTGAAATGGTGTCAAAGGCTTTGCTGAAGTCCAGGTAGACAACATCCAAAGCCCTTCCCCTCATCCACCAGGTGGGTCACCTGGTCATAAAAGGAGAGCAGGTTGGTCAGGCATGACCTGCCCCTCCTAAACCCATGCTGGCTGGGTCTGATCCCTTGGCCATCTTGTAGGTGCTGTATGATCACACTCAAGATGACTTGTTCCATAATATTGCCAGGCACCAAGGTCAGGCTGACAACACTGTAGTTTTCCTAGATCCTTCTTTGAGCCCTTCCTGTGGATGAGTGTCACACTGGCTAGCTTCCAGTCATCTGGGACCTCCCCAGTGAGCCAGGACTGACGATAAACGATGGAGAGGGGCTTCATGAGCAAATCTGCCAGCTCCCTCATCATCCTAGGATGGATCCCACCTGGTCCCATAGACTTGTGAGCATCTAAGTGGCTCAGGAGGTCTTTAACTGCTTCCTTCTGGATTACAGGGAGACTGTTGTGCTCCCTATACCCATCTACCAGTTCAGGAGGCCAGCTGTCCTGAGGATAACCTGTCTTAATATTGAAAGCTGAGGCAAAGAAGATGTTGAGTACCTCTGCCTTTTCCTCTTCTTTAGTTACTATATTCCCCCCGCATCCAATAAAGAATGGAGGTTGGCCTTTCCCTCTTTTTGCCATTTATGTATTTATAATTTTTTTTTATTATCCTTCACAGAAGTGGCCAGATTAAGTTCTAATTGGGCTTTTGCCTCTCTGATTTTTTTCCTACATGACCTAGCAACATCCTTAAACAATTCTTGAGTTATCTGCCCCTCTTTCCAAAGGTGATGATACACCCTCTTTTTTTCCTNTGCCTTTTCCTCTTCTTTAGTTACTATATTCCCCCCGCATCCAATAAAGAATGGAGGTTGGCCTTTCCCTCTTTTTGCCATTTATGTATTTATAATTTTTTTTTATTATCCTTCACAGAAGTGGCCAGATTAAGTTCTAATTGGGCTTTTGCCTCTCTGATTTTTTTCCTACATGACCTAGCAACCTCCTTAAACAATTCTTGAGTTATCTGCCCCTCTTTCCAAAGGTGATGATACACCCTCTTTTTTTCCTTAGTTCCTTCAAAAGCTCCTTGCCTATCCAGGCCACTTGTCTTTCCTGCTGGCTCATCTTTCAGCACATAAAGACAGGCTGCTCCTGCGTCTTCAAGATTTCTCTCTTAAAGTATGTCCATCCTTCCTGGACCCCTTTATTTTTAAGGGCTGTTTCCCAAGGTACTCTCCGAGTCAGTCTCTCAAATAGGCCGAAGTCTGCCCTCCGGAAGTCCAGAGTAGAAGTTTTGTTGATGCCCCTCCTTGCTTCACTGAATATTGAGAACTCTATTCATGGTCACAGGAGTGCCAGCTCCTGTCATAGCACATGGGGCTGACATATCCACAGCAGAAAGTCAGATCATGTTGCAGCGAACTCGACATAAGTGGACAGGACATGCTGAAGCTTAAATTATCAGCTGCCAAGTACTTGGACTGAAGGAATGACCAAAGTGCCAAAACTGATGGTTTGTGGCTTATTTCTAGTCTCCTTTTGAGACTGTAGTCACAAAAGAAAATTACACTTAGATGACAGGAAGTATAAAAGGAGACTGGAAGTTGAATGACTTAAAACTCAGGGGAGAGCAAGAGAGGGATTGCTGATTGCTAGCAAGGGTTTGGAGGAGGAGAAGCATTTGTGCATGGTGCCATTTGGGTAACAGCCAAGATCTGGCCAAAAGCTGTAGATGAAAGCAAAAGGAAAGATCTGAAGGCAGACCATCTCAGACAAAGAAGAATCACAACACTGCTCTATTTGCAAGGCATGGGAGGAAAGAAATATTGGCAGAAACAATACTAAATGTTCTTGACCTCTGCTCAGCTGACTCAGAGGGAATGTAAAATGCCCAGAAGAATTGTGATTGTGATCTTAGAACGCACAGAGACTTTTCCTGCAGAAAACTGGAAAAAGTTGGAAGAGCTTGCAGGTTGAATTCATCTTTGTTAAGCACCAGTAGGATTAAAGGGCAACACAGACCATTGTGGGGCCTGAAAGGAAGGTGAAGATTAGCATAGGAAGAATAATTTGGAGGTCTCTGAAAAGAAGCAGAAGCAAGTTCAAAGGATAATTCAATAAACAAATAAAGAGATTCACCAGGGAAAGTGCAGAGACACACGAAGAAGAAAATAATACTGTGCTACACAGACCACTCAGGAAAACGCATTGTTTCAGAATATTTTAAGATGAGTGAAGGCAGATGAATAGTACCTCTCAGTGTGGAGGGAACCTGATTTGGCTTCGGGGATCTCCTTGCAAATCTCTGAGATTGCAAAGGAAATGGTACTCCTAGAGAGTCACTTGCTGGTGATATCCCAGAAAGTTTGTTTTTCAGGATCTTAAATTTGGAAAGCCCCATGTTTCCCTCTTGCTTCTGTACGGGCAGTTAGATGTCAGCAGGTTATTCTTGGTGATGCACCAAAACCTCTGGGTATCTCTCAGCATATGAGACCTGGACCCTAATTCCTGAAGAAGTTAATTAAGAAGCTATGGCACTCCAATGCTTCTCTTCACAAAGCCCTTCCTGGTCAAGAGGACACCCCTTTATGCCTACACAATTCCTCAAACATGACCTCATCTCAAAGTTTATTTGTCAGGAAACGACTGACTAGGTCATAGTGAGGCACTTCTGGGGCTTGTGGTCCCAGATATACTTGGTTCAGGACAGATTTTGGTTGTCTGAAGAACTCCTGCATTTTCAACAGAAGTAGAATGAGCCCTTGTGGTACTTTCTTTCAAATCTGTTGTTTGTCAAGAAAATTAGAAAATGAAGAGAAAGAGGAGTGAAGAACAGAAAGAGAGGAGAAATTATTTCCTCTTTAAAAATATTATTTAGGGATTCACGTTTGAAATAACTGTTAGGGGTTGTGACTCAGAGGGGAAAAGAAAGGCTGCTTATCTCTGGTTCAGCTTTGTTCCTTTCTATCTGAGAAACGGGAAAGGTGCTGGAGAGCAAGAATGGAGAGATGACTTGTTTCAGCTTTGCAGATTTTTCTTTCTTGAACATCAAATTTTTAGGATCATCACTAGAATTAGTGTTAGGTAGCTGAGCAGATCAATGATTTAAATCTCTCACTACAAAGCAATTTCTTCATCAATTGGGTTTTTTTTTTCCAGGCCTACAGGGCATTTCTCCAAGCCTCAGGAGAGGTACTTCTCCCAACAGATTTCAGTCACATTAGCAGGCAAACTCACAACAGATAAAAATAATCCCAATGTAGATGCATTGTCCAAGAAGGATGTGGATATTTAAGGTGGTGTTGATACCTGACTTCTAGAGATGGTTGAAGTTAGTGGACAATTTATGCGTGTGATGCTGAAAAAGTAAGAGAAAAGGGAAATATCTTACAAGAAACTTAAACATTAATTCTGTTTAGCCATCAAGTGACAAATTGACTTGATTACTATATAAAGTATCTTGTAGAAGAGAATACAGATTACCAGGGGCTCTCATGCAATGGAGAAAGAGCAAACCTTATGTAAGCAGATGTCTCATAAAGAAGGCATGACAAATTCAGGTTATAAAAGCATGGAAGCGTGGAAGTGTGTACAGTTAACTCTGGGAACAGAAACAAAAGGAAGTGGAAGATACCTCTTGTGTCTTTGAAAATGGGAAGGTTTCTTTACTCACGAAGAGCTGCAGTCAAACACAGATTACTCAGCTTAATATACAGGTAACTGGGTAACATTAAATGGCCTGCAATATACAGGTCAGATGAGCTAATAATCCCTCCTGGAGTTACACCATGATCTAAAACTCTTTATTAATCTGAAACTGGTCTGTCTGCAGCCTTTTTGGCATGATTCTGGTTTCAGATATTAGTCCAAAGCATGTGGATTTCATTACAATTGCTGAAAGGGTGTCCAGAACCAGAGGCTTCAAACTGCATCACACAACAGAAAGATTTTTTTTTCCCCAAATCTACAAAGCACAGTACTCAATCTGGGAAATTATTTTAGCTGTTTTCAGCAAATCTCTTATGTGTGAATGTAATGATGTTCTACAGTGTTTCTGAAGCACAGGATAAACAAGTGGAGAGATGTCCTGAAATTCCATCCTGCATTCAAAGAGAAAATATGCCTTGGTTTCTGGGGAAAGGAGCCTCAAATGGGAAGCAAGGAGTGATTTACAAGATTTTCTGTCAATAAAAGTATCTTCTGGAGTGTCATCAATGAAATTTATTGTGGGAATCACTCATCACTCAAACAGAAAGGGATGTTCAAGCAGTCAAAATGCCAGAGGTGCAAAATCACAGTGTGTACTCGGTTGATGTTCCGTAGAAACCAGAAGACAAAGGAAAAGTAAGATGTGTCTTGTCCCAGAAACAGCTCCTGAATCTTGTGTTGATTTCATTACTTCTTAGGGTGGGATCCTGATTCTTTGGATAGCTGTGCCGTATAGTTCTGGCAGGCGATGACACAAGCACCTTGAAATACAGGAGGAAGGGGAAGTGGAAGGAAAACACATGCTGTCCTTGGATACAAAACATAGTCCTTTGATTCAAATCTCAGAAAGCTGTAGGATGCTGGTCCTTAATGTACAGGAATTATATAGCAGTTATTTCTTGATGTTAAGAGAATATATTATCTCTAAAGATGGTGTGGACTAGGAGTGGAGAAAGGAGAGGCAACTTTGCAAATGTTTCGAAACGTGGAGATCCTCGGTGCTTTGGAGCTCAGTGCACTGCTTCCTGTCACTTCAGAGACACAGATGAAATAACAATGCTTGGCTGTACGTGATGTTTTGCTTTACAAAAACAGGCAAAGGGCTGAAAACTGAATTTTCCCTGCTTTGGTTGAAGGAGTGGGAAGAAAAGGGGGGACCTGATTCTAAGATGAGTTATTCAACATATGAAAACAAGGTTGCCAGTAAGTCTTCTGATATACACATGCAGAGTCACCTTGAGGTTTTGGAAATCCTAGACTTGAAGGGTAAAATTCAGTCCCCACCTCCATCAATTGTCATACTTTAATGAACATTTTTAGGACACCAGATGCAGATGGATTGAGGAAGACTTAGAAACCCCTGTCATTTTCCTCAAAATCCAGCCATCTGACCCCATCCTTTGAAGTGAAGGGAACCACTTTCATGCTGTCAGGCTAGCAACAAGAAAAGGTAGCAAAAGAGAATAGCTCCATCTACCCTTTGGCAGAATCAGTAGTTTAAGCCACTTCCAAAGCTACTTTGATATGGCCTTTTCCACTCAGAGTTCTCCATTCAGAGAGGCTTCAACCTCAACCATTTCAAATAGAGCATTACAGATCTATTTGAAAGGGCTTTGTAGATATTTTTTGAGTTAAAACTTCACAAAACATCCAGGGCATCTGAGGCAGTCATTATTGGTCATTAAAACTATTGAGCACCCCTAACCCCAAGAGAAAGCAGGAGGAGCACACTGTTCAGAACTTTGGAAAAGCCCACTTTTAAAGTAATTTTCCTGTGTTGGAGCTATAAATACACACATACACATCCCTCTCCTGAGGCCCTGCAAGGTAGTCTTTCCCCTGCTTGAAAAGGGCTGTAGGTGTTGAACAGTTTTGGCAGAGCCTGGGTTCATTTAGCTGGGTCAGTAGATAGCTGGCTCTCAACCAGAAAACACAGAGTGGACGTAAATGGTAATTTCTGTAGCCAAGGCAGTTTTCAGATGGGATGAAGAAAAAGGAGTGAATAGCAGAGTGAGGTATAGCGTTGGCCGAAACGGAGTATAACGTCACATAACTCACATTTAAACCCAAAACTCACCTTCCTTCGCCAGTGATTCCTCATGATGTTTCCAAGCCACCCCTCTCATGCCGGAAGCTTTTAAAGGGGCTTCTTAACACACAGAACTTTCTGTTTCTCTTTCATCCTAAAAAGCCAGCCATTGTTCCAATGAAACCTCTTTACTCATTAGTGTGCAGCTCTGTGAAAGTCAGCCAGGGGCTGGGGATCAGGCCCAACACTTTGCAGTGGTCACAGTGGTTTTGGTTTTGTGCCATCTGCTTTCGTTGCTTAGGATCTTGCATTTTGCCATATTGCTTCAATACAGTACATTTTATGACACCTTTGCTGGAGGGCCAAAGGCCACATTCCTTCCATCTATCCTGCAAGCAATTTTCATTCTCTTATCTTCAATGCATTATAGAAACCAATCTTTCTTTCTTCTCTTTCCTTTCTTTTCTTCCTCTCTCTCTTTTCTCTCGTCCCCTGCCCCGTCCCCCCCTCACCTCCCCATCACACTTCCCCCCACCAAGATATTGTGGGTTATTACCTCAATCCTTTTCAGCTGAGAAAGGTTTGAGGTAATGACCTGAAACTTCCTGGAAAAGATCCCAAAAAGCCCCAAATGGAAACCACATGCAATATATTAGGGACCCTCATGGCATAAAGAAACATTAGTTCAAGTAACGAGAATGTACATTGATCAGCTACTTATGTACCAGCTGGTAAGAGGCATGTATGACCAGCCATGAACACGAACCAGGTGGGGCAATTAGCTGATCTGCTAAGTTAAAGCAAGAAAGGTGAAAAAATATTTCTCTTTTAGGAAACAGTTTCCCTAATCATCATCCCTGAAGCTGTGTTGGGGATCTGACTCTTTGCAGTAGCAAAAACCTGGAAGAGATCCACAGAACCTGCATGATGCCAAATGCTATTGGGTTATGAACCCATGGAGCCCCACTGATACTTGTTTGATGCTTGCTTGATGTATCAAGGTGAAAAAGCCAGAGAACTTTTTATTGTTACCACAGGGAGAAAAGAGCTCTCTTTTTCTCTGTGCCCAGTTAAAATAATGTCTTTTTCATCAGTAACAAGAAAATGCATCATCTCCCCCTCCACCCCTCAGCAATCCTATAGTGCTACAGACACAAGCAAGCAAGAGGGGATCATGATAAAACAGTCATTTTGGCCCACCTCCAGGAAGATATTTCAGCTTTTGTTTTCCACTGAAGTTGAATGCACTCATGGAAGTGAAGGTGAGTTAATATTGAGTGGCTCTGGGCCTCTGGTGTTGCAGAGCCATCTCATCATCTCATCATCTCTTTCACCATGCAGTATCATGGGAACATGACTTGTGGTTTTTTGGAGTATTGTTTTATTAAATCCAGATGATGCAATTCAGCCCAGAGCCCAGTGCTATCCATTCTTCGTACAAACCAAGGACAATATCCTGCCACAGAAAGGTGCAAATTTTCAAAAGTACCGAGCATTTTAACAGGCTGCCTAGGGCAGTGGTGGAGTCCCTATCCCTAGAGGGATTTAATAGACATGTGGATGTGGCACCTGGGGACATGGGTTAATGGTGGGCTTGGAAGTGCTCAGGAAACAGTTTGGCTTGATGATCTTAGAGGGCTTTTCCAACCTAAATGGTTCTAAGAGATCTGAAGGAGTAACAGCAGCTTGGGTGCTCCAATACAGTTTTACCCATCACATCAATGTAGGGACATAACTTATTGCAACTGATCTACCATATGGCAAACAATACTGTTCCAGAGCCCAAACCAAGGCAGAAGAAGGAGCTACCAGCAGAACAGTCTGTCCAGGAGCATGGCAATAGCATGCTTATGGTGGGGGAAGGAACCCCCATATTTAGTTTCTCTTCCCCTTTTTCCTTTCCAACAAAACCACACTGGATATTGTAAGAGCAGAACAATTACTCCTGAAAAATGAAGTCCAGACAACTCTTGTGACTTCATTGTGCAAGTCATAATGTCTATGTTTTTTCTTAAAGCCCCAGTTCCATGAGCTGAGTACGTGGGCTTTCATTTCTCCCCTCCTTGGGGGAAAAATAAGAGTTTATTTTTCCTCTCATGGATGTTGAAAAAGCTAGAATATATGTCCTGAATGTGCCTAAAGGTACCAAAACCAAGGAGTCAAGGAAAAAGAATCCAGAGTACATTAATCCTCATAATTTCTAAGCCAGCCTCAGAATTTATGAGCCTGTTGCTTCAGATTCATCATTTTGGCATGATTAGCAGAGATGAAATGGAATATAAGAACAGCTGAGAGGAAGAAAAGGGAAAGATGAGTTGTTTGACCTGGTTCTCCATGCTGGAGTGCACTGGACAATTATTTACAGTAATTCTTCTGTGCCTCAGTATATTCTCCAAAATCACCTTGCCTGTTACTTTTGCAAAAGTATAAATGCCAGGCTAGAACTGGAAAGAGTTTGATATGATTTTCAGGAAATTTTGGAATATTATTCCACTTCTACTTTATTCACTCTATGATTTCCATCTCTTTTTTTGTTTCTTCTTTTTGCCTCCTGTGCAGTAGAGATTTTACAAGCCTTTGCCCTGGGCATGGCCTTTTTGCACATTAAGAAGCACAAAAGGAGTAGAGAATAAAAGGCGACCTCATTTTTTGTTTTCACAGGTTTCCTAAGAGAAGTGGTTTGCCATCTGGGTGGAAATCTGACAAAACAACACAGGAGGGGTTGGAGCCATCAGCCAAGCTGAACAGCTGCAGGGAAGCTACATGAAAACCGAATCACTCCACTGGAATAATTTATTGTAGCTGGTTTGCAGGGATAATAACAAAAAGAAATTCAGCTCTTTTATCTCCTCTTGCAGCATGAGGTCTCATGCCAGACATTTGCAAAGCACTTTTCTCAAGCTGTAGTGAGAGTTTCACCTGGAGTGTTGTGCAAGAGTCAGCTAGGAGGGAAAACAGCACAAAGTACCACTGTGGTTCTGTCATGTGGCATCTCAGGGCTTCATGGTCCATTCCTTCAGGACGTCCTGCTTGTGAAACTTCTGTTTATCATCCTGTGTTAGTCCCAGATTGGTAGTGCCCAACTACAGGCATTTTTGGCTGCTCCTTGACTTGTGGTAAATGGGTCAGTGGCTTGCTGTACTGCTATCTGGGGCTGGGACAGGGGACATCTCAGACCATCTCACCTTCTCTCTACCATGGAATATAGCCCATAGGGCTAGGAGGACTTTAATCACTTAGGTCCTCCTGAATCTGAATGCCTTTAGGTTGCCATCTAGGTCCCAGACCTTCTCCACCTGAAAATACCTTGCCAGACGATGACCTCCTTGTCTTTGGTTCTCAAGGACACAGTAGTGCCTGCCTTCTCTCTTGGCTAGATGCATGCTCAGATGATTGTGCTGACTTTGCCATGCATCAGTGTTAATTTATATCTCTAGGACTAAATCCTGGCCATTAACAGTGAAAGTTCTTCAACTGAATTGATTGAAGAAATAAATAGCAGAAAAATATAGAGAAATAAGGGCTGCTAAGAAACCATTTCCAGTTTGGCAGAGTAGTTCTCAGGCACTGATGAGGCCACACCTTGAATCTTGTCTTCACTTTTGGGTGCCTCACAACGAGAAAGACACTGAGGTGCTGGAGGGTGTCCAGAGAAGGGAACAGAGCTGGGGAAGGGTCTGAAGCACAAGTCTGATGAGGACCAGCTGGGGAGCCTCAGCCTGGAGAAAAGGGGGCTCAGGGAGAACCTTCTCACTCTCTACAACTCCCTGACAGGAGGGTGCAGCCAGGTGGATGTTGGTCAGTTCTCCCAGGTAACAAGTGTTTCGAAAAGAAGAAATGGCCTCAAGTCATGCCAGAAGAGATTTGAATTGAATATTAGGAAATATTTCTTCACTGAAGGGGCTATCCAGCCCTGGCACATTCTGCCCAGAGTGGTGGATTCCCCATCCCTGAGAGGATTTAAAAGCAGTGTAGATGTGGCACTTGGGGGTATGGGTTCGTGGTGGCCTTGGCAGTGCTGGGGGAACGGTTGGACCTAATGATCTTAAAAGGGCTTTTCCAACCTAAAATATTCTATGTTTCTATGATAAAAGGTTGCTTAACTTTTAAAACTAAACAAAATCAGTCTGATATTATTTACAGTCCAAGATGTGCTGGTAGAAAGGGACCTCTGGAGGTCTCATATCCATACAAAATAAAAGCAGCATAATCTATTGCCTGTTTCATTTGCCACTACAGAAAACTGTTAGGCTTTGCCCATCCCTCTAGCTATTCCTTAAGAAGCTGGAGGCTGCTTTTAGATCTTCCTTTTGAAGAAGCACAACTCCCTCAGGCTCATCTTGTAGGTCTTGCAAGTGCCTGACCACCTTGATAGCTTCACGGAGCTTAGTAGTTTTTAATCTCATCTGGAAGGATGGTGGGCCAAGAAAGGGGCAATGCAAGGAAACCAGGAAGAGCCTTCCCTCACAGGAGTGCTAGTCCAGCTTTGGAGCCTTGAGGAATTTACACATCTCTGAAAATATGCTGGTAAGTGCAAGAGCAGGTTTACTGGGTAGACTGGGAAAATCCATAATCTTTTCCTTCTTAGCACTGCTCCATCTATCATACACACAATGCTACAAGATGAGGAGCCAGACTGCTGTCCTTTTTTATATTACAGCTCCCCAAAGCCCCGAAGCACTTCAGTCCAAACTTGGAGGTCTCTCAGGCTGTTCTTTGGCAATGGAGCATAACACACAGCATGCAGTTTGTTCTGCCTTTCCATTACAAACCTCTTTTAAGTTGCAAGTGACTTAGCCACACTTCAGCAGTTCAACTTGACATTTCCTATGTCTTGGGATAATTTTGTGGTGTGAAATTTTCACAGAATCTGGGCTTGTGAACCAAGTGGCTTTGCCAATGTATTTTTTTAGGTTTTTTTTTTTTTTTTTAAATTCACAGGGTCAGATTCTCGGCTGATGTCTGCAGTTCACAACTGCTATGTACCCAGCCAGCTGCTGCTGCTGCTATGTAGGCAAATTGCAAACTCTGCAGAAAGCATTATGTTTTCATGATACTGCTAATTCTTATTTAGGCATAAGCACTTTTATTCTTTCCTGAGTCAAGGTTTTCCTGGGCCATGGCAGCAGGGAGCTCAGGTCCATGTACCATGAGGCAAAGCCTGAGAGCCAAGAAGCATGATGTATCAGTGTCTGACTTAGGTCTGACACAAATAGTGCCAACATATTGCTGATGCTTGGAGGTTTCTGCCTGATGCTCCACAGATGTTTCAGTGGTGGTAAGGTGTTTCATCAGAATGACTTCTGCACAAGTGCACCTTTATTTTTAGTGCTTTGATTTGCAATTTACACTTAAATTGTCTTGCTTTTTCTCCACAAATTTGGTAACATCTTTACCTGGAGCTAGTTTCTCAGTCCAGGTGCCATGAATTCCCTAGCTCATTGCAAGGAAAGATCTGACAACAGATCCCAACAGCACCATGCTGTGTGGTGTGGCTGGCACGTTGGAAGGAAGGGATGCCATCCAGAGGGGCTTTGACAGGCTGGAGAGGCGGGCCTATGCAAACCTCATGATGCTCAAAAAGGCCAAGTGCAACATCTTGCACATAGGCTGGGGCAATCCCAAGCGCAAGTGTAGGCTGGGCAGAGAATGAATCAACAATAGCCCTGTAGAGAAAGACTTGGGGGTGTTTGTGTATGAAAAGCTCGATATGACTCAGCAAAGCACACTCGCAGCCCAGAAAGCCAACCACATCCTCAGCTACATTAAAAGAGGTGTGACCAGTGGGTCAAGGGAGGTGTATCTGCCCTTGACTCTGCTCTTTGGACGCCCCACCTGGAACACTGTGTGCAGCTTAGGGCCTCCAACATAAGAAAGATGTGAACCAGTTTGAATAAGTCCAGAGAAGATTCACTAAGTGATCACAGAACTGGAGCATCTCTCCTATGAAGACAGGCTGGGAGAATTGGAACTTTTCAGTCTGGAGAAGAGAAGTTTCCAGGGATACCTTAGAGCTCCTGCCAGTGCCTAAACGAGGTTTACAAGAATACTGGAGAGAAACTTTTCACAAGGTCATGTAATGATAAGACATGGGGGAATGGCATTAAGTGTCACACTTCGGACACGAAAGAACTACGAACTCCACTCTCAGAGAGAAGGCAGGAAAAGGGGGGGCCAAATTGGCCCGCTCTTTATTATATATGTTCTTAGAAACTACCGTGGATTGGAGGGAGAAATTACCACCTCTCAATCACACTGGTCAAAGGAAAGATCCATCAAAAGTCTCCTCCTAGGGAGAATGGAATGCAAATGATAAGGACGGTTAGCAAAACATGGCTGTTTACAGAAAGTGTGTGAGAACTTTCTTACAGAAATGAAAACATCAAAGAGCTGCAAAATTCAGGGCGACAATTAAGATCAAGGAGGATAAATTTAAATTAGATATTGGGAAGAAATTGTTCCTATGAGGGTGCTGCGGCGCTGGCACAGGCTGCCCAGAGAAGCTGTGGCTGCCTCACCTCTGGAAGTGTCCAAGGGCAGTCTGGATGGAGTTCTGAGCAACCCAGTCTAGTGGAGGGTGTCCCTGCCCATGGCATGAGTTTGGAACAAGATGTTTTTTAAGGTCCCTTCCAACCCAAACCATTCTATGATTTTATGATTCTATGAGCTGGCTCATTAGCCAAACCCCGAACTTCCATACAGCTCCCCTGCTGCTAGGATTAGGACATGGGTGACAGAAATCTCTAAATTAAGGTGTCAGCTAACTTCCCAGTTTGCCTTTCCCAAGCAGCCTTTTTTTTACTTTTCTTCCCCTCCATCACCCCAGATGAGATATTTCCTCTCTGGTTTGTGCAGCCAAAAAACCATTTATCTTCTTTTCAAATAGCCATGTGTCATCTGTTAAAAATAATCTTGTCAAGGCCTGTGGAGGGCTTGAAAAATGTGCTAATATTAAGCAGACTTTCATACTAAAATCCCTGTATCCCATGAAAGGTCAGTCAGTTCAGGTCATATGCTACAGGAAAGACAAATAATAGCATTAATGACTGGTTCTGGTAAAGAATTAACTGCAGTCGAGTAAATTTCTAAGGCAGTCATGGGGTCAGGGCTGTAATGTGTTAATTACTCACATGGGGTAGTCATCCAGCTAAATCCTCCTCACTGAGTGGTTATATCAGTGTGATGTATGTCATAGGTCTGTGAACCTGAAAAGTAATCATGTTTCTGCTGCCTGTGGTGGCTTCTTGTCTTTCCAACTCACCCAAAGGCTGGGCAAGTTGGGCTGGGAAAATCTGTCTGTTGGGAGTATTTTTGGAATAAGTTAGTGATGTGGCAGAGATTGAGAGATCTCAACTGATGTCCCTCATGGAGGGGCTGAGCTCTCCTTATCTTCATGAAGCTGGCTCATTACTGTCTCCTAAGTGGTCTGGTTGCATCTTGGGGCACGGCTTAGGAAATATTCCCAGTTTGGACATATTCCCAGTTTGCCCAAGTAGGTCTCTCGGTGCCTCTGTGTCCCATCAGCTCTTCGCATCTCTCTTATCTGCTTGTGGGGACTCTGGACCTGCCTCTTGCATTGTGTCAGTGCCTCTGAGTTCCAGCGGCAGGCAACTGTCCCGATGGGTCCTGCTCATGGAGGAACTGCTCTGGAAGAGTCCAAGTAACAGGGAACCTCTCCTCAGCCCATCTGCATTACAAAGCAGAGACTTGCAAGGTTCATCTCCCCCAGCTTCCCCTCCTTTCTCTTTTACGTCAGAGGAATCCACCATTCATCCCCCTGTGCAGTGACCCGAGGAGAGATGAACCAGCTTCCCCTGTTTTCAGGCTGTCCAGTGCTTTCCGGGATCAATGACCATACAAACACATCCCTGTCCCTCTGGAGATGGCTTGGGCACCTGGCCCTGCTGCTGGCAGCATCACACAAGCCATCATTGTGACTGCCTGTTACTGAAGCTCAGAGCTGTCAAGATAAGAGCCATCCAAAGGACTGTCTGCTTCAAGTACCAGACTCACCTGAAAACTCTCCCCAAGATTTTGGAGGACTTTACAGTGGAAGAGGTAGGTGCATTCATTGGCTTTACTTAGAAAATAAGGCTGTGCCATGGCCGGAGCATTTTCTGTTTTTATGCTGGCTTAGATGTTGTTATACTGCTTCAATGTGCAATTTTACAGGTGACTCAATATTAAAACTTCTTTCAATTGCAAATCACATCAGTATATCAGGCAGACGTTTGTCCTTTGGGAGAGCTGGCATCTCCATCCTCACATGATGCCAAATCAAGTAATTCAGATAATGCTTGAAAAGTCTTCAAGAGCTCCCTCAGCTTTCTCTTTGGTCTTCACGTTGCCTCCAAGTGAGACTGAGATTTTTGTTCAAGGGTTGGCTGTGCTTTTGTGTCTGTTGAATGCAGAAGAGCTCTTCTGTAGCATCGTGGATTGCGAGTTCCCACAGCCTCCCTGCAGCCCTGCCCTCAGTTCCCCATTGGTTGTCTGTAATCCCTCCCATGTTCCCCTTCTCTATTGGATTATACCCCTCACCCCGCCTCTCTATGTCCCAGTATAAAATTCCTGTAACTTCCCGGTATATCATCTTGCTGCTTCTGCATCTTCAGACAATTAAACTCTCTGGAATCCAAGCAGCAGATCGCTCCTCTCACCTTTATCTCTGCTGGCGCGTCTCCCACCGGCCTGGGGGAAGCCCCATCGAGTAGGGAAGCTACATTCCCGACCACTTTTGTGTGTTTTCCTGCTGTGGCCAGGGCGTAGCACTCCGCCCCCGGCCTCCCTTCATCCAGGCCCGTGCGCCCCTCCCAAGCAGCCGACCTGGCAGAGCTGCTGACAGCATCCTGATAACGCGGCAGCACAGCCACACTCTTCTGGGGGTGACTAACCACTGTGGACACCTCCACGTCTTGGAGAAAAGTGGAGAGGGCCACAGGACACCACCAGCCAAAAGTAATTAAATCCCCAAAACCTCAAGTGTAGGGGTAGAAAAATGAAGGTATCCTTCATTATCTCACGCTACCTTTGGGCAGCTCCATTTCTATGCAACCGCTTTTCTAGCCCCTTTTTCAAATGTCCTAGTTTGAAAGGGGCTTTCAAAAGCAGGATACATCCTCTACCTGTATAAAACAGGGAGCAGACCCATCAAACAGCTAATTGCTAAAGGGGAGGGGGGTAACTTTTCAATGAGCAGAAGACGGCCTGTTTATAGGTATGAAGTGTGGGCATACTGATTTGCACTTGTAATCTTGCAGCGTGCCATGAGTTTGTTCATCTGTCTGCCTGTTGTCCTTTAGTGTCTGGTCTCAAAAACAGGTGCCATAGGTGCTGTGGTGGATGTGTGCTTGCGTGCAGGCTCTGCTACCTGCAGCAAAAAACCTGAGTTGTTTCATTCCGGAAATTTGCTCAGTACCGCCGTTCCCAGGCCTGAAGTCTTCAGTTGCTCATATTGTAGGAATTGAATTGCACTGAGCTGTCTGCTGCATGTCCTGGCTGCATTGGCCATTTCAGAGCCAGCCTCAAACTATCCTATAATCTTCTAAAGCAAAATCTGATCTGGCTAATGCATTCTTTCCTGCTGAAATGCAGCAGTTTCTGGGCTGCAGCCAGACCCTTGTGTAACATTCACCCCCTGGCTTTGGGAGGAAGAGCTGCCTGTGAATCTCTGTAGTGCTTGTGGACAGTGTCTCCTAGAGGAAATGCCCATATCCATCCTGGTCCCTCAGAGCAATCAACAGTGCAACAGGCTTTGGTGTATGTCATGTTGGCAGCCTGGTTACAGGTCCTTGCTCTCGAGTTCATTAAACTGCAAGAATGAAAAAGAAAAACTACTTTGAGAAAGCAAGGTGTACAAAGGTGTGTCTCTTCCTCATCCTCAAATTCCTGCTAAATAAAACTCCAAAACAATACAGAGTTTTGTGGTTTCTACCAAAAGATCCACAACCATAAATACCACAAGAAAGGGATTTAGTCCTTTTCTAATTCATATTTCTTTTCCCCTAGCTACATCTACATATTCCAAAATCAGATGCTTACTAGGGATCACAGCACTCATCTGTCTAATAAAAATTTGTAGAAAGGCATTTAGTCTTGATTTAGCACTCAACACATCTATAGATAAGCCACCCAAAGAGTTCTTTATGCTTCTTGTGAAAAGATGAACATGTCTTAATCACCCTTCTAGACTTATCTGGTCTCTGCTTCCAGTTATGGCATTTGGTGGCACTTCTGATGGTTTTGCAACCTCCACTGAAACCTGATGAGGACACAAAGGTGCTTGCTGGTTCCGGTAATTCACTGAACACAGAAAAAACATAGAAGAATAACTGATTTGGGATTCTTCTTAACACTGAAACCTTATCCAGCCTAAGTGGAAGCCAGAATTGCACCTAAAATGTGCAACCCAGCCCATGGTTGGACAAGAGAGCTGTGAAGTCCTGCAGTGGGCCAGGCTGGGTGAAAGCTTATTCGAAAACTGTTCTTTTCCAGGATGGTCAGAGGGAGACCTGTGGTCCTGGCAGGTTGCAGCCCTGCAGCAGGAGATGCCAAAACATCAATCCCTTTATTTTAAGTAAACAACTCGGTACTTCATGTAGGCATGAGCCCTGCAATACTCTTGTTTTACAGAGATTGCATTACTTGACACTGTTTTGGGTTCTTGAAATCCAGGTTGGTTGTTGGGGCCTGGAAAGACCTCTCAGATTGTCTGTTCTCCACTGCACACAGCTGTGGTGGATGGACTGTGTCAAGGGGAAGCACTGGGAGATTTCTTCCACCTCTGTCTTCCATGCACTGCAAGATGAGGCACTCAAGTCCTGCCCACCCATCAGCTGTGCAGAGAGGGACTTTTCTAGCTCTCCAGCACTGGGAGTTTGGTCATGGGGAGGAGAAATATCTTGTCCTTGTCCTACCTGCATCAGGGTTTCAGCTCTGGCCACTGAGCTGCAAAGCAGGTGCCAAATTGGTGTCTCCAGAGGTGATGCCTTCTGAGCCCATGACATCCTGATTTAGATCTCAGTTCATGTACATGAAGCACATCCCTGTGTTTAAGTCTCCTGGAAGTTATTTTTGCTGATAAGCACTTGGGACACAAGCAACCTTTTATAAACACTCTGGATACATGCAACCACTTATAAATGCTCTGATAAGTGGGGGAAAAAACAAAATCAAAACAAAATTGCAACTTAAAGAGTAATGGGAAAAGCTATGCTCAGAGTTTTATGGGGTTTAGTTATTTTTAGGGGAGGGGGCAAATGTGCCCATGTCTAGTCAGTGAGAAAAAGTAAAAAAGCAGCAAAAGTAAACATGTAGCAGGTTAATTAATCTGCTCTGGGTTAACCACCACAGAAAATAGCAAATGTCATCAGAGAGGCTGTTGCAAGATTGCTGTGCAGTAATGCTCTGCCTTATTCCCCCAGACTCTGCTTCTCCTCACTGGGGGCTCATGCTATGGAGAGACTCTGGGATCTACCTGGAAACTAAACCTGCTAAATCCCTCACAGAGGAGCCTGACTGCTTGCAGGCCCTTTCTGCCTGAACTAGACATTTAACACTAACCAGAGAAGTAATCTTGATACTGAATGGGACACTGCTTTTCCACCCTCTCACTGCNTCAGCAGCAAGGCTGGATTCCTCCTCTGAGCTGCCCCCGGCGGGAAAATTCTCCCAGCTCTCATCTTTATTCATTTGGAGAGCAAAGGCTGACTGGGTCACTGCAACAGGTGCATTTGTCCTCACTGTGAGGACATTCATTGCCATCAAAATTCCTCTGTCAGTGCAGAAAGGGCTGAACGCATCTCTACTGCACATGCACAATGCCACAGAAAACAGCTGATGTTGCATTTCCTGCCAAGCTCAGAATGCATTGCAGCTAATTTGGGTTGAAGGGAATTCGTGATGCAGAGTCAGGCATGTCACGCTGCAGTTGGGAAAGCTGTCTGTCTTTCTATATGAGTGTATGGAAAATCACACTATGAAAAGCCAGTGTCTGTAAAGGAAACAGAGAAGTTCTGCAACTTTATTTGAATAAAGGGAGAGAGTCCACTAGGGCACACACCGGTAGGGTTTTCTCTCTCGAGGTTTTGGAGGGCGCAGCCTCCTTTTATCCTGAACTCCTGGCCGCACGTCTCCCTCTTCCTTCCCCCATTGGCTGAGGTACTAGGAAGGAACAGGATTCCCGAACCGCCCACCACATATCCCCCCTTGAACCTGTCATTTTACCCCAAAGTTCAGAAACTCAGGCTTGTGCAGACCCACTTGTCTCTTTCAGGAGCCATGCTGTCTGGGTTTTGCAACAAACCTGCTGCTTGAAGTTAGTAAGACCCATTTCAAAGACGTTAACACCCGCATCCTCACCCATGGAACTGTTTGTAAGGGCAGCACACATCCTCTCTCTCATGAGGATCATAGATCACAGAATAATTTGGGTTGGTACATTTAAAGGCCATCTAGTCCAACCCGCCTGAGAGGGACCAATTTGATTTTTATTTATGCCTCAACATATATTATACATGAGGTGAAAAACTACTACAGGGGCTGTACACATGCTAGGAGCCCTGTCCCTGGCGAGACTGCCTGGCAGCCGATGAGGGGAGAGAAAGCTTCCACAATAGGGGTGCAAGTGACCCCTCCCCCTGCCTCCTTACCAGTAGGGCAGATCCCTGGAGGCCTAGGAAAAAATGCCTGGGAATTCAGCCTATGAGAGGAGCCTTAGCACATGATAGCAATTAACTGTGCCACAACTCCTGGACATTTTTCTTTGGGTTTCTTGGAGGGAGAGGGGGCTGGCCTGGAGGGTCTTCTCCCCCCCCCTCCCTTTTTCTTCCTGTGGTCCTTCTTCCCTGTCCGCATCAGTCTGTCTGCCCTGCTTCCCTGGGGCAGCTCGACGCCACGGCAGCCTAGTGCTCCACTGTTTCCCCGACAGAGCATCCGGAGCCGCCGCACCCTGACCCTGACAACCTGCAACTGCTCCACGAGTGCGCCCATAGCCATGGAAACCTGTTCTTTGCTGACCGAAGAGACACACAGGTTGCTGCTGTTTGGAAGTTGCGCCCAGCACACCACGGGAGCTACGCAGACTCATTGCTGCTTGCAGCACACACCCTCTGTCTGCCGAGCTGGTGCTAACAGGGCGCCCGGGGTACAGCGGTAACAATCTGTCCCAGTTTTCTGTTTCTCTCTCCATCTCTCTTTTCCCCTCTTTGCTCCCTTTTCTCTCCCCCTTCCGTAGGAGCACTTATCTTCCTTTATCAATAAACAGTTCTCAGATCTGATACTGCCGCACTTGCACTTTATTTTTGTCTGAGAAATCTATGGAAAAGAATCCCCCTGACTTCCCTTTTACAGTGGGATGGGACACCCCCATTTATGGGCAGGGATAACCAGGTGGCTCCAAGCCCCATTCAGCCTGGCCTTGAACACCTCCAGGGACGGGGTATCCACAACTTCCCTGGGCAACCTGTGCCAGGACCTCACTACCCTCACACTAAAGAACTTTTTCCTAATATCCAGTCTAAACCTAACTCTTTCAATTTGAACCCATTCGCCTTTTTTCTGACATACAGTCTCTTGTAAATAGTTTTGCCCCGTCTTTCCTGTAAGTTCCTGTTGTGGTTTGACACTGGCCCAACGCCAGCCGCCCTGCCTGGCACACCTGCACCTCTCCTGCCACAGCTGGGCTGAGAAGAGAAAAAAAAATTAATGAAGGGTTAATGAGCTGAGATAAGGACCGGGAAAAAACACTCCAAGGGCAAAACAGGCTCAACTTAGAAGTACAAAGAGAAATTTATTACTAACAGAATCAGAGAAGGATAATGAGAAGTAAAATAGGCCCTTAAAACACCTTTTCTTCCCCCAGCCCCTCCCTCCTTCCCACCGACAGTGCAGGGAGACAGGGTGTGGGGGTTTGGTTAGTTCGTCACCTGAGTTCTTCCACTGCTCGGGGAGAGGAGTCCTCCCTTGTGAGACTGTGGGGTCCCTCCTGCAGGAGACAGTTCTCTGTGAACTTCTCCAGAGTGGTTCCAATCTCACGAGCAGCAGTCCTCCCAAAACTGCTGCAGTGTGAGTCCCTCCCACAGGCAGACAGTCCTCCCAAAACTGCTGCGGCGTGGGTCACTCTTCCACGGGGTGCAGTCCTCCAAGGACAGGCTGCTCCAGCCTGGAAGCAGGGGCCCCTCTCTCCACCGGGTCTCTCACTGGATCACAGCTTCCTCCGGGCATCCACCCGCTCCAGCTGTGAGCACCTCCCCCACAGGCTGCGGGTGGATCTCTGCATCCCCCGTGGACCCCCAAGGGCTGCAGGGGGACAGCTGCTTCACCATGGTCATCACCATGGCCTGCAGAGGCATCTCGGCTTGGGCACCTGGAGCATCTCCTCCCCCTCCTTCTCCACTGACCTTGGTGTCTCCATGTTGTTTCCCTCACGTTCTCACCTCCTCCTCTTCTCTGGCTAGAAGAAAAAGTGTGTGTACTTTGTTTTGATTTTCTTCTTAAATATGTTATCACAGAAGCATTACCAGCCCAGCTTTGGCCAGCGGCATGTCCATCTTCAGAGCCATCAGGGATTGGCTCTGCTGGACATGGTGGAAGCTTTCAGCAGCTTCTCACAGAGGCCACCTCTGTGGCCCCCCCACTACCAAAAACCAGGCCATGCAAAACCAACACAGTTCCCTTCAGGTACTGGAAGGCAGCAATTAAGTCACCCCAAAGCCTTCTCTTTTCTAGGCTAAACAATCACAATTCTCTTAGCCTTTCCTTGTAGGAGAGGTGCTCCATCCCTCTAATCAATTTCGTAGCCTCCTCTGGACTCACTCCAACACTTCCATGTCCTTCCTGTCCTGGGACCTCAGAGCTGGATGCAGCTCTGCAGATGGGTCTCACCTGAGCATGACAGAAGGGCAGAATCCACTCCGTCCCCTACCGCCCACACTGCTTTTGAAGTGCATGTGGCTGGGGCATGTCCAGCCTCTCATCCAGCAGCATCCCAAGGTCCTTTTCCCAGCAGAGATCTTTGCTCTGGATCTGTTCATGCCTCCCCTGGATTGATACCAGGGGTCGCTCTAACTGAGGTGCAGCACCTTCCACTTGGTCTTGTTAAACCTCATGAGATTCCCACGGCCCCATGAGATTCCCATGGCCCCAATTCTCAAGCCTGTCCAGGTCCTTCTGGATGGCCCCATCCTCCAAGTATGTCACCTCCACCACTCAGCTTGGTGTCATCAGTAAGCTTGCTGAGGCTGCACTCCATCCCTTTGTCTGTGTCATTAATGGAGATATTAAATAGCACTGGTCCCAGTATAGACCCCTGAGGGACACTAATGGTCACTGATACCCATCAGGACTCTGAGACATTGACTGCTATGCTCTGGATGTGACCATCCAACCAATTCCTTACCTATCTCACAGTCCACTTGATGAATCCATCACTCCAATTTGGAGAGAAGGATGTTGTGGGGAACTGCATCAAAGGCTTTACAGAAGTCCAGATAAATGCCATCTGTAACTCTTCCCTTGTCCACTGATGTAGTCGCCCCATCACAGAAGGCCATTGGGTTGGTCAGGCAGGACTTTGCTTGGTGAAGCCGTGCTGGCTGTCGAATCACCTCCCTGTCTTCCATGTGTCTTAGCACAGCTTCTTGGAGGGTCTGTTCTGTGATCTTCCCAGGCCCAGAGGTGAGGCTGACATGGTGGTAGCTCCCAGGGTCCTCCTTTCTGGCCTTTTTAAAGATGGGTACTTGTCTTGGGGTGACTTTATGATGTTGTATCCCCTATCGCGTGCTCTATGCCCAGAGCTGAATCCTGTGCCTTCCTGTACCTTTAAGCTGGATTTAAGAGAGAGGGGGGGGGAAGCCGGTGGAATTCCTTCGGCGCTGTGTTCAAAAACAGAGATAAGCTCTCTGGTTTCTCCTGCCCAGCTGCTCTGCTTCTGCCGCAGGGAAGAGAGTTACATTCCTTTTGCTTTTTTTTTGGCTAGTTTCTTGTTCGTTAGATAAAGTACAGAGCCCTGGGACTTTGGTTTTTTCTTCTTCTCTTCTGGACTGTTAACAACACCAAAACATCGGCCGGGAGACCTTACACCTCGGCCTGGAGTGACCCATGCTGACTCAGCTCCGGAGAGGAGAAAGCCACACCCACAAAGGACTCTGAAATCTACCCAGATTCTCTCCACAGCGAGAGGTTTTATTATTTAGCATTATTCTTTTCCCGTGCCTGCGTGCACTGTGTTTGTTAAATAAATATCTTTTTTTTTCTTTTTCACTTTCCTCTGAGAAATTTTCTTTCCAAACCTGGTGGGGGACAGGTGGCTGAAACCTGCCTTCTTTGGAGGGGACGTTCGTTGCAGAGCGTTTCCCTCAATTTGTCTCAAACTGGGGCAGTACTATGTTTCCCCTTTTCCAATCACCTGGGACTTCACCTGACTGCCGTGACTTTTCCAATATCATGGAGAGTGGCTTGGCAACTAAATCAGCCAGTTCCCTCAAGACTCTGTGATGCATCTCATCGGGTCCCATAGACCTGTGCATATTCAGGTTCCTCAGGTGGTCACGAACCCGGTCTTACAGTGTGAGGGGCTTTGTTCTGCCAGTCCCCATCCTGCTGTCCATCCATTCAAGAGCTGCAGGAAGAGAGGTTGTCATTGAAGACTGAGGTAAGAAAGTTTCCAGGCATGGGGCATCTATCACCTCTCTGGGCAACCTGTGTCAGTGTTCCACCATGCTCATTATAAAACAATCTTCATCCTGATATCTAGGCTGAATCTACCTTCTTTTAGTTTAAAACCATTACTCTTTGTCCTATCACTAGAGGTGCGACTAAAAATTCCATCCCCAAAGGATGTGCAGTTTAGGTGCTCATCTTTAGGGTGACTTCAAATCCATCTCTTCCTGCATCAATGCCTCCTTGCTTGATGGAGATTACTTCCTTCCTGTGGTACTTTGAGGTCTGACCATGGAAGTCATCCTGTTATTCCTTCTGTTTTGCATGTGCACAGGAATCTGCAAAGACATAGGAGAAGCACACCCCAGAGAATAAATGCTCCTGCACAGCATGAACAGGGCAAACATCCAATGGTAGGAACACAAACACCTCATATAAAAGTACATAGCAAGAGAGCAAGTGAGAGAAATCATTCCTGAAATTTCTTTTCTGCTGAGAGAGATGGTTGTGAATAATAAATCTGTTTGGGCACATTCTGCAAAACGAGCCATTACGTCTTGCTTGTCTGGTCTCACCTGTTGTTATTTCTAATGTTTCCTCTTCTCAGGATGAGGCAGGGTTTTGCATCAAGGTAGTATAGTTGCTTTTGTTCAAGAACCAAACAAGCTTCCCCATCCTGTAACCAGGACTTTGTTGTAAATGACCAAACATCTCTTAAATTGAACTGTACTTCATGAGAGGGTGGTTGTAGTGATGCCTTTTGGGACTACCTAAAAACAGAGGCCAGACAAAATTAAGAGAATAAAGAGTGGTTGTATTTATTGAAGGGCCTTCAGGTACATTTAGGGAAGATGAAGCCCCATCAGGGGCTACACCCAAAAATGGACAACGGGTCACGGGTTTTCATACTTTTATAAGTTTGGTCCATTTTCATATTGGCGGTTAATCTTCCAATTACAGCTTCAGGTAATGAAGTCATTTACTCCAAGTTTGCTCCCCCCGCAACTCCCTTTTGTTTACATTTCTCGGAGCCTGAGACAGTAAGGTGTCCTTGATTCCCAGGCTTAGAGAGGAATTGTTTTGTCTGACCAAAATGGGAGAACAGTAGCTAACACTCTATATGGAATTTAGAGTTATACACTAAAGAATTGCAGGATCACAAATGTATGAAAAATATAAAAGCTAAAATCCTAAGGCATCAGTAGTTTTGGGGTTTTTTTCTTTTAAAGGGCAAAGCCACCAAAAAAAAAATTGAGTGTGTGATCAGCAGAATATACTCGGTGAAGGCAAGGAATTGGGTGATGGTTGTGGTTTAGCCCCAGCTGGCAGCTCAGACCCACACAGACACTTGCTCACTCCCCTCTGGTGACATGAGAGAATAGGGAGAGTAAAAGTGAGAAAACTCGTGTGTTGAGAGAGAGGCACTTTAATAGGTAAAGCAAAACAAGGAGTTCATTCACCACTTCCCATGGGCAGGCAGGTGTTCAGCCATCCCCAGGACAGTAGGGCTCCGTCATGCATGTCGGTGATGCCATCACTCTGAATGCTTCTCCATTCCTCCTTCTCCCCTCAGCTTTATATACTGAGGATGATGCCGCATATTCTTAGGTCAGTTGGGGTCAGCTGTCTCAGGCATGTCCCATCCCAGCTCCTTGTGCACCCCCAACCCCCTCGCTGGTGGGGTGGGGGGAGGAGCAGGAAAGGCCTTGGCTCTAAGTCCTCCTCAGCAATAATGAAAACATCCTTGTGTTATCAGCACTGTTTCCAGCACATATCCCAAATGTAGTAATATACCAGCCACTATGAAGAAAATTATCTCTATCTCAGCCAAACCCAGCACACTGAAAGTCAATTTGCAACACGCTTCAATTAAGTGTCTAAAACAGAAAGCAGGGGGAAAGAGGCTGAACTGATCTGTTCTTCTAATGAGTCGTGCTTTGCTCCAGGGGAAACATCCTCATTTCAGCTCAGCTCTTTACAACACAAGACAACAAGAATTTTTAGAAAAAGGTGGTTTTCAGGACAGGTCAATGAGTGCTAATTGCTCCGAGATGTAATATTCTTCTCATGGTTCTGGGTTTTTCAGCCACAAAATCCCCTCAGCTCTCAGTCAGGCTCTTAGCTGTTGAAACTCAAGAAAGCTGTCAGGATTACAGCACAAATTTTGCACCAGCTGAAAAACTGCTCACCCCTGGATGCT
Source organism: Edolisoma coerulescens (assembly GCA_013397115.1). Classification (NCBI taxonomy): domain Eukaryota; kingdom Metazoa; phylum Chordata; class Aves; order Passeriformes; family Campephagidae; genus Edolisoma; species Edolisoma coerulescens. The sequence continues at coordinate 124,591 of VWZW01006872.1, forward strand.
TAAAAAGAGCAATTCTGAATCAGACATATATATATGCATATATATAATTAGCTCTTTGCAGTCCAGGCCCATAGCAGTCAATAGCAAATCTACTGATTCCATGGGAAATCTAGCAGTGCAAACTTGCTACCCCTGCTTTAATTCTATTCCCAGAAAATTGCTTTGTATTTTTCATAACTAAATCTCTGTCAGGCTTTTCCTGGGTTCCCAGTAGTGCATCTAACAGCAGCACTGCAATTCAGTGACCAGTTTGTGCTACAAAATCTTAGTAAAAACATTGTCCTACAAAAAATGTCCTGAACAAACTTCTTTCACCTCATCTTGCCAGAACTGAAAGTCTCCTAACACTGCTTTAGGCACAAGAAATCTGGTAGATAATAGTTGAATCTCACCTACTGGAAAGGGGGAGGCAGGAAGGCATGTTAGCTTTGACCTTGCTTCTTGTCCAGGTTTTTACTTTGATTCTGTGGAGAAGTCCCTGTAGGCAGAAGGACCCACCCAGCCCCCAGATTCTGGCAGAAAATTATTAGAAGATTTAAGAGTAATTAAAACTGTTGTAAACTGTTTGCTGATGGTTACACCATGACAGAGGCTGTGCCTTCTCCCCAAAGGAGTATGATGAGATATCCAACACGCAGTCTTGTTCGTCATGTTCAGTCAGGAACAGATCTGAGGGCAGCTAATAAACTTATCTGCATCAGATTAAATTGCCAATCCTGCCCTCTCCCTGCTCCCTGCCCTCACTCCCTCCCTGCATCAGTTGCACGCATCAAGCCAAATAAAGATAAACGCATGACAAAGTTCATTCGAGTGATCGAAAATCAAGATGGAACAGCATATTTTTCATCAATGTTATCTCAGGAAATAAAGATAAATTCCCGCACTTCATATTTTAACATAGCTTATCATAATCGCTGATAATAGCAACCAAATGTTTTTCAATTGTTGGATTTTGAAGGGGGCTGAGGGAACAGTTTCTTGGTTGAAGGCTCATCAAGTCTAATTTTAAATTAGTGTCAGGGGTCACTTCCACTTTATGTTGCATTTCTGATGAGCAGTTTTTGCTGAAATACCTGGCTTGGCCTAATGACTGCAAGAAAGAGCAGGGCTGTGGAAGTCAGAGCGGTGTTGGAGGGGGAGGAGACTGGGCCACTGTTCTGGGATTCATCACCATTGAAATGCAAACCTTCATCCAAAGCAGCTCTTGGCAAGCAATTTTTCTGAAGAGACAGAGGACTTCTGGAGATCCTGTGTTCTGTCCCTGTCTCTGACATTACCCAAAGTCTCTTTCTGGGTATTCTGAACTCCATGGATTTCAGGCATTTGTTTGTTCGTTTTTAATGACAACATTCAGTGGGAGAGTGTCTTCCAAGACTTTCCATATGCCAACCAGTGGTTTACTAATAGATCCTTGAGAATCTGTTAGTGCTGTTTTGCTCTCCCTTCCATTGTTCTCTGGTTCCCTGAGGTTCCTAATAGGATGCTGATCAGTGAAATAAAAATTGGAGCTCGAAAACCTTCATTATGCTAAGTAATTTAAACTTTCTTAATACTGTTTTACGACACAGCGAAGGCCGCACATGGCAGTATTGAAACTCTGACTCCTTATTAAGTGAATGGCAGTATTGTCATTGGGAACCTTTACATTCTCAGCCAAAGCTGAGAACCTCTTCCTGGGAGATACAATGCATAATCCACTGGATGCAAAGTCCCCATGGAGGCAGGGAGGAGAAGGTCACAGGGTGTTAAGAAACACCCCTCCAGGTCTGGCGTCATCTGGGGTGCATCAAAAATGGAGCTAGAACATGAAGGAAGATCCTTGTAAAGCAGGGAGTTGGGACTTAAGAGGATGATATAAATTCTGTAGTTTGGTTTTTGGTTTGTTTTTTTCCCCCGAAATCTCCATTTCTTCAGAGGTAATCTTCTCCTCTGGAGTTTATAGGATTTTTGCTGCTGACTCTAAGGGAAACACTTTCAGACTTGTCGTTCTACAAGCTGCGAAATGGTTTGCTCATTAGTTCTTTTGTTTCCTCTTCCTTCTGCAAATGTGTGCTGGTTTGAAGGTAAGCCAGTGGGAGAAATTAACCCCACACAAATACCTTGCGAGAGATTTCAAGTTTGAGTTACCGTTTAATAGGAAAATTACAATAAATGAGATAGTAGAGAAACACAGGCTTAAACTGACAAGTAAGAATACAACCTAGCCCCTGTTGGTCGGGGTGGTGGTCACAGTCCAATTAAGCAATGGTTGCAGTGCTGTTGAAATGATCGTTGTGGTCTTGTTGAAAACGGCGGTCCTGTGGAAATTCAGGTTCCCCTCTGGATGTCTGGTGGTGGTGGTGGTGTCCCAAGTTCCCAAACCTCAAGGTTATATGTGGTCAGGTTCAGGTGGTACCTCCTCCAAGGTGGGGAGTTACACGGTGGAATGATGTAGTTCTATGAGTAATAGAATATTTTTGGAGTCCTTGCAGCTGTGAGTTCATGATGGCCCATTAGCAGGGATGACCCCCTTCAGGATGGGTGTGACTGTTGGTATCACAGCTGGGTCATTGTGAAGATGAGGAAACACTGCCTTGCAGGGTTTGGGTGTGCACTGGGTGGCCATTGCAAACGACACACCATTAACAGTTTGCCAGGAATAAATAGTTTGGTTATACCTATATTGGCACACTTTCTCCTGTAACCAAGCCCTAATTTTTTAACAAAAAAAAAAATCATCACAGCAGAGTGGGCTAAGGTTGGGGAGCAGGCTGACCTGTCAGACTACAACCCATAAATTTCAGTAGTTTTTAATTTAATCATCATAACAATAAAAAAGGGCTTTGGAGCAGAATGTCTCTGAATTGCAACATCTGGCATGTTTATGTCCTGGTGGAGGATTGGAAGCCATAACCCATACAGGACAAGTAAGATCATGGCTGGCCATGGGAGGGGAGCTCTTTCCTAAGGCCTGAGCAGAGAGTGTTGAAAGGTAGCATCATCCAGTGATAAGTTGCCATTGCCTTCCCCTCTGGCAAATCACACAAAAGGAAGGTGAGAGGAGAATAATTAAATGTCAGGAATGCAGCTGGAGGGCTATGGGGAGCCCAAATGGCTTAATGAAAATTTAAGCTTGAAACTTTGTTTTTTTCAAGACTTACGTTTTGAAATTTTTGGGGAAGCTGAGTAATGAGAGTGAGGTGCTGGGTTCTCTGCTTTCAGAGTAGGCTCAGAGAAAACACCAGGATAAACCTAGGATTAATCTCTTCTAGTTCGTGGAGGGATTTCAGACCTAAGCTATTGCAAAACTACAGGTGCAAGAGTTATATGACTCCAGTGAAATACCCTTCATGAAGCAGAGGGGTTTCCTGGGCAAGGTCATTCCTGCACACTTAGGGCAGGATAAAAGAGGTTTGGCATTGCGCTGGCATGGATTACAAATATGTATGGTGAGAAGGACAGGTGGAAAGGAAAAGCTGAAACTAGGAGCATCTTTATCTGTCGCAGCTGTTTTAGATTATCTATTCATGTCCACTGTACCTACTGGAGCTGGAGTTTTCCCAGGACATTTGGGGCACTGAAAGTCAGAAAATAAAAGGGGCACTGTCTATGTGAAATCTCAAAGAACAAGACCTTAGCTTTGTATCTGCTTAAAAAAATAACACTGCTAAGGCGGTAGTAGTCCTCACTGGGAGCTTATGTCATCGCTTCAGTCGTATTTGTTCAAGAAAAAAGCACTCCCTATTGTAACACTATGGTAATTTTTTGACATATGAACAAGCCCAATGGAGCTTCAGTCCACCCTTCTGACTTCAGAGTAGGAAGCAATAGCTAAAGATAAACCATCAAGAAACCTCACTGCTGCAGACAACAAACAAGCTATCCCCCATCCCCCCCACTTGCTTTTCACTTGCTAGATAAAATTTACTGCAAACCTTGCTGTGCTGTGTGGAGTTTGCTACAGGATTGCCAGTATGTTAAATAACTACAAATCCACAAATCATAAAGAGGGGCCGGATAATCTCTGTTTTGTTAAGCAGCAGATTTATGGAAAGTGCTCCTTGTCCTGATATGCAGACCCTGCTGTTGCAGAGAGCAGCATTACCAAGGGCTCAGAGAGCTGAATTGTGAGCAGACTCAACAGGGGATGGGACATTTCGGATGTTTATTGGCCAGACTTGCATGGCCAAATCCACAAAGATGTTTCTGTCTCACTTCTTGTTTAGGCACCTTATTTCTTACTCATTTCAATACCAAATTAAGCATTGGAACAAAAAGCTCTGCATTGACATCTGTAAATCTGGGATCTGCTGACTGGGCAGAGCAGTGAGGAGTTTTATGGTGGAGCTAATGAGATGGGCAGAGACCAGCCACCACACTGCAGCTCTGTGGCTCTTTATGACCATCGTTTTATTGTAATTTCCCTGCCTGCTCCAGTGCTGAAATGATAAAGACAGAACAAAGCTCTAAGCAGATATGGGCAAAGATGGATTGTGCTGACAGAGAGCACCACATCAGACTCTGCTCTCCTCCTGTCCTCTTTCTCCAGGAACGTGATGTGGTCCATGTGCTGTTGCATCCACTTGAAGCCAGAGCTTCTTAATACAACACTGCAAGGGTAAGCTTGTACTTCATGACGTGGTGCTCCTGGTGTTTGGCTGTCTATAGGCCTCCCCTTCCAGGTTCACAGTGACCAAACTCCTACAGAACTCCAGGTGTTGCTGTGGGTCTGAGCTCACTTCTACTGTATCTGAGCTGTGCATCAGAGTAAACCCCTGGATGACCACAAGCCTTTTTCCAACCTCACTCAGGCCAGCATCACAGCTGGCCTTAGGCCAAGCTCTCAGCTGGGTCAAATGGGCACAGCCATGACCTCCAAGGGGCTCTGGCTCTCCCAGCGGAAGAGGGTTTGTGATCATTGCTGATTTAAACAATATTCAATTGCAAAGACGCAGCAGTATAAAACAGATGCAAATAAAGAAGTCGATGAAGCTATTTGTAAAAAAAAAAAGCCACAGTCAATGAAGCTATTTGTATAAAAAAAAGAACCACAAACAAAAACGCCCCAAACCTGTGTGAAAAGCATTTGAGCTGTATGGTGTCCTCATCTTCAATAAAGTACCCTGTAATACTCAGTGTGTGCAAAAATGGCTTAAAGTCAGTGATACCTATAGGACTGCACCTCTTCTTAGGCAGTTTTACTTAATATTTTTGCTGTACAGCACCCAAACCCTCACATGGTGCAACCAAATACCATATTTTTCACCTTTCTTTCTGCGACATGGCACAGGATGTATCCTTCTTCTGTGGACAAGGAGGTAAAAGGATACCCAAAAAGCGTTGCTGGCTGCAGAAAGAAGTCCAGCACAGCAACCTGCTATTGTTATTATTCAAACAGTTCCATACCACCTAAAGAAAGCACTGCATGAAGCAAGAAACCTGAAATGGTTCCAGCCAGGCCAAGTGGGGCAAGAATTTTATTCCCTCCCCAGCCTTGGCAGAACACATATACCAAATTGACAGTGATCCTCCCAGTCCAGCTTTGGGTTGATGACTGAGGAGAGCCCTGCATGCACTCCATGTTGAACCAGAAAGATTTTGCCTTGGGCAAACTGATGTGAAGAGAAGTACAAATTCACCAAGTTGGAAAGGAGAAGTGAATAGGTGGATTTACGGGTGGAGACAATTTGTTTGGAAGAGAAGTGATAGAGGGAATATCAGGGAGATGAGGAGCTAGACACTGCTGGTAAGGTTTTAATGGCTGGTTTTTGAGTTATGATCTTAAGCAGTGGACAACACAGACTCTGCTCTGTTTTCTGAGCTTCTGAGAGACCATGCAGGGTGAGCAGAAGATGGTTGTGTCCAGCTCCAGAGGTAATCATGAGGGAATCTCACTCTGCTTCCCAGAAACCGCAACCCTCACGTTGCACGTGATAACATAAAGACACCATATAAAGCAGAATTTTCATAGTCAACTGAGGAAATCTCAACAATGTGCCAGCGTTTTGAGGTCTGTCTGGGACTTGCCATCACCACCAAACCTCAGGGAAGTCACACACAGGACATCTCCATCTCTCTCTCACCTGTGATGCTGAGTGACGCCCTCATGCTAGAGGACGCCCTGTTTCAGTGAGTAGAAAGACACAGCAGCAATGACAAGTACCTTTGAATCCTAGGCTGTCATGTTTGGATACTGAGCTCAGAGCAGCTGACCTGTCATTCTGCAGTAAGACCTTGAGCCAGGGCCATGAAGGTCAGAGAAAATAAGAGTGCAAGAGAGCAGCAAATGTTTCATTCTTTCAGTCGCTGAAGCCTCAGGGGCAGTAGCTATCCCAATCTTCAGCATGGAGGTTGATGATGAATGTTTTTGTTACCAATGATAATTTAAACCATGTGCAAAGTTTACCATGTTTGTCTCCTTGCCCTCATCTGTGGGAGTTCTGCTTTAAGTATATTTTCACCATTCACCTCCAGTGTTGGGATGGGTGAAGCAGTACAATATGACAGAGGACTTTTCTTGTTCCCTTTCTGAAAAGCTCTCATGGATTTGGGGTACATTTATCTCCCCTTAAGGTGACTTTTTTTTTTCTTCTTCTCTTGCTTCTTAAGAAACTGCCAGACATCTTAAACACATTTAAAAATACATGTTCTCCACTGTAATCCATTATCTAAAGTTCCCATGTGGGCTCCACCATCAGAGACTGACAGATTGATAGTATGGTTTGCACGGGGCCCCGAGGATGGGATGGCTTGGAAACAGAATTAGTGCACAGAGCACATCCTCTGTGTTTCTACCTTTATTGAAAAGCAGGAGTGGGCTGTGTCAGGTGTGTGCAAGATAAAAAGCAATGATCTAGTTACATGGGATAACAGATGGCAAGATGGAAACCAGTGAGGTGAAAATAAGGGTGGCATAGAGGTTCCTCCAAAAGAGCTTGTTGATGGTTTTGAGCTGTTTGTGTGCAACTGGAGATTTCTGGTTTATTAAAAAGGGTTCATGTTCGAAATATGTGCAATCTGAAATCTGAATTCTCACACACCTTGGAGGGGTTTGAATTTAGACCTGTATGCAAACCACATCTTGCATATCCAGGAGCTTAGAACAGAGAAAGGTGTGTCAAGAGGTAAATCATGAGGATTCATAAAGGCAAGTCATGCTACTCTTGTTACCATTGGTCAGCAAAATCAAGGGGGGTTGTTCTCTTGCTGGGCTGATCAGCAGCATGGGTTTCTGAAGGAAATACACATGTACAAGTGTAAAGTATGTGTTCTGTGCATGGTCTTGCATTAAGCTTTTTAGTGCACAGTGTGTTGTGCCTCTAAAGCAATCCAGGGAAATAGCTATGGCTGTGTTCAGCAATGACTCATGCAGAATTTGCAAAATATCCTAAGTAACCGGACACAGCATTATCAAACTATCAAATTACTATTTTGGAGGCTGGTTCTTGTAGGGGAGTGCATAGTTTTGGTAGACACTTCCTTCAGAGCCCTGGATGAATAGTGGTGCTGGTCTGGTCCTGGTCTTAAAATCATGGAACTTGGGTTGAAGGGACCTTTAAAGGTCATCTAGTCCAAAAATCCTGCCATGGCAGGGACACCTTCCACTAGATCAGATTGCTCAGAGCCCCATCCAACCTGGCCTGTTTCTGGGAATGGGGCATCTACTACCACTCTGGGCATCCTGTGCCAGTGTTCTACCACTCTCATTGTGACAAATTTCCTCCTTATATCTAGTCTGGACCTCCACTCTTTTACTTTAAAACCATAACCCCTTGTCTTATCACAGCAGGCCCTATAAAAGAGTCTGTCCCCATCTTTCTTATAAGCCCCCTTTAAGTATTGAAATGCTGCAATAAGGTCTCACTGAAGCTTCCTCTTCTCCAGGCTGAATAACCCCAACTCTCTCAGCCTGTCTCCGTAGTAGAGGTGCTCCAGCCCTCGGATAATCTTTGTGTCCTCCTCTGGACCCACTAAAAGGTTCGTATCTTTCCTGTACTGACGACTTGTTCCCTCATAACTTTTCAGACCCCAAGAAAATTAACAAACTCATTTCTCATTCTGCCAATCTGCATGTTGGGTTCATTCAAGTCTAATTGGCATAGCAGGGAAGTGGCAGAGCTGTATCTTGGGGCAGTGTTTAGCTCTCAGTTTCTAGCAGGAGATTGCATTTTACCTACATCAAAGCAGAAAAGCTTTGATTCCTGACTGCATTAATCAAACTCATGCTGAAGTAGCTCAGCACATCCGCTGTGCAAGACCTGCAACCCCAGCTGAGGCGTAGGGAGCATATCTTGCAGGCTACCTCCGGCCAATAGCAAGCAGATGGAAGTCCACTGAGACTCAAACCATCAGAGCCACTTTGCCTTTGGTCTGGTTTTCCAGCAGAACAGGGTAATGCTCATTCCATTTAACTCTCTCGGGTTTTGTCCAAGCAGTGAAATGTGGGAAGGAGAAGCCCACAAAAGCACTGAAATGGGATGCTTGAGGACCTTGGTACATCTCTTGCCCAAAGTACAGGCTGCTTTTGTGACCTCAGGCAATCATTAAGTGTAGGTAGTTTCCCCATCAGTGCTCTGCACTGCCACAGTAGCTGCTGTTTCTTTACTGCACTCTGTCATTGACAGCAGTTAATCATTGTACAGAAGCAGCATATAGAGCAGAGCCTGAAGCAGGTTAAAGATGGAAGAGAGAACTATACAAAATTTTGTCTGTTCCTTCTAAGTTACCATCTCTCCTGGTTTCAGCTGGGCTAGAGTTAATTTTCTTCCCAGTGGCTGGTATGGGGCTGTGCTTTGGATTTGTACTGAACAGAGTTGATAATATAGACATGTTCTTATTACTGCTGAGCAGAGCTTACACAGACCCAAGGCCTTTTCTGCTTTTTGTACTGCTACACTGGAGAGGAGGTTGTGGGGGTGTGGGAGGTTGGGAGGAGACACAGCTGGGACAGATGACCCAGGCTGACCAAAGTGGTATTCCAGACTATGTGGCATCATGCTCAGATTAGAAAGTGGGGGGAAGAAGAAGAAGAAAGGGGGGGACATTTGGAGTGATGGTGTTTGTCTTCCCAACTAGCTGTTATGTGTGATGGGGACCTGCTCTCCTGGAGATGGCTGACCACATGCCTGCCCATGGGAAGTGGTGACTTAATTCTTTGCTTTGCTTGTGTGCATGGTCTTTGCTTTCCCTAATAAACTGTCTTTATTTCAACCCATAAGTTCTCTACCCTTTCAGTTCTCTGCCAGATCCTGCTGATGGAGGAGTGAGCGAGTGGCTGCCTAGTGCTTAGCTGCTGGCTGGGGAGAAACCACAACACCATCTCACAAGAGGGAAAGCTGTCATAAGAGATGGTCACATCAATAGTTTCTGCAGTTCATTCTCCATCATTTTCACGTATACCTAAGGGAGAGGTTTCTCATTCCCAGTATCCTCTAGTGTGTGTTTTATAGCCCCAATGGGGGACTGGTGGCTTTAGTGGTGAGGTGTGTGACAGCTGTGTGGCAAGCATCATTTATTTATCTTGCTGGATGTGTGCTGGGTCCAGATGGGGTCAGGTTGCTGCACCAAGTTCTCAGCTCTGGAGCATTTGATGTCCTTCCATGTCTCCCCAAGGTCTGAGTTCAGGGAGATAATCTGTCTTGAGGGTTCTTCTATTGAGGCAGGAGGGAGGATTAGTTAGGCTTCCTTGTTTTCAAGCAAGCTGAGGCTGTTTGCAGTGAATTTGCTCCAAGGTCCCTTCTCAAGGTCCTGCATGCAACCAAACACATTTGGCTACCCCTAGTGGTTCATTAACGAATTTCTTAATGAAACACTTGGGGGAAAAAGCAATGAAGTATGATCTCAGAGAAAGAAATACTGCGAAGGAGAAAGGGATTCAACCCCAATACAAGCTGTTGATCAGAGCTTTGAAGATGATGAGGCACACAAACACAGTCCCAGGCGCTGGGTAAAGATTTCTCCTATTTCCTTTGTACTTAAACATCATTTGGAAGTAGAGAACATGGGCCCCTCGTGCACTGCACACACACATAGTGAGAGATAATGTCTAAACGGAGAAGACATACTGTAAGCAGGGGGAAAAAAAGGAAGAAGAGATTTTCTTGCTCGCGTCTTTGGTTTCTGCCTTACATCAAGCAGTAAGTTGAGTTCTCTGGGGTCTAGTTCAGTGACCTACTCAATCTCATGGCCTCCACTTCTTTGTAGAGGGCTAGACAGAGGGTTTCAATTGCATTTCCTCATCACCTCCGAAGAGCTACAAGCTGATCTATAGACTGACTTTGCAGCCAGAGCCCAAATCTGTTCCCTGAGAAATCTCTTGTGGGTTATTTCCAACCTCTCCAACAGACTTTTAGCCCTCAGGAATCACTGCAATTTCTGCTGTGCACACGGGACTAGTGATGTCAGGATGTAGGAAGGCCAGGCAAGGAAAAATCACTTCCGGAGGGTTACGGTGTGTGTTTTTCCCCATGGGGCCACTGCAGCACACTTACTTTCAGACAACATCTGAGTATGCAGGCAGCTCTGCTTGGGGGAAATATTTCATGAGCTGGGCCTGTGTTTGAGGTAGGAGGAATAAAATAAGACTGTATCAGTGTTTGGGTTTATCTGCTTAGATTATGACTATGGTCCTAAGAGCAAATCTAGAAAATTCGAAGTGGGAAAAGGAGAGAGAAATCATATCCCTGGCACTGAATTATAGCCTTGGCCCCGAATTATCGCCCTGGCCCCCAATAAACCCTGCTTAACACCTTGATGTTCTTTGCCCTGGCATTGCAATGGTTAAAAAATACAGCTAAATACAAACTGCTGCAACACTACCTCTAGCAGGCAATGGCTGTCACATGCTCAACCCTCATCTGAATTCATCCACAACTCCCCAGAGGACCCAAACAAAAGTTTATTGTACTCCAAAATCACCGTCAGCACACAGAAAGTGTTGTGTATGAAATACTTGTGACACGGGTCAAAAATCTGGAGAAACAATGGGTCAAACCACTACCAAATGACACAAAATTTGTAATTGGAATGAAAGATGTAGGAGTCTGAAAGAAAAGACTCAGGTCACTTACCAACAGTCAGGTTTTTCTCTGGTCTGTTCAGATTTTAGTATTGCTCTCCAGCATGTAAAATTTGTAAAGAGGAGAGTTTCTGAATTATGAAAAATTGAGGATGAAAAGCTGAGGTGGTGAAAAAGCTGAGGATGGAGACACTGAAAGAAGTTACTCTGCCTGCTGCATTGAGGGCCAGGCTGTCTGACACCCAATGAAGCACAGGGACTGGGCTTGTCCTCTGTGATGCTCAGCACTGAAGCAAAGCTCATAGGAGCACATCCCTGGAGAGTCGTTTTTGTAGTTCATGGAAAGAAAGAGGTGTTTCCAGAAGAAGTGGGCTGAAATGCCCTCTGACGTTGTCTCTGTTGGGTCAAGGGTACTCCTGACTTTAGTTAGCTACTTGAGCTTGTGTGAAATGAGATCTAAAATCCACAGATCTAAATTGAGAGACTAAAGGATAACTCAAGGTAGAGCAGAGAAGGTGGAAATGGTCACTGACTGGCTGGAGGAGGAGGGGGTCCTAAGTGGAATGATAGAATCGAAGTCAAAGGCAGGAAGATAATGGGGCTGAGGAGTGAAGGAGATAGGAGGCAAAGCTCCTTTAGTGAATTCCTGGATAAAGAGGAGAACAATTCTTCACAGCCATCCCCAGCTGTCCAGTTCTCTAAATTGTGAACCCCTGTGCTCCCATGAGAACTCTACCAAGCTGTGAGAGTAGGAAAAGTGAATTCCCACCTACGTGAAAATGCAGAACAGGCAGGAAGTTTACCAGGTACCAACAGGATGCCAAAAAAGCCATGGAAAAAAACCAGACAGAGAGGTGCTACTAGCTGGAAATACAGAGATGAGCTAGGTCCATGGGACAGAGGACTCAGACAGAAATGCAGCTGAATCCCAGTGCCCAGATTTTTGGGAACAGATGTACTCTCAAGAACACACCAGAAAGCTAGAGGTGCCTCTTGCTGGCCAAATACAATCAAGGATATCTGAGGTCTGGTGAGCAGATGTTATTATACACGCAAGGAAATGCTGGCCAAGCAACAGAGACAATGAAAATATACGGCATCCCAGGAAATTTTTGAAGGAACCAGGAAGGGTCCTTTTCATCACAAGACACACGAACTACCTCATCATTGCAGACAAGTGTTCAGACCAAGAGGTGGTAGGTGAACTTTCAGATGAAACACAATAAAGCAAAGGAGCATTTCAGCAGGCACCTTGTTTGACTTAAAGTAACTTTGTATGACTTTCCCAAGAAGAGAAATCCTGTCCCAGCACATCGCCCTCCAACCATGACCAAACAGCAAAGCTGAACCAGTGGTTTTGTTTGCTAAGATTGTGCTGAAGGAGGGAAAGACAGTGCATGGTGAGTCATTCTCTAGGGGAGAAATACTCTTATTGAAGGGCAGCACGACTCTCCGATCCAAGCATCAGAGTCCAAATACTTGCACAGCTTGAAGGAACCAAAGAGAGTGGAAAAAAGTACAAGATGGGAAGGAAGACAGCCAAAACCCAGAGCTTACCTTTCTCACAAGCCAAAGACCTTGTAGAATATCTTTTTGGGGTCTTTTCCAGGACCAGACTATTTTCTTGGAACAAAACATGAATGTGTAAGAGACTTCCATATACTGACATGTAAAAGTCATATAAGAAAACAGTTCTTTGAAGCCACAAGTATATTTGCATGTTGCTCATACGAGCTTCAGAAGCAGATATAAGAGATTACAGATCTGCTGAGACTTGACCAGAGGGGCACAGAAGGAAAGATGGGCCATGAGCTAGCAGCAGATAAAGAAATATACGCAAAATACCCCCACAAGAAAGGCATTCTGGAAAGTTTCCTGTTCTGAAAGCAAAGGTCAGTCCCAGCACACTTTAAGACATTCAAGAAAATAGTCAAGGTCTTTGCATAAAAGGGTGCAATCTCTGGTCCAGCCAACTGCTAGACCTTACCTCTGTCTTTTCTTAATCTGTGAGCAAGCTATGGGCCCTACATTACCTATACATTCAATAGCTAAACTACAGACTAGGTAGAGACAGAGAAACCTCTCTGAACTTAACTTTTAGTCATGTAATACTTCAAAAATAGTAAGTATTTGGCTGATCTTCCTCCAAAAGCTGTTGCTCTAAACAATACATAACATAAACAGAGATAATAAAGGGAGCATGAAATGTGAAGTATGAGATTTATTACTATCACCTATTTGTATTTTCAGTTTTCCTCCTCACAAAAAAATCCAAACCAAACCAAAAAACCTCCAAACCCAAAACTATATGGAAAAGGGAACTTTACCAGAGGTAGCATCTGCCCAGGGGAAGGTAACGATAGCATGCTTATACTTCAAGCAGTTTTAGGAATGGAGGGACCCCTGATTGTCGGAAATGGTCAAATAGGGAAGGACTGCAATGGAAAAAGAAAGGATTAGGTCTGACTTTTGAAACTCCCTGTTTATGCTTGACCTGTGACATCTGGTACAGCAGATTTACTGAAGGATAAGTGAAGAGGGTTATGGTACAAAAGAAGGGGAAAAATGTATGGGCTGGGAGTAATTTATTGCTAATATTTTAAGATTGAGGAGATTTGACAGATTCCTTCCCTGAAGTTCCTTATTCCAAGTGCAGGTTTTTGGAGGCTGGTGTAGAAAAATAATCCAACCCTGTCTGGTTTTTGTATACTAGAAAATGCATCTGTCTGCCTGTCAGTCATGGTCTTTAGATCTAAACATCATTTCATTATTCAGTTGGAGGATGGGGTGCGCAGGAAAGTGATCATCTGCAAGGCACTGAAAGCTGCATGGCATTGAAAAAAAATCCCTTTTCCTTCCAATCTATTAGATTGATGGACCAGAAAGGATATTGAACCCATCATCCTGGCTGTGTGTGTTTGGTGGTAATGGAACATGAAAGACATTTGGGTCCCATCTGTTGGGAAATTCAGATGAAAGTTCCCCTTCAGGATATCACAAACACTAAAAGCCTACATGGTGAGGGGACCTGAAGGAACTGTGCTGTTACTTGGTATGAGGATTGCATAGCTAGGATTGGGCTCCATTAATAAATATTGTGTTCAGAAAATCCTCCTCTGTAGGACTGTGTATACTCTACCAGGAAAGTGAAGAAGCAAAGGTCTGCAAACCCATGAGTGATGATTTTTCACGCTCATTTAAGATGCTTTGATTTTCACAGAGTGCAAAGTGGAAGTTTCAGCCTCTAAAACTTGATGCACCTTCAATCAGCAGTGGTTTTATCTCTCCAGTTTGGCTCTACTAATTTCATTCAATTAAGTCCACATAATGAAGACATCTTGCATCTAAAACCAGTCTTCTGAAAATGACCTTCTTATTTCAGACAGGCAATATATACCAGAGGGCAGCAGCACTGATGAAGCCCTGGTCATACAGCAGATAGTAGCAAAACCTGGTTTGGCTTCAGTGAACAAGAAAATAAACTGTTTCCTACCTGCTGTTAATTTACTAACTTCAGGCAAGCCTGTATTCCTCAGTCATTCTCTTTGCCTTGTTGGTTTTGTCTAGCTGGATTTTATAAAGTAAGGCTTCCTGTGATGCTTTTTAGGCATTGCTCATGCTTGCCAGGTAGAAGGGACTGTCCTTGCCAGTCCTGTGCATCCAGTAGTCCCCAAATAATCTTGAACAACAATGATGTGACATTTCAACACTTACTTCATGTAACTCCATTGAGTGAAATATTCTAAAACATTATCTGGCACAAAGGATCCATTCAGTTCTGGTTTTTATAAAACTGGTGGGCTTTAGCCCATACATTTCATGTTTTCCAAAGCCAGAGGTCCTCCAGGAGAACACGAGAAATGCACATATGCCCAACTTTGACTTACGCACCATGCTGACATGGGCAAAAATTAAGTTACTCCTTTGTTGTCCATTTGTGTCCCTGTTAATGTTTAAGACAACAACTCTAGGAGCTCCTAGCTGGGAGAAGTTTGTGGTGGTCACATGCAGAGGTCTGTAGGTGGTCCATATTCTTAGCTGATATAAAGCAGGGAGGTTTCATTGCTGCCTATGGAGCTACACTCTGGTCTGGTTCTGTTAGAACAGTTTCTTCTGTCACCTTTGGACGGTTTTCTCCCAGTCTCGGGCATAAAAAGCATATTTCCTAACAGGCATTTTGCATAAGCCTATTTAAAACTTCTATTTTTAAGTATCATGGCTAGGAGCTGCCTGAAAGGCAGTCATGGGGAAACAAGCTCAGCACACGCTGTACTTGTCCTTAGTCTGGACAGAACATCACCACTAAAAGAGGGTTGTTTCCATCTCCCCAGTGCTCTCCTTCTGTGTCTAGGATGGTGTGAAGACCACCTTGGTATTTCAAAGATTCAGGCTCAATGTCTCACCTTGCCACTCACTTCAAGGGTGATGTTGGCCAAAGTGCTTCATCTCCATTCGCTTTCTGGGACAATAACAGTAAAATCAAGACCTGATGTCACAAACTATTCAATATCTTGACTGAATATCTCAGACATGGACCTGCTGGAGTGAGTTCAAAGGAGGCCAAAAAAATGTTCTGGGAGCTGGAGCCCCTCTGCTCTGGAGAGAGGCTGGGAGAGCTGGGGGTGTTCATCCTGGAGAAGAGAAGGCTCCAGGGAGACCTTAGAGCCCCTGCCGGTGCCTAAAGGGGCTCCAGGAGAGCTGGAGAGGGACTTTGGACAAGGGTCTGGAGGGACAGGACAATGGGTATCAGCTGATGACATTCTGACTGTTTCTGGAGCTGGGACAGGGATTAAACCGATGTCTATACTTAAGGTTGAGACCTAAATTCTACCCTGCCACTTTCTCTTGGCCTCTTTGTTGGTAATTTGCTTGATCTGCAAGATTTTCCTGCCCTTACTTGAAGGAAAAGAAATAACTGCAGTGTGGAAAAATACAAAGGGTCTGAGGAGCACCCTTCACACAACCAGTGTGATGCCACCATTGCTGCATCTGCTGACATGACTCTCTTTGCTTAAATATTCACATGGGGTTCTGTGGCTGCTCTCCCTTCATTTCCAAAAAAGTCCTGGCTTGTCCACAGCTGTTGGTGAAAGCATTAATGGTAACCATATTAGGACAGTGGTGTGACTGAAGCCAGCAATGACACAGCGGAGTGATGACATCCAGTCTTCTGTGACAAAGGTCCCTTCCCTCATTTCAGGTGACAATGGTAGGGTTTTATTTATGAATAAGCAAGTTTCCAGAGGACAAGAAGCAATGAAATCAGCTCAAGCTCAGCTCTTTGGGGACACAGAAATTCATGCTAAATGGGATCCATTCCACGACTGTTAGTGTAAATTTAGTAGTTTCTGGTTGAAGTGCCTGGAGATGTACATGCTTGTCAAATACTAATAATTTTAAGTAAGTGATGACCCTTGTGTGACTTGGGTAAGCCTTGTCCAAACCCTTACATGTTTCAGAATCATTCAAGCCTTGATCTGACATCCACTAATTGGAATAGTTTTTCTGGCAGACTAAATATTTGCAGATTCCCTTTCCCTGATGGTGCAGGCAAGTCCTGGAGTCTCAGCACTGACATTCTCCTGGCACTGTGTTCTGGGTACCGTCCCCAGGGAAGATGATACAGGAATTGGACATTATCTGGATTAGATTACCATCAGATCTTCTGGCATCTCTCCCAGTCTTCCTTTCTGCTATTCCATTTTTCCATTATCCTTAAATTTTTTCAAGCAAAAGGAATATTTTTTCAGCAGCATCAGCTTTTGAGGGAGTCATTTAAAATTTTCAAGGCAATGCTGAGCTTGTCAACTTTTTCAGGGTTACTTCTTTTCCCAGAGGGAGGTTATTGTGACTTAACTGTGGCAAAGATTCCAGGGTAACATAGCTGCCAGCCACAGCTTTGGGTTGAGGTGGTCAACTCCATGGGAAGGTGCTACTGGAATCACAGAGATTAGAGATTGAGAGGTTAGACTCAAAATAATTGCTTAAGTCCCCACTTTGCTATAGCTTGCCTTTATAGCTTCTGCTGTCTCAGCTCCCTAGACGAAAACCAGAATAAATCCATTCTTTTTCCACCCTTTCATCTGTACTTCTTACTGCATATCTACGTGTTTTTCCCTAAATAATAATGTAGGAAAGGCTGCATGGGGTTATCCTCTCTGTCCTACCTCTGAGAAGACGTAGGAACTCATGGGAAGAATGATCAAGCATGAACACAGCAAGCACAATTTCAGTGTTGCCCTCATTTTGTTCCAGGACCTTAAAAGACATTTATTTTCCATCTTCCTTCCATTGCTGGCATTTTTTATTGAGGCAGTGGACTCAGCATCTGAAGAAATGGCAGTGACACATGGTGTGACTTTCGGGTTATCCTGTGCAGAGCCAGGAGTTGGACTTCAATGATCCAATGAAAGGGTTCAACTCAGGATATTCTCTGATTCTGTGACTGTATGCTGGGTGCTCCTGTAAGAAGTGTAATGTAGAATCCCAAAGGTACCTTCACGTCAGCAGCCAGATGGGTCAGTTGCTTTCACCTCCTTTCAAGCCAGAGACACAGCACAGTTGGTTCCAGATTGCTTTTCCACCACTGCAATATTTTCCAAAACTGTGTCTGAACTATTTTGTGGGTTGCTGGGGGCAAAATACAAATGCACAATATCACTGACAATCCCAGAAATAATGTGAGATGACTTGATTTTCATTTTCTCTAACAGCTTAAGAAGTGCATGAGTGCTTCTCGCATTTCTTTATTCAGAGATGTTAAGAGTGGCAGAAACTATGGAACTCCTAATTTGAACTCGAGCATAGTGCAGAACAGATGCTTTCACCTCAAAACGGGACTGAGCCCAGTGACCTGGATTTGCTTAAAGTATCTTTTCCTGAAGGCACCCTAATAATTGGCCAACACTTTAACCATTCCTTGATAGATCGCCCTAGTCTGTCAACCTCCCCCTTCAATTTACAAGGCTCACTTGCTTGTAACAAATGTTTTTTTGGCTTCAGCTCCCAGCTGTTGGCCCTTGCTATTTTTTTTCTATGAGTAAAGCCCTTTATTATCCCCTTGTGTTGGGCCAATACGATTGTAGCTCTTGCTGGAAGTGTGGAAGCAGTTTTCTCCTCTGAACTTACAACAGCTCTTACCCCATATCATGCTCAATTAAGAGTTCCATAATCAGCAAAATGGGGTAGGTTTGAACCGGCACAGCCCAGAATTCGGCAGAAGAGATGTCCTCTTTTCCCAAAGCGCTTACCCAGCAATGAACTCACAGTCAGGTTTTTTTTCTCAGGAGTCAGTAGTGCAAATTCAGGATTTCTACTCATGAACATATTTCAACATGTACCTAAGGAAGACTCTTAAGTGTTTTACTGGAAAAATGGGTACTTAAGCAAGTCTTCAAGCACTCTCTTCTGAAGGCAGTAGGACTGAGGCAAGGTTAAATTCCTGCTGTATCAGACTAATGCTATCCAGAAAACACTGTAGTGAGAGAAGACAACCCTATTGCTTCTCTGCTGGAAGGTCAATCATTGAACGATTTGGGTTGGAAGAGACCTTAAAGATCACCTTCCAACCCCCTTGCCATGGGCAGGGACAGCTTCCACTAGACCACGTTGCTCCAAGCCCCATCCATCCTGGCCCTGAACACTTCCAGGGGTGGGGCATCCACAGCTTCTCTAGGCAAACTGTGCCAGGGCCTCACCACCCTCACAGGGAAGAATTTCTTCCATATCCCATCTAACCCTGCCCTCTGCCAGTTTGAAGCCATGCCCCCTTGTTCTGTCACTACACATCCTTGTAAAAAGTCCCTCTCCAAATCTTTTGTAGCCCCCCCTTTGGGTCCCAGTTCATCTCCTTACTCTGTGCTTCAATGACATTCCAGATAACCTGGCAGTTTTGTCAATGGTCAGACAGGGTGGGAGATGTTTACAATTGAGTTTCTGAGCACTGGGAGTCCCATGGCTCCACCTCACATAATGCCTGGCATCCTTCTAGTGGGCATACTTCTGCTATCCTTTTAACCATCCTCCCTCTCAGATGAACCTCCAGTGTGTCCAAAGCCTACTGAAATGAAACATGTTTTTTATCAACTTCAACAGGCTTCAGCTCAGGCTTCCAGTATATATGTCTCTCACTTTCAAACGCAGCTACCGCAGTTCAGACACAGTGTGTCTGAAAGCTCCTGGCACCCATGTCCTGCAGGGAAAGCTACTCAGCTCTGAGCCACATTGCCAAGGACTTAATATCCTGAGTACAGGTCATCATCTGGCTGCATGAGTGTCTCCATCCAAACTGCCAGCATTAGTACCTTGTCCATATGGAACTTTAACCCTGGTCAGTGCAGCAATGTGGCTGTGCTGGTCAGGACTGAAGCTGCACGTGGAAAAGTTTTCTGGGAGCCCACCTACAGCTCTGCACCCCCTTCTCTCGTGTCATACACACATAGAAACACATATGTGTATGCAGAGCCATGTGCATTTCCTGGCTTTGTTTCAACTAGCAGAAAATAAAAAGTGGGAACCTCTGTTCTAATCTGCAGGGACAAGATTCCTGAATTAATAAGTCTTCAATATCTAATTCACCTCCCTGTCCTCAGGAGCAAGCATAATGATTCCCTCCTTGCCTCTAACAAAAGCAATGAAAAGAAAAAAACAAAAATAGAAAATTCCTGAACAATATTTTTTTCTTTATTGTAATTTTTTTCTTTTTGCTTCTAACATCATTAAGTGGGGGTACTTCTACACTCTTAAAATTAAAACAATCCAGACAAACAATATGTCGAGCTCTGTCCTGCTTCCTGCTGCAATTATTCCTAATGTTTGGCCTCAGATCAGAGGCAGCAGCAATCTCTATAAATACATCAGCAGAGCAGAGAGCTCTTTCCAACAGAAACGCCTCCTGAATCATGTCAGGAATTTATGAGGCTGAGAACGGGCCAAGATTGAAATATGTTCTGGATCAAATGGCATTGCATAGGTGGCTCTGATCAGCTTTGCAGTGGTGGGATGAAGATGGAATCCTCCAGATGGAAGAGTGGAAGGATATTTATTGATTTAAAAAAATAATAAATTGAAGTGAGAGTGACAAGAAAAGGCATTGGTATTTTAAAATTCAGGCTCTGCCAGACAGAGCCAGCAAGGAAAAAGCTTTAACAAGTCTAGATTCCACTGTATCTTGTGTGTGTGTGTGCGTACTATTCTTACTGATAAATCTCCCTAGACCACTTTGTGCCTGGTACATAGGAAGAAGCAATACCCATACTATAACCTTTTCCCCTCTAAATCGCATTGTCCTGAGGATATGCCGATTTTGTGCCTGCTGTCATTGCAAACCATTTGGTCAAGGTGTCATCCAGTGTCTGCCTCCCATCAAGTGTAAAGTAAAATATTTTGCCCATCTGAGACCACATTGGATTAGACAGAATTCTCCTCAGAGCCATGTCAGCTCCCTACAACTCAATAAACAAAACGAGGGAGGGAGAGCCATGAGAAGGTGGGCTGGCATGTGGTCTCCACTTGCCAGCTCAGAAGGTGCAGCACTGAGAAATAGTGGAAGCTGCAAAAGAAGCACCAACATATATTTTCTTTTACTGGACTTTTTAGACCTTTTCACCACATTTTCCTGAATCATGAGATAATCAGTGCTGCAAGTCACAGATCTCACTTGCGCACCAGTCCAGACAGACCAACGCTTTCTTTAGTAAGCGAATTGACTACAGAGTGACTGCACAGCCCTAGATAAGGATTTTCCAGGGGTGAACTCTTGGTTCTGGCTTTTTGGGCAGGGACATCTGGGTCATGATGTGCTGAGTTTGGCTGGGGTTGAGTTAATTTTCATCACAGTAGCACAAACTATGCTTTGGATTTGTCCTGCAAACAGTGCTGATGATACAGGGATGTTTTCATTATTGACGAGAAGGACTTAGACAGAATCAAGGCCTTTTCTTCTCCCCACTCCACCAGTGAGGAGACTGGGGGTGCACAAGGAGCTGGGAGGGGACATCGCCTGGACAGCTGACCCCAACTTACCCAAGGGATATCCCAGACCATATGGCATCATCCTCAGCATACAAAGCTGGGGGGAGAAAAAGGAAACAGCAGGAGTAGAAGGGCCACAAAAATTACCAGAGGTGAAACACCTCTCCTATGGAGACAGGCTGGGGGAGGGAGATGGAAGGCGAGGCAAGGCAAGGTGGCTCCAGAGAGACCTTAGAGACCCTTCCAGTGCCCAGAGGGACTCCAAGAGAGCTTGAGAGGGTCTTGTGACAAGGGCCTGGAGTGACAGGACAAGGGGGAATGGCTTCCTACTGACAGAGGGCAGGGTTAGATGGGATATTATCTCAATCCATTAGTTTTCTCACTTTTACCTTTCCAATTCATTCTCCTATCCCACTGGCTGTGTGGTGCTTACTTGCTGAGTGATATTAAACCACAACACACGTTTTGGAGCCAGACTCCATGACCTTTGAATGACCTGTGACATTCCCAAAGGCCCCAATTAACATTTTGTAAAGACACCACTCCCAGATGTCAAACCCAAAAGCGAAATATAATATGTTGACCAAGGTAGCATCCATGGGTGCACAGGGAGTACAGGGGTCATGGAAAACACATGTCCTCTGTGAACTCTTGGACCAATTTGCTGATTGTCATGACAAACTAGCATTTGGTGCAGCACCAACTACGCTGCCTCTACAGTCAATGGAAGGAGACGGGCAATTGCAAGAGGACAACTTGTTCACCATGGACAAATAGTGAAGATGAGATATTTAGTGAATGTGGAGGAAATTTTTTCTCTATGCCAGTGCTTAGAAGCAGTGCCTGTCCTTGACTTCTCATTTATTTTCCAGCTCAGGGATGTGGTATAAACTGTTTTTCACACTGTCCATGCTGTTTATAATATATATGATGAGGGGAAATAGAAGGGAAAAAGAAGAGGTCTCTTTATAAATAAATGAGGATATCCTACAGAGCCATAAGGAAGATGTGTTTAACAGAGGGAGATAAGCACCCCAAAAAGGAATATTTGTTAAAACAGCTCTTATCTTAAGGCTAAAAGCTCTTTCAGCTTCAGCAGGAGTTCCAGAGAATGAAGTGTAGGTCTAGTTCTTTTGCATTTGAATACAATAGAACTGTACCCTAGACTTGCCTGTGTCAAAGCCAGGATGGTATTGCAAAGGAAAGAGTCATTACTTGCTTTTTAAAATACTTTTTCAAACAATTGTTTCTGACAATAGATGGGTAGGACACTAACCGTATATATAGAGTCTAATTTAGTCATTATTTGATCATTACTTTTGTAAGGACAAGGTTCTGTGTAGAGATGTTTTTTTAAAGTGACTCTCCCCAGCTTGTGAAGACTAAATTTCATTCTCCTGTGGAGGCAGATGAAGTCAGTTTAAGGGCAAGATGTTGCCCCATCTCACACCTACACAGCCTGCAGGGCTGTGCTGTATGCTCAGGTCTTCTCCAGCCCCCCTGCACGTAAGCTGCAAATATTTAGACTTCTTGGCTCTCCTTCAGTGATGTGTAACTTAAACCCCCATCTGTGTGACCCTTGACTTTTGCCTCAAACCTTACAACTTGTATATCATTACTGAGTTCCTGTCCCATCATTCCTGGGCCTCCTTTGGACTTTTCCATCAGCTTCACTGGAAGTAGAGTTCCCATCTTTTTCCAATATTCTTCCACCCAGCTCTGTAATTCCTGGGACTAGTCCATAACACATAATATTCCTCTTCATGCTCCTGCCAGGTAGGCCTTTATTAGTTTTTTCTGCAAGTCAGATCATTGTCTGGACTGTTGTGTGACTAAGTCCTGGACAATAACAAGATCTGTGTATTCATTAGTGTTTCTGTCATCATTTCCAGGACTAAAGTAGTCCAAATTAAAATACTGTAAGAAAAAAAGAGAAGAAACAGAAACCATCCACTCCTACCTTTTATTTCCAAAAGCCATCTCATCAATGAAACAATGCTCCCAAAATTTGGCTTCAAATGTTACAGCTCAAGTGCAACAGCTTTTGTCACCTTTGGCAGTTTTTTGTTGCTGCTTCCTTCAATGCCGGTCAATATTAGCATAATAAAGTCTTTGATGCTAGAATGCAGTTATGTCTTTGGAAACAAGTCCTGGGTCTGTTGAGAATGCCTCTTAATATGAAAGAAGTATCTGAATTTCCTTAATTTGTGCAGGGATTTCCCTTTCAGTAGCCTGGCTGGCCTTTGTGGAATAATAGCTAAAAGAAATGCTGTGCCCTGTTATTTGCTCCTTTCTCTTCATGCTTCAGAGGTCAATATTGTATAAGCTGCAGCTCTTCTAAAATGGAAGAAACTCTGATAATCACTGTAAAGGCACAACAGAAGATGCAGCTGGATTTTTGTAGGGGGAGCAGCTGGGGTCTGTTTTGAATGGGTAGGATTTGGGGAAACTCCTAAAGACTGGGAATACGTGTGGCATTTCTGAAATGCAACATCCCTGGCAGATAGAGCATGAATTTCAATGCTTATTATAGTAATAACACATGGCCTCCGAGGGCAGAGCACTGTACAGAAGGCAGACATTCAGGGGCTCGTAAGCCTGCTGGCATATGTTTTGGATGCTAGTTCAAACCCAGCCTGGTTTGCCAGCAGTGAAAACCTGCCATCCCCTCACTACCTAGAGTCAGTAAGGAGACATATGTCTATTTTATAAAAGCCAGAAGTTGCCCTGTATGATCTCCTTGTCAGCAGAGAGATGGGTGCTGAAGGATCTGCTTCCTTCAGGCTCACTGCGAGAGAGGCTTTTCCTCTTTCACATTATTTCTGAAGACATATAAAGCCTCTCATACTATTTGGCTGAGACACACCACTCTGACCCTTGCAGATGAACTCAGCTGGGAAGCCTGCCTTGTTTGCCCTATCTGACCAGGGATCTCCAGAGAAACTTTCCACAAGGATGCCTGAGGATAAAATAAGGGCACAGCTGTCTTCTTTGAGATGGGCCAGATGCAAGTCTTAGGAGTCTTGTCCCAACACTTGCAGAAATGGGACAGCAGTGTCCTTGTACTCTCAGGGGTGAAAAGAAGAGGCTCGTGAAGCAGACTGACTGGGAGATGAGTTGTTGGCCTTCACACCTTCACAGGCTGGCTCTTCCAGGCCAACAGTAAGAATGTTGTGTCAAAAGATGCAAATTCATCAAGTCACAGCCTGGATTGCTTTTCCAGTAGTGAGTTTTCAGTTGTTTGCTCATTAAGTAAACAGAGCCCAAAGTGTGTCCATGTTTTTATACCAGTCCATTGCCTGAGGCTCCTACCTACCGACCTGCCTCTTCCTTCATGGTCAAGTCACTCATCTTCCTGTAGACCACATCCAGGCTGTTGAACAGATTCAGATAACAAGCACTATGGCAGAAGGTCCATTCACATATATATCATAACATATCCATGGTCATGCTGCATGGGGCCTAGACGTTTGCTGTAAGACCTGCAGCAATGTCAAGATACACCTGGAATGTCAAACCCATGCATTCTGGTTAAAAGACAAGCTGGGTTTTCTTTCTTGAAGAGCAGTCCACATCTACTGCCCCTTTGTGGATACGAAACCCACCATTTGTGAATAGCTGGATGCTGGGGCTCAAAGTCACCACCCAATTACAGGAGCCTATATGGCATTGCCACATGTTGGCTGAGGTCTAGGAACTATCCCAATGCATACTCTCCATGCGAGGCAAGCAGGACACTTCTGCGTAGTAAGGTGGGTTGATGTGAATGACCTCACATTTGGCTGCCATGGTTTACTCTGCGTTTGATTACCCTGTTATATAACTTTCTTGTGAGTGCTGGGGACTTAACCAGGGGTATTTCTGGATACTTGTTGGGTTTAGAGTGTTGCCATGTGTCTTACCAAAGGAAGATTTCTTGGAGCCACCATTTTCATCACAAAAAAGGGAAGTGGGAAGTCAGATGAATATACATCTCACAAACTATTTCCAGTGTCTTCACTGGCCAAAGTCTTTCTTGCTTTCTAAGGACACGGTTCCCTTAAATCCACAATAATTTCTTCTAGTGCTAAAGCAAAAAGGGTTGTGCTTCCAATTGCCTTGAAGTCCAGTTGCGCAGCCTGGTTTTTATTGTCACGCACAGCTCAGGGTTGCCAGCAGACTGCCTGATCCACAGCACATGGCATTTGGTCTCCTCTGAGACCTGTGTGATGCCTCATGGCCCTAGTTCATAGTAGTTATTGAAGGAGGAGTGGGGGGAGGTTCAGTTCAAAGTGTCTGATATTAAGTGGGCTCTGCTGCAGCCTGCCAGAGCAATGTTTTTATAGCGAGAATTTGAGGGTAGGTGTTATGAGCTCTGAGATGTGGCATAAAGACTTGTGGGGGTATTTGAAGGTGCAAAGCTTGCTGGGACAGTATTGAAAGACTGCACAGGGCAAGAGGGAGCCAAAAGTGGTATGGTCTCATCAGCAGCACCTAGTCTACTAAATAAAGCTGAACGGGGCTGATTCTCTGGTCCTGAGGCCTAGTGTCACAGCATAGCTTGTGTCCAAACACCTCAGCTCTTCTCTGCCTGAGAGCAAGGCTTGGGAGTGAGCTAACAGCAAAGCTGCTTGGACAGTTAGTGCTCCAAGACCTGAGCCTGCACCCTGGAACCTCTCTTACTTAGCAGTAAATATACTCTCTGAATCCCAGGACTGAGTTCAGGGATATTTAAGCCAACTCCTCTATGGCTTAGAAGCAGCAAGGACCTTCTTATGGGGACTGCTAAGGACTTCAGATTGTATTATAAAATGTGATCTGAAACTTAATGATTGCCCAGCTCTCCTTCATCAAACACAAGAGCAGCTGCACCGTTGACCTTCAAGTACAAGGACACTCCAGAAGAGAAGACCATCACTTCTTCCGATAGCCCTTTCCATTGGCCATTCACACAGAACATACCATTACTAAACAAGGCTATAATTAAAAAGTGTAATTTCACATGGGAGCATAAGACTCAGAACTTCTCAGACAATGAGAAAACATTCACTGATCTCCTGCCACTAAAACAAAGTGGACCCACATTCTTGGAGGTGTCTGTTTCTCATTGCTGTTATATCTGAATGATCCTCAAGCAGATAGGAAAGCAGAAATGTTATCTTGCAGGTAGGGGATAAAAGGGACCACATGAAATATCATAAGAAAATGTCACATCAATAATCTGTGCCTTCCAAGTAAATCCTGTCCACTGACAAAGGTTACCTTGTTGGAGAAACTCAAATTTTGTACCGTGTAACTCAATAGTTTTAAACAACATCATAACATACCAGTAATATCTTCTCAACGTCTTCCTTCCTATGCTATGCAAAAGTTGGCTAATCCCAAATGTTCCAGATGTTTTATGACCAAATACACATTAGCCTGGCTAGCTATCACTCAGAGAAAGGCTTGTTAGGCAGCTCTTCACCATTAATATTTTTGCTCAGATATTAAACAGCCTCATCCACCTAGATCATAAAATGTCTTCCGAATCCTGCAGACTGTTAAAATGTATGCCTGCAGACATTTACTGTCACATCTGGAAGTCTGTGCTATTGTAATGACTTCAATACAGATTTCACCAGAAGACACATGGAAATTAAACTGGATTCACCCAATCCCTTGCAAGCTGTTCCACACTAAGCACATAAGAGCTGATTCCCTCTGCTTCAGGGTCTGCACTAGTGGTGGTGCTCCATTTTGTTTGCATGTGAGTCTCCAGGAGTTGGATCAAGCTTCCAGGCTAGAGTTATGCAATTTTCCCTATTCCAGCAATTCTGTCTGTGGCTCTGGCTCTGGCTCTGCACATTAACAATTCCTGAATGCCCCTGGGACCGTGGTGCACAATTCCTTCCCTGATATTTGCTAGCATGATGAAGTCATATTTTCTTCTCTGGAAAGGAAGAAACACCAGGCCTGACTGTGACTTATTTAACAAGTGATTTAGGTCAAGACAGAGTTCCAGTGTTTGTTTTAGTGCTAATAAGGACTTGGTGCTCTCTAGTTATCACAAAACCACAAAATGGTTTGGGTTAGAAGGAACCTTAAAGATCACTTTCCGACCCCCCTGCCATGGGCAGGAACACCTTCCACTAGACCAGATTGCTCCAAGCCCTGTCCAATTTGGCCTTGAATAGCAGCAGGCATGGAGCAGCCCCAGCTTCTCTGGGCAACTTGTGCCAGGGCCTCATCACCCTCAAAGGGAAGAATTTCTTCTCAATGTCTTATCTAAACTTGCCCTCTTACTCATGAGGTGAGATGCTCACTAATTCCTCCTTTTGTTTTCTAGTTGCCTTCGCTCTGTGGTGTGGTAAAAAGGCTGCAATGAATTAGACATGATATGATACAGTGATATGGCTTAATGGTGGCTCCAGAACCTCTCCACCACACACCTTGTGGGCTGCTCTGGCAGTAGCTGTGGCTGGAGGAGAGCAGACCCAGAACAGCCCCTGACCTGTGGTTGCACTGCTCCAGCTGATGGAGCACAGGTCAATTGGAAGATGGTCATGCATTTTGCAATGCTATCTTTCAAATGGTCGAGGTTGCAGGGTCATATTTTCCTTGTAAATGTCTCAATCTGTTCCTGGGGCTCAAAACATATGACTTTGGGGACTTTGCCTGTGAAAAGGCTGTTTCAACACATAAAATAAGATCTATAGATCAGTGAAGACAACATGAAATTTTGCAAACCATGGAATCATAGAATATCTTGGGTTGGAAGGGATCCATAAGGATCGTTGAAGTCCAACTCCTGGCCCTGCACAAGACCACCCCAAGAAACATACCATGCGTCACACCATTAAAAACATAGAAATGTTTCTTCCTTTAAAAAGCCTCCAATGTCACAAATCCAGAATTGGAAATCTTTCTGAGAAAAGGTCTTTTCTTTTGGTGAACATAGGTTTTCACTCCTAAGTTTGATTTCAAGCCAGGAAGGACAAAAATCCTTTTCATGAAAATTAAAAAACTGGGAAAGAAGTACAAAGTTTAAAAATTCCTTTCAGTGCTCCTCCTTATTTTACCATCATTACTGGAAACCTACTGGACCTGATACCTTTCTGGCTTGAAAACCAATCAGGTGACATTTTAAAATACAGTGTTGAGAAGCAATCAGTGACTTCATTCCCTTCTTTTCCTTGATTGTTCCACTTAGTTTTCTCCATGGTTCCCAATCCTCTGTCTTCCAGACCACCCTTAAACTTACTACCTACCTTTTTGTGCACACAAAGGACCCAGATTTCCCACTCATTTCTACAACTAGGTCACAATCAACTACATATGCTTATCAAAACCCCACACACGCTGTGTGAAGAACTCCGCCTTGAGCCGACTGACACTCCTGATTCCCTTTGCAGATCCTTTCCCAGGGATGCAAAGCAGTGATTAAGTGGGTGTCAGTGTCCCCGCACACACTCTCTTGCACCCTCTTTGCAGGCCAGGCAGTCTGCAGGCTGTGAACTGGACCAAGAAAAGGTCTGTATCTTTTAATATTCCTTCTCCTGGCAGGGAGCTTGGCCAGCTCTTAGAGAAGAGGACCCATTTCTCCCACCCGCTCTAGAAAAGGTTACAACATCTGCTTGCCAGTGAGGAAGAAAACCACAGTACAAAGATCCCATCTGTTTTCCGGTTTGATGTGAAGCCAGAAAAGAGAGTTGGTTTTTCATTTCCCCAGATGCTCAAGGAGCTCAGCTCCTTACCTTCCTATCCATGCAGTAGAAATGGAGGGTGCTAGAAACTGGCAAGGTTTGGTGGTGCCATGAAGATCTTGTGGACTGATTCACCAGCCTCCTGCCTAGTTTCTCAAGACAGATAGGCCTCTACTTCCCCTGCAGACGACTTCTTGTGAAACCTGAACTTCTCCATGCACTCAGGGTTGGGGCTAAGACCTCCACCTGAGGCACAGACCTCTGTGGCCCAGGTGATCCTCATGTAATGAAACTCTCAGGAGTTTCTTCTTGAAACCACAGCTCCTGAACTTAGCTGAGCTGCAGAGACAAGGAAACTAACTACTTCTGAAGCATTTTGTGATCAATCTCTGGTCCTTGTTGTGTGCTCCTCTCTCTGAATAGCATATAAAGGGATTTCATAAAGGAGGAACAAGCACAATAGAGGTGCAGATGTTCCCTGAGGAGGGATAAAAGGAGAGACCCACAACCTGTGTGTTGCTTGACTTCAGGCCACAGCTATAACAGGATATCCCTCTTCTGCCTCTGTTATGCATCCTTGAGGATTGTAAAGGTGATAGCTACATGAAAATGAGAGGATGTCCTGGAAGGACATCCAGGAGGGATAAAGAGGGATCTGTTCTCAGTACAAGAACCTTCTCTTGTAGAAGGAGGACTGATGGACAACATATAAAGCTGTTGGGAGACAGGTTCAGGACAAACAAAGGAGTTAGCTCTTTAGCCAACATCTGTTGGGATATAAGAAGGTGACAGGAGCCCAAGGGGAGAATGGACAATTTCAGGAAAGGGAAACCAAAGGGTTACAAAATGCTTTAAGCTTCCAAGGCTATGTCTGTATTAAAGAGTCAGCTAGAGCCAGAGCAATGTCTCCAGCTCTGTTCCATGACCACACAGACTGCTTGAATCTTAAGCTTAAGCTTAGCCATCATGGCTAAGCACTAGCGAGTCTAGAAAATGTCCAGGCGTGGTCATACTAGCAAAGGGCAAGGATCATTGACAAAACTCAGTAGGGGTGAAGTAATCTCTTTGGGTGATAAAACCCATCTGGTTGCAAGTTCTGCTGTGCCACTTGCCATGGGCAGCCAGTGAACAGGATCCAGGCTGGTTTGTTTACTAGTCAAAGGCAGCCAAAGATGCAGGTATCTCAGGACTGTGCACAGGCACTGGAGTCCAAGAAAGAAGTGTGATTTCCAACACGTGTCTCTCTCTTTGGCAGTGCCTGTTGGCTGGACTGAGACATTCCCCTGTGAAACACTTCAGGCTGCTGTGATGCTGGGATGCCAGTGGTCCTCACTCAGGCATGTCCGCCTGGCCTTGCTCCATCTGCTCACAGGCCTGTGTCTCCAGTAGACCTTTCCCCCTTTCTATGATCCAGGGAGTTTTAAAAACAAGTACAGCAGAAGCTGGGATGGGTACCCAAAGGAACATGGCACCCGTGACAGGAGCACAGTCCCATTAGTACCTCACACCTTCCATGACCAACAGACCTGTTCTGGTAGAAACAGTTTGTCTGATGGGGTTTCCACAAGTGAGAATAATGTGGTCCATCTGGTAGCTCCAGAGCTGGGATTTAAGCCCAGCAGCTTGGTCAAAGTCCAAACAGAAAGTTCAGCTGTAGCTGGGACACCATATTTAAAGGATATTGTGGTTTTCCACTCTCAAGCACACTCTTTCAAAGTCCTGGTTGTAACCAAGCACAAAGGACAGCAGGAAAATTAATTGGTGTTTCAGAGCAATGCCTTTCTTTGATTTACTATGCCCATACATCTAGCATGTTTCAAAGGTGACATAGCCAGAATTATCTGAGTTTATCACATCCAAGAGTTTGGGATTATTATCACTAAATTAATTCCAATAATAAAATTAATTCCCCTATCTCCACAAGGAATACAATAATTTTATTTTTTTCTTCTAAGTATCCCAAATATAATTGGTCATTTAGTAGACTAATGCTGAACTACTCTGGCAGTGCGCTACCTTAATCAGAGAAGATCTGGGCTATTTTACACAAGGATAAAACGTGTCCCTGATGCCAATTTCTAAACACTGCTTCAAAAGGGAATCCAGGATCAACTAGCTCAATTACAGAGCTAGCCTATCTAGGCAGATTGGATTCTCTTGAAACGTCAACTCACTGCCAAAGTTTGCTGGAACTGGACATGGAGAAAAGGCGGCATCTGAAAGGATGGAGGTTGGACAAACAGACATTCATGAAGGTGGAAGAAGAATGTTAAAAAATACTCACATCCGTAGCAAATTAGGGTCCAAAATGCAGTTCTTCTAACTTACCAGAACTTGCCACCTCTCCTACAGCTCCCGGCTCTGAGAGGCAAACTCTGGCCAAATTTGCTGGGACATTTAGGATATTGCCACTCCCAAGAGTTCATTCCTTTCCTAACTCTCTGCCAGGCCTAAGCTTGCCCTATGAGAGGAGCAGAAAATTCTCATGGGTTCTCAAATGCTCCTAGTCAGAGGTACATATATTGATTCTCACTCCTAGAATTCATTTGTCCCAGGGACCAATCCATCAGTTTTGTGAGAAAATTAAATTCCCCAAATTACACATCCTATTTTCCTTCATACTGTACTGTCCTTCCCATCCTTTCATATGCTGGTTGGACACCTATTTCCACCTTCTTACCACCTGAATATCCAGCCTGTGGGCTGCATCCGTCACAGTTCCAGATGCCTCTGGAGGCCCCTTAGATCCCTGTAAAGCACTGTGGGCTCCAGTGGGCTTTCCAGCTGTCAATGTCTTGTATGGGATATTCAGCACCTCATCCTGGCCGTGATGTAGGAGGGAGCTGAGGCCATTATCACCCAGCTCCCATCTGTTCTGCAAAGACAAGTCCATCTTTCCACTTTTTTAATCATGCAAACAATGTGGGAACATAAAGGATGGGGAAAAGAAAAAAAAAAGCCAAACAGGTCATAAAATACAACTGTATTTTTACGAAGTGTTCTTCTAGCTAATATAATACACAGTCCAATGCACTTTACAAGACAGGCCCTCAAAAATCTGCTACCAAGTACCAGAATTCCTATCTTCAGCTGGTATAAATCATTCCTTCTGATTTACACCAGCTGAGAGGCAGGTCACAATTGCCTAATTAAATAGCTTCTCTTTGAGCAGAAGGCTAGACTTTATAAAAGTGTAACTGTGAATTACTTTATATAGCCATTTGATGGAAAGAGAGAGAATGCAAGAGAAAAAAAAAAAGCCAGGAAAAGCAAGAGAGAAGAAGAAAGAAAAGGGAAGAAAATAAGGAAAGGCAGAAAGAAAAAGTGAGAGAAACTTATTTATACATTTTGGGAGTTCAGTTCCTTTCATTGTGAAAGAATGGGGAAGTTTGGGAAGCCCAGACCAAATAACTCACAATGATAACAGGGTGATACCGAGAGCAGTAAAACTAATTTATTGGGCTGAGTTTGTCCGATTCCAGGGAAAGTGAGTACTGCTGAATGCAGCTCTGACTGTGCTTGCATCTGACAAGACACACAGTTCAGATGCAAGATTACATTAAGCAGATGTAGCCCATTAAGAAGCTGAGCTTGAAAATGTACTTTATCCTGTCAGGGCAAATCCTAGTTGAAAACTTGGGCCTTAAAAAAACCCCCGAAAACTGCAAGATGTTCTATTATGGACCTTATCGCTTTAATCTTTTTTGTGTCAGTCACAGGGTGATGATAAGTATAAACCCACCTCCTCTGTATTTCTAACATAACTTCATTACCTACCCTCGGCTAGAACAGAGAAAAGCCCCTTAACACAAAACCCAGCAGAACCAGTCCTGGGTTCAATTATCACCCAAGAATTGGGTGAGGTTGGCCAGATCTCAGAGGCAAACCAGCTAAACCACGAGTCATATGTTCCTACTCCAGCCTGGGCTAAAATGTAGAATAGCAGAGGAAGCACAGCCAGTTCATCCCTTCCTTGCACTCATCCATCATAGAAACAGTGCTGGGTTAGTTCACGTGTGGGGTCTCCAAGATGAGATGATTCTCACTACAGGTGCCTCTCTGCATGAGAGCACCTGAAAATATGTGGGACATAGTGCAGAAGGAGAAAATGGATGGGATTCAAGATCTGTGGAGTTACATTTGGTTGTGCTAAAAGAGGGTGTGAGTATTATTTAATAAAAATGTTGGTGAATTCCCATACCCAATTTCTTTATATCTAGCCTATTTATGATCTGTATTAGTTATAAAACAGGGAAGTAATACTTGTTCTGGATAAAACTAGGCCAAAATATACATCATGGGACTCAATTCTCACTACTGAATTTAGGTGTCTAAAAGGCACTTTGGAGTATCTTCTCCCTGACAGCTGTGGGGTTTTTTTGCCTTTGGAGTATGTCATGATTCTTCATGATTCTTTTATTCTTGTGTATTCCATCCAGTACCCACACCACTGACAGAAATGTTCAGAAACGTCAGCAAGATATCAAAAAGAAAGAAGGTCAATCTCATTAGACTGGCCAAAATAATTTTGAGGAGAAAAAGCATGATGTTGAAAGAACAGTCAGTGTCTTTCTATGCAGGAAGATCTCTCAGCTTATCTAAGTCTTCCGAAGGTAAGTTTTAGCACTCAGGCTGTTAACCAGATGATATAGAGTAATGGAAAATATTTTGGAAGGAGAAATCCTCTACTGGCAATTCAGTGTTCATGTAAAACACAGTCACTGTATGGCACTCATTTTGTTCTTTGAAGTTTCTTTGTTTATGTTTTATTATCTGAAATATCCTCCTTAATGGTTGGGGGGGGAAAAGTTAGTTTGGATCAGTGCAATTATCAGTACGAGTCAAATTCAGGGGCCTTGAGTCTGACATTTGATTGCAACTGTGAAGTGGACAAGTGTGCTTGAATGGTTTGATTTTCTTTACCAACTCCATGAAAAGTAACTTTTTTACTTTCTTTGGAATTCTGTACAAATCCCAAGATGAAAATGTTCCCTCTAATGGAGAGAAAAGGAAAAAGTAAGTCTAACCAGCTACATTCACACGTTTACAATGCTTGATTTCATTCATTGAATGTTATTGTTTTATTTGGAAGTGTCTTTAAGCAATGTATATAACATAATAGATACCAGCTGTAATCATTTTGGGCATAGGAGTTATATAGGCTCATTCTTTGATGCTAATAGTCCAGCTACACTTAATAATTAATTAGCTTGGTTTATAACAAAACCAAACATCAAAACAAGAGGACCCCTATGACAAGCATCAAGCTAAGGATAAGCCTCACCTGACTTCCAACATCTGCTCAATGGATATCTACATGAAAAGGGTCACACTAACTCCCAATAGACATAATTCATCTTATCCTAATCCCCTCTTTGGAGGCATGCCAGGTTTCTACACTCTGAAAATATCTTTATTGCAGAGAGCTGAGAACATCTTGCTCCAAAACCTGCCCAATGAATTCCTGCTGGGGCAGTTCATTCAACAACTTGCGACTCTATACTAAGGTCCTGTTTAACTCAGAAGCCCCTCTTGGTGATTTGGGGCTGTAAGATCTGGAGGTCAGACCTGGACTATGTGTGTCAGTGGCACTTATGAGGCAGAATGAGCCTGATGGCTTTGCACAGCTAATTTTTGCCTGTCATCCAGTTTTTGGTCCATGGTAGATGTGGAAGAGGCCTTGGGACCAGTCTGTGAAGGGAAGAAATTGCCCTCAAGTCCTTGCATCGCCAGATGCAGGGGTGCAGTTGAATTGCTTAAACATCAGTACTACTTGAAATGCCCTTGGGTGTCCCTTGGATGTTCCTCTTCCAGCCCTGGTGGGCAGAGAATTCTCATGAGGACAAGGTCACTCTGAAGTGCCTCAAATGGCACCAGATGCTTCACTGCAAACTGCTGAGAGGAGTCTTCCATCCAGTGGAGGAAAAGTTGTGTGTGGCAGTCAGGGTGAGCTGGGGAGTTATCGCTGTCTTAAATCAGGCCATTCTTTGCACGTGTCATCTCAGCACTTTTATGTCATATCCAAGAGCTGCTTCTCAAGTGTGGGTGCACAGGGAGTTGCTTGCGGTCATCTCCCGTTTCTCCCAAAAGCAAAGGTACTTCCAGCTCACACCCGGCAGCAAGGAAGGAAGCACCTGCAGAGGTGAGCACCAAGGTGGGGTTTTAATCTGTCTGAGCCATATGAGGAGAGCAACCCTGGGCAGAGCAGAAGTTTGGAAAAGAAAACAGTTTTCCTGCCCAAGCCTGACCCTGGTCAACATGTAAAATTAATTTGTAAACTTTGTAAAATTAATTGCACCTTGAGTGGAAAGTAGCTGCAGGTGGTGTGTGTTTTCAGTGTCTGCAGGCAGCACAGAAAGATTGGGATCCTCCTGGGCATGATGGACCTCACTGACCTGGGGGTGTTTGACTGACACTGGCACAGGTTGCCCAGAGAAGCTGTGGCTGCCCTATCCCTGGAAGTGTTCAAGGCCAGATTGGACAGGGCTTGGAGCAGCCTGTTCTAGTGGAAGGTGTTCCTGCCCATGGCAGGGATTTGGAATGAGATGATCTTCAAGGTGCCTTCCAACCCAAACAATTCTTTGATTTGAGATATGCCTACCAGTTGGTTTCCTTTGATGACACAGTTGCTGCTATTAATGGCTTTCATAATGACACAGATTTTAGCATCTTACCCTAAATTTCAAACTGTTTTAGGATAATTCTAAACTTGAAATTTAGGATGAGAAACAATGGAGAAGGAAGGATGCCCCTTAGAATAATGGATCTTAAATCTCTCTTTCCTCTGAAATACAGCGTGAATTTTGAGAAAGCAGCCAATCCTCAAGGATGTTGAAATTGGGCTATCACACACCCTAGAGCTTCAGACAAACACAGGATTGT
Organism: Edolisoma coerulescens; assembly: GCA_013397115.1. Classification (NCBI taxonomy): domain Eukaryota; kingdom Metazoa; phylum Chordata; class Aves; order Passeriformes; family Campephagidae; genus Edolisoma; species Edolisoma coerulescens. The sequence continues at coordinate 160,105 of VWZW01006872.1, forward strand.
GAGCACCCAAATTTACCTGGATTGATTTTTATAGTTCCACCTTCACTCCATCATTCATCAACACTGAGCAACTCTACAGACCTCATCCCGACTGAGCAAATCAGAAAATCTGAAAGAAACATGGGTCTTTATTTTAAAAAGCCCATTTGTCAGCAGTTCCCACTTATAGAGGTCTGAGATATTGATAACTGGCATTTATAAGATTCAATTATTCAAGGTTTTCAGTGCTTTGGCCCTCATTCAGGAAAATGCTTATACACACCTTTGCCTTAAGCATGTGAGCCGTCCCTGTCCAAGTTGTTGCTGTGTCACGCGAGTGGGCAGAATTCACAGAGTAAGTCAACCCATTAAAATTGGGGTCTGAAGCTTGTCCTTACATCAACAGCAGCACAAGAGTTCTGGAGCTGTTTTGTGGATCTGCTGGCTTCCTCCTAAGCTCTGTAGTCCTGGCAGCATTTCCCTTTACATCCCAGCTCCTGCAGTTGTGCAATTACACAATACCCTCTTCTGCTTTAAGAGAAATTTCAAGCCAATGTGATTCTGGTAAATACCTTGAAAAATTCCTCTTAAAAGAGCAAAACCAGAAAACTTTCCACACAGCCCAGAAAGGATCTTTAAAATTGAAAACTCATTTAATTTTTACAATACAGACAAAATACTGTCCACTTACTCTTAACAAAAGAGGAAGTAAAAACAATCCACAATGTATTCTGTTGTTACTATTTTTATTATTGTTGTTGCTCTCACAATTAGAAAACACAGCTAATGCTGCTTCCATGAACAGAGGGTAATTTTTGCTTTAGATGAATAAACCATAGCTCTGCTGAGATATTTAATCAAACTCTCTCTGACTGATGAAACTGGTCCTGAGAGGAAAACAAAACAAAACATATTGTACATGTTAAAGTCATTAATCTCAGGTGGTTTTAAAGTTTCCTGTTCTTTCTCCCCCTCTCCCAAATCTTGTTTTCTGCTCCATCTCCCTTGCAGAGGAGAAAGTCATGCCTGTGACAGCTCTGATCTGCTCTTGAGAGCAAAATAATGGCATTTCACAACCCTCTGTCTGATGCAGGGAAAGACAAATCCTTTGTCACAGGGTGGAGGTCTAACAATCGATCCAAGGGATGAATTTTCCTCTTGTTCCCCACATTTCCAAGTACCTCCAGAGCCTCCACCCCTCACCTTCCCCAAAAAGGTAGCCCAGAGCTGGGCAGCACAAGTCTAGCTCACTTGGAGGATGATAATGCTTGTCTACAGGGATCTTTTCTAGCAGGAAAATGGATGGTCCCTCAGGGACTCTTTTATCACTTTCCTGACAGAGACATTACTAGTTGTATTCAGATTTTTTTCTTCTTCCCTCAATCCCCTTCCCCTCACTAAGGGCTTTTCTAGCTGCATGTGAAATATTGTGGACTGCCTGCTTTAGTATAATTAAGATACTTTCTATTTTTGTAGAATAAAATACATAATCAGATGGGAGTTTTTTATAATGAATGGCATTTGCCTACCTTATGGAGAAACCTAAATTATATAAAACTGGAAGGGGGTAAGGATGGGGAGAATAAATCAAAACTTACAAAGTCAGCTAGATGTATATAGGGTCTAAAACCTCAGATTTGGAAATAGCATTAAGTCCAAACTGTTTTATTAAATCATAGATACTTTTTAAAATTAATAAATGCTACAAAGCCACCAGCATAATACTCCTCAAGATAGCTTGGCTGTTTCTCTCAGGGATAATAGTGTAAGACTGTGAAATAATAGTGTTTGTGGGAATAAATCAGATGTATTTTGCCAGCTAGTGTAAATCAACAGTACTGTGTAGTAGGACGTGAAGCTGGGCCAAATTATATCAGCTGTTGGGATGTGGTAAGACACGTTATAAGAAGGGAACTACAGCATCACCTGACAAAGACATTCACAGAAAGACATTCTGCAGTAGCTGAAAGATCTCAGTGTTTCAGAGCAAAGCCTTGAAAACTGCTTGCTGAAGGCCTGCGAAAGGGAAGGAGAGATATATTTTCCTTGCAAAGCTGGTTTGTGACAAATGTAATCCTAAATATCTTTCAGACCACACATGCACAAAGAATTATAGAATCATAGAATGATTTGGGTTGGAATGGACCTTGAAGATCATCCAGTTCCACCCCCCTGCCATGGGCAGGGACACCTTCCACTAGGCCAGATTGCTCCAAGCCTCATCCAACCTGGCCTTGGACACTTCCAGGGATGGGGCAGCCACAGCTTCTCTGGGCAACCTGTGCCAGGGCCTCATCACCCTCACAGAAAGAAATTTCTTCCTAACTGCTAATCTAAACCTACCTTACTTCAGCTTAAAGCCATCACACTGATGAGATGACCCTAGTTTGCTGGATGAAGCAGGGCTGTATAACAAGGGAGGCTGCAGTTGATCAGACCTTGCTCTGTGTCCTCTCACCTTGGGAAGGCACCCTGGGCACACTCTTAATACAGTGTGCAGCTGCTCCATAGAAGAAAGGAGCCCTGAAAATTAGAAGTTATGGCAAAAGCAGTGTAACATTGTTAATTCATAGACTAACAGGCTAAGATGTGGGCTGGGGCCACGCAGACTCTTTTCTCAAAGAAGCGAAGTTCAGATGAAGCCCATGATGGATTATCTAGAGGAGCCAGCAGAGATTTTTGAACGTGGATGCACCAAACTGCAAAACTCCAAACAATTCAGCCATTTCAGGTCAGCATCTTCAGTAACAGACATCTGTGGCATGAGGGGACAAAGTGTGAGTTACTACCGTGAGTAACATTCTGCTGTGGGTTCATTTCCCACCTGATGGACCTGCAGATGCCTAATTGATTTACTCACTTCTTTTAATGCCAGGTGATGATTTCTTCTGACATGAGAAAGCCAGTCAAAGATCACAGGTCTGACATCGGAGGAGAGAAATGCGGTTGAAAACAATGTATGTATAGAGCATTTCTTCCTTTTTACTATTTTTTCACCAAGCAGAAAGACTCATGACATCAGCAAGGGAGCAAGAAAAGGAGTCATTACAGAATGGCAGTGAAATGCTCAATTTTTCTTCAGTCAGAACATCCGCGCCTTGTTGTCTTCATCAGAAACTGGAAATAAAAATAAAATTCCTTAAAAGAATGAGAGTAGACAGATTCTTTACATATCAAATGAAGCCAAATTCTGGCATTGGAGAGCAGTGGGATTTGTGCCACCAGCCTGTCTGCATGTCAGCCGAAAGATACCCACCACTCATCACACCGCACTGCAGAGATGTTTTAGTCCATCAGCTTTTATGGGGTGACAATAACACAAACCACTGACAAACTACAAAAGACCTCCTTTTGCCTGCTCATGACTGGGGGAGGGAAGGAGGCAAGGAGACCAAACCCATTACAGCAAAGCAAAGTAGCTGAGGAGAACAAAATACCTCTAATTTTGCTCTTATAGCACATGATGCTTTTCTCCTCCAACTCCCCAGGGCTGCTCGCAGACATGTTGGAGGCAGTTTCCCTCTAGGGAGTGGCTGAGTGGGGAAAAAAAGGGGATTTGGAGAAAGATTGTGGTGTTATTGACATATTTCCCCTTAGGAAAGTGACAGAATCCCTCCACATTTGTGTAGGAGTGATTTTTTGGCTGCATACAGCATTTTGCATGGGGATGGGGTGCCCAAGGATGACCTGAAAGATATCAGAGGTGCTACTGCCTTCTGTTCCTGGAGCAGCATCCTTCTCCAACATCACCTTTCATAATCAGGGCTGGATGACCACTAAAAAAACCCAAAACAAACAAAAACCCCACAAAAAACCCAAACCAAACCCCAAACAAACAAACAACCCAAAACACAAACAAACAAGCAAAAACAAACAAAAAAAACCCCAAAACCCCCCAAAAGCAAAGAAAGGAACCTAGGCTAAGTTAAAACCTCCCCTGCACAGCAACTCCTCTCCATGTGCAGGAGCCAGAAGCCAGCCACCCATGACATGAGAGGTATGAGTCATGTTTGTTATTAAGCTCCTCAGGGGCACTGGGAAATTTTACCAATGAGAGTGATGACGGATTAAAAAAACCAGAACAGCAATGGTGACTCTTCTTTGCTCAAAGTGTTCTGTTTCATTGTCTTGACTGTATCTAGGCTAATTCTGCTCAAAATGAAGAGGCTGGGGAGGCAGGAAGTAAAGAAACTTATCTATCCTATGCCAGTGAGTGCCTTGAACCATGCTCTTTTGCCATCCTTGGGAGGATAATCAGAATTGCTTTCCAAGTAGAAGAGTGAAACAATAATCTAACATTTTGCTGTTGCACCAGTAATTTCAGAATTTATTTCATATTATTGTTAATGCTTCTTTATAATATAAGGATATATTTATGCAGGAAGTAAAGTAGATGAAAGCACAAGATATAAATATTTCTGTATATCTGCATACAAAAGAAAATATGTACAGCCACAGATAGTGGTTCTCTGCTGTGTCAGGGCAGGGCCACATGAAGGACTGAAATGTTCCCATTCCGTCCTGCTGGGAGTAGCTGCTGACTTCCATGGCTGCACTCCCTACAGCCGGGACTGCTCCACTCTCTGCAGCTTCCTGGGGTTGGACCAATGGTTTTGTGGGGGAAAAAGCCAGTGGCTTATTTCCCCAAGGACTTGATGGGCCAATGTGGAAGAATGTCAGTGACTAAGGGTATCATACCCAAAGGGCAAAGAGATAGAGAGCAGGAGCTTGTTTTTTTCCTTTACTTTCCCACTGGACTTGGTCTTCACTTTGTTATTTTATCCTAATGGCTCCACTACTGTCTTGTGGATCCCATGAAGTCCTTCTCAGCCTACCCTACTCTCACTGCCTCCAGGATTCCAGGGGATTTTTTCATGGCTGAATTTTGTCCAGCCTGGACAAATCAAGAACATATTTTCCTTCAGCAATAAGTTCAAAGTGGCAGACCTGTGTAAAAGAAAGATTAAAGTTAGTTGTTCATTTCAGGGGATTGACCTGAAATCTTTCCACTTTTTTCATTCAGAGTGGATGATTCCCTGCTAAAAATTAAGTCGTTGGCAACAAAGGCAGTTATTGCTGAAAAGTTGTAGTATTTTCCCTTCTGGGATGGTCCTAATGGAGACTCAGTACCTGTGCTAGAAGGCATAGGCAGGTGTGAACCTTAGTTATTGTCAAACAAATGTTGGGTTTTTTCCCCCAGGGAAAGTTTCTATATTTATTTCTCAGAATACTAAGGCACTTGATGGCTGGACATCATTGGCAACCATAAGAAATATTTTGGAAGAAGATACTATCCCAAATGAGGTTTTATCTTCTCAGAGAGCATTTTATTGGTGGGGGGAAATATTTGTGGGTTTGTTGCTTTTTGGGAGGTTCTTTCACGTTCTTATTTTTACTGGTGTGATTGTTGCTTTTCCTCCTACCATCTCTCCTCAAGTCTGTGTCTTTACAAGATAAATGATGTCTAGTCAAGGAAATGTTTTCTCTGAGTAGTGCTGGGGTGCCACTGCCATCTCAGCTCCCAGGGGGCAGAGGAGCGTTTTCATTTGCACACATATCTCTCGACAGTCCTCTCGCACTTTTTACAGGTCACGTAGCAGCACCAGTGGTATTTGCAGTGGCAGCGCTCCACCACTTTGTCCGTGTAGGGGTTGTAGCCTCTGCCACAGCACATCAAGTCGCAGCTGTCACTCCCATTGGAAGTCTTGTTGCATTGTCTGGAAGAAGGAAAATGCTGTGAGCGAGTGCAGAGATTCCCAAACCACTGCCCTGTGGTTGCTGGACCTGACAGCTCTGCAAGGCACTGAGTGAAACCAGCACAGTGAGCACCCAGCCAACAGCCCCCTGCGCCTGCAAGGGTGGCAGGAGAAGCCCCGGGCTGCACTCACATGACCTGCTATGACACCCAAAATAACATTAAACTCCTGTTCTGACTCTCAGTTTGAGCCTGGCAGCCTTCAGGCTGCCTGTCAGCTGGGCCAGGCTGCTCCCACATGAGCAGACAAGCAAAGCTATTGGGATACCTCCACAAAAAGAACTAATCATTCCAAACAGTCTCTGTTCCTAGGTAGGCTTCAAAACTGTCTGAAAGGAGCTGGAAGAAGATGACACCCTAAAGAACAAACACCGGTATTTGTCCACCACTGCCTAACCTGAAAAGGGCGAAGGAGGAATCCTGCAGCCAGATAGCATTTGAACAGGCTCCATGCCAAGGATCCCAGGCTGTGAAAAATCCTGAGCAGGCTGTTACAGCCACTATGCAGCACTGACCCTATCAGGGAAATCACAACCAATACTAGCAGGGCGGGACTGTGCACTTTTTTCCCTTTGATTTTCTCCCAGCATGGCATGAGCAGCTGGGTGGTTGGCCCCAAAACACCCTGAGTCCTGACCCAGGAACAGGAAGCGTGGCAGGAGCACCGGGTAGGATGACAAGTCACCAAATATCACACAGACTTTCACTGCTTGTTTTGCTTCTGCTTTTAATTAAAACCAGACTCAGTGGGATGAAACAGTTATTGTGTTGGGTTCCCTCATTTTGTCTGCTTGCCAGTGAATGGCTTGAGGTTTTCAGAAGCAACTCGTGAACTGAGGAATCTCTTTCATTGATCCATTGATTACCACTTCACAGCTGTCCTCAAAAACCATCTATCCCATTTCCTAAAATACTCCAAGCTGGGTCACTGGACATGCAAGTGCACAGGCATTGACTTTTGGCTGAGATGAACCATGTCCTGAGACACCATTTCTCCATAGACTGTATAGATAACTCAGGATGGAAGTGTTCATGTTTGGTCAGATGCTTGCACTTTTTTGGTATGTACCCAACACCATAGGGCTGTGAACACTACTGTAAGAAAGGTGGTTTATTGAGTAATTGCTGACATCTCTCCTAAATCTTATTCTGTGTGGCTATTTGTGGCTATTTTGGACAGAAACACTCTATGGCTGCTTTGGGGCAGGAAAAGGAGAGAGGAGCATAAGTTGGACCCTCGAGCTGAGCAACTATTAATAGATGAAAACAAATCCATGAGATTTATAGGAATTGCTCGTGAGGTAATGCTTTAGGAGAAGTTATGGGATTAGTGAAGTGCTGAGATTTAGTTCTTGCTCCTCCTTCATTTTTTCCTGCCTCCTGTTTGTCATTCTGATTTACATTCCTCTCCAGGTTCAGTGTTTAAAGGCCCCCCCAACTCACTCTCATTCGGGAGTGTGTGTAAATATTTACAAACCTTTGAAAGCCTCTACTAAAGCTAAAGTGTGCAGCCACACTGAATGTGTTTGCCTAACGCTGAACCAAAGGCCTTGTTAGTGCCCCTGTGAGCTGGGGCCCCTGCACAAGAAACCGCCAAATGACTCCTCATAAATGTATTAATAAATACATTAAGTATTCAGAGGAAAGGTTCAAATATAGGTGTGTTGACATTAGAAGAGGGGACGGTATTCGTCAACCTTACTCAGCTTTGCTAGTGGATGGAAAGGTTGTTTCCTGGAGGTTCACCTAAGGAGGATGGAGAGTCTGCAGAAGCATGGTGAGAGATGTGCAGAGCATCCATGTCACTTCATGCTGGGAGCTCACTAAAATCGCCAAGAAAAGGAATACGGGTCCTGACTCCAGCTCACCACTGAGGACATTCACTCCCCAAACACACAAAGCACACAACAGTGACATTTACCCCATTCAAATAGAGAGCAAAACTCTTCTACCTGCTGTATTGGGACCTGGGATTCTCTATTTCCCTCCATCCACTCCTGTGGTTTGCCAAAAAAAAAAAGTGGATCTAGTAGGAGATATGCCTTCACATATACCTTCCCCATTCCCCACAGCCTGAAACAAAGAAAGGAAAAAAAGCAAAATCTTATTAAATAAATCCCCAAGCTTCCCTTAGTTTGGTATCAGGAAACGGGGACATTCAGAATGGATGGGTTGAATAGCCAAAACAAAGCTTTTGACCCCATCATAAACCTATATGGGTTTCTAGAAAACTTTCCTGACAATGCCACTAAGCAGAGATTTTGTTTTCTGTTTTAAAGCATAGGCCTGGATATGAATTATATTCATCTTTCATTAAACAAGATGAAGCAGGTAGTTTCTCAGCCAGTGGGGAAAGACAAAGGAGTCCAAAGACCAGAGTTTACTCACAGATGCTGCCCTGAACACTGGCTTTCAGAGCCTACGGCTGTGATCTCACCAGGCTCCCCACTGATGGGTTAAGTTCAATCTCATTTGTTTTGGGCCTGGTCCAGTATAATTCCAGCAACTCAGAGAAATGCCCTCCTCCTGAGCCTCGGAGAGAAAACATGAAGGGAGGTGATTGCATCTTAACACAACACTGTAACCTCTAGAAGCACTTGGAAGACTGTAAAGAAATTATGCTTCGGCTGTAATCCCAGCCAAAGTTCTGGCTCAAGAACAGACTTTCACATTGTCACAGTGCTTTTTTCTTCTTTAAGAAGGGAGAAGGTCAGCACTGCTGGCTGGACAAATCCCACTCAGTATGCCTGTCCAAAATCTTCCCTTTCCAGCCGTCATTGGCAGAAGCACTGCAATACACCATAGAGCCTCATCATGGGGGTGGCTCCTTAGCAGAGGTGGTGAAGGACATCCCAGAACTTCTAAGAGTCTTCCCCCAGATGGAGAATGGGGATTTTAATTTTAAAAGCTATGGGAAGACCATAGAATTATTTTGATTGGAAAAGACCTCTAAGGTCAATGAAGTCCAACTTAGCAATGTCACACAAGTTCATTGTGAATCCCAATTTACTCTGTCCCATCAGCAGATAGAAGGATAAATATTTTTTTGGTTGCACAGCTGGCACCTGGGATCCAAATTGAGGCCAACTCTGTACTGTCATCCATGATTATGACATATGGTAACAGGGACGACATACCCACTGGAACCTCATTCCATCAGTCCTATTGATAAGGACTTTTTTATGAGGACATTAAAAAAGTAATTCTGGGGCACAGCAACTGCCTTTCTGGCCCAGTGCATCTCCCAGTGGATGAGGGAGATGCTGTTATGGGAGTAAAACATAAATCTGAGCACTTTCTGTAGTCCTTTTTCTCATACCAGCACCTGGGCTGTTGCATTAGGGATGATAGAAGGGATGTTCCTTCCTTGACATCTCATCCCTTTGGCTGTGTGATTCCCTCAGCTCTTTCTGACCACAGGGAAACCATCTGCCTTCATGAACTCCAGCAGTCCCAAATCCCAGAACACAGTACTGCTGTGTAATGTTTGTTTCTCTTTTAAATCAAATTCCTCTTTATTTCTTTGATGCCCCTTGCTCCAGTAATATCAAGTAATGCAGCAGTATATAAAAGAAAGAAAGAGAAAAAGTTCAAATCCCTCAGGAGATATGTAACACAATGGACGTTTCCAAAAATACATCAAGGTCACAGCTTCATATAAGATTTTGAGGGCAGAATCTTATCTACTTTTAAATTGCGTTCTCATCCACAAGGAATGACTGGAGACTGAAACTAAACAACTGTATCAGAAAGAGTTATCGATAGCATCTGTCAGTGAGATGTCAAGGGAGATCCTGGAACCAGCCTGTATTTTCATTAATGAGGAGTTGAGAGTGAGCTTAAAAATTTGGGGATAATGCTAGGGAAGGAGTTGAGGATGTTTTGTAACAGTGGATTAAAGTGCAAATTAAGCAACATACTTTGAGAAAGATGCAGCTAAATGTGGGAATGTTCCTAGGGGAGCCAGAGGAGCAGTTCAGAAAGTAGAAAACAATGAAGGAACTGATTTAGTGAAGTATGTAAGAAGAGGTGTCTTCCCCTCTATAAAAGATTATTGACACAAGGAGAGAGAAAAAATGATTTTTATATGCCAAGGGAAGAGAACAAGAAATTATTAGTTTTATTTTAGATTATGTTTAGTTAAATTTTGATTAAGAAAAGCCTAACACTGAGGATAGTAAAACCCTGGAACAGGTTGTTTAGGAAAACTGCTTTTAAGAGCAGAATAGAGAAAGGTCTTCAGTAACAACCTAGGTGATCTCAGTTCAGTCTTGCTCCTGGAAAGAGCAAGGTCTGTGGAAAATCATTCTCAGACCAAATTTTCTCTAACTCCAATGCCATTTGGTTGCAGAGGGACTAAATATGTTTAAGAGAGCTAGATTCATTATCCATAGCAATTTTACTGTGTGAAATTATTCTTTTCACAAATAAATGTATTATTCACAAACCTGTTCAGGAACTTCATTATCAAATTGATGTCTCTCAGAGTAGGAAGAATTCAATCTTCCCCACACATTACCTAAGCTAATGAAAAAAAAAAAAATGCACAGCTGGCTCAACTGCTGAAGTGGGCACCAGCTGCAAGCATGTTGCCTGGGAAAGTAGGAATAACACCTAAATAATGTGGGAGAAACAGAAAGCTAAGGTTTTTCTGACTTTCATAAAATCATAGAATAGTCTGGGTTGGAAGGAACCTTTAAAGGCCATCTAGTCCACCTGCCCCCCTGCTATGTACAAGGACTTTTTAGCTAGAGCAGGTTTCCTCCAGTTCTTCTAGAACGCTCACAAAAGCATTATTTGCTATTTCTTATTCAGAATTTGTCAGATCTCATCAAAAAAAGGGTAGCGCATCTGATAACTGTTCCAAAAAAACCTATCATTGAACACATTATAAGTTGCTCAAAGCTCATCTATCCTGTTCCCCCACTAACGGAAACTAAAAGAAGCTGTAAAAAAACCAAACATCAAATGCTGTTGTCTACTCATAGCTACTACTCTTCCCCAGCTACATATGAGTGCTTTTGCTAAGAAATTTCATTGCCTACATAATCAAAGAATCACAGAGTGGTTTGGGTTGGAAGGCAACCTTGAAGATCATAGCATCATAGAATAGAATCATTACGGTCAGAAGAAACCTCCAAGACCATCAAGTCCAACCCTGGACTCAATACCACCAAGTCCACTAAACCGTATCACAAAGTGCCATGTTCACTCATTTTTTAAACACTTCCAGGGCTGGTGACTTCCCATGGCAGCCTGTTTCAATGCTTAACCAATCTATCACTGAATAAAATCTTTCTAATCTTGAACCTGAACCTCCCTCAGTGCAACTTGAAGCCATTTGCTTTTGTCCTATTGCTGGTTTCCTGGGAGAAGAGGCTGACCATGGCCTGACTATGATCTCCTTTCAGGGAGTTGTAGAGTGTGATAAGGTCTCTCCTGAGCCTCCTCTTCTCCAGATTCAATAATGCCAGTACTCTCCGTCACTCCTCATAGGACTTTTATTCTAGACCCCTCAAACAGCCCTTCTGTGGACACACTCCAGCACCTCAATGTCTGCCTTGGAGAAAGGGGAACGACACTGACATAGTATTTGATGTGCAGCCTCACCAGTGCTCAGTACGGGGGTACAATGTAGTCCAAGATCAGCCTGTTCCAACTCCCATTCCATGAGTAGGGACACTTTCCACTGGTTTTTCCAAGCCCCATCCAGTACGGCCTGGAACACTTCCAGGGATGGGGCAGCCATAACTTCTGTAAACAACCTGTTCCAGTGAACGACCTCACAGGGAAAAATTTCTTCCCAATATCTCCTCTAACCCTATTCTCTGGCAGTGGGAAGCCATTTCCCCTTGTCCTGTCACTTCCAAGCACTTTTCCAAAGTCCCTCTCCAGCTCTCTTGGAGCCCCTTTAGGCACTGGAAGGGGCTTTAAGGTCTCCCCAGAGCCTTGTCTTCCACAGGCTGAACAACCCCCGCACTATCACACAATGCAAAGCATATTTCTGGGGTAGCAGGAAAGAAGCGGTATCGAGGACTGCCACTGAACACTGAAAACTGAGCAGCAGATGCATGCTCAACCATCTTCATGTATGTTCATATCCAAGAAAGCATACCAGCCTAAGACATTTGTGATTAATATTTTATATTGCAGTAAAGAAAGGACATGTGAGCAAGGAGCAGCCACTGGAGAGTGGCCACATTCCTTGCCGTAGTGAATCAGCTGAGGAGTGGTGGCTGATCAACCCAGCTAAGCTGCAGGACATTGTTTGTTGCAGCCTGATTTCTGCAGCCTAAGAGAGCTCCTTCCCACATTCGGCTTGATTCCAAAACTGCTCTGGAAAAGATCAGTAATAAACAGCTCTGTTATCTCTGCAAGGCTTCAGGGGCTGGATGCTTTTGCATGCATGGCAGAACTTCCCTTTCATTGGATTCATTAAGGAATCTTAAACAGCCTTTGAAACATGATACATTGCACCCTACTTATAAAGAAGATTCATATTTTTGCTTCTTTTCTCACAAAAGAGATCTCAATTTTATAATCTGCTATTATTTTTCATTTACTCAAAGCTGGTACTGAATTTTTCCGGCAGGAGCAACTGAACTGCTTTGTTAAAAGATGAAAAAGTGCTTTTGTCCAAGAGATCTCTGAGAAGGGGAACATTTACATTTTTTCCCAGTGGTTGATTTATTTAATTGAAAGTTTTACTTGCAGCTTCACAGGTCAGTTTCTTTAGACTTTTCTCCAGACGATTTTTAATTGGTTATGAAAGTATGATGGTGGTATATAAGCACACAGAGGTTGGCTGGAGTCAATGTGGCAGTAAGTCTTGTTTGCAGGAGACTTGGATACTGGTTGCAAAAATCAGCTCCTTAATCAGCTTTTGAACACTTCAAAGAGGCCTCAAACCTCAGGTTTGAGTTTAGTTCCCTGACGTTGAAATCTGGATACACCCTGAACACTTGGAGGCATGCAGATTTCTAAACCATTTCTAAATTTCTGCAAGCTAAGAAACTCCAAAGTGTCTTAGAAAATGTTTCAGGCTTGTTCTGAGGAAGGCTTTGAAATCCTTTCAGAAAAGAAATCTAAAAGGCTTTTGAGTAACTGGGGGCATATTTTCTGAGTGGATTTTCATATGGTTCATCTACAAGGTAATTAAATTCCCTTTCCTGCCTGAAAAACACACAATAAGTCTACATAATATGATCCCTCACATTAGAGGGATCTCCAATTAGATTATCCCTTCCACCCACCTGGCAGTGCAGGATTGTTTCCTACAGCATACAGTGAAATCCAGTATGTCCAAGGTGTTGCAACTTAACCATCAACCTCTGTTCTGTTTCTAGCATGCTATGAGCAAGAACCAGACCTTGGGGTGAGGGAGGACGAAAAGGACTTTTCCTGGATATGCTGCAACACTGCTCGTTTTTTGTCACAAAAATGCATAAATATGAATATTTTAATCAAGGAACAGAAAAAGGGCTTGTTAATGGCATATTGTCCCCTCCAAATCCCTTTGGAGACAGAAAGCAGGGCTGGAAAATACTGAAAATGCCCAGATGGGAGTCTCCTGGGCTGTGGACATAGGGAACTGCACTGTAACAGCCTAGGCATGGACTGACCTCTGCACCCAGAAAAAGGCCAGAAAGGAAATGGGAAGGTGGTTGAAAAGAGAGTAGACCAAATGAGGGACCACAACAAAAAAAACCCCTTTTTGGCTTCATTGCCATGGCAGGCCTTAAAAACTAGACTACTAGGAAACAGTGGGATCTACCTCCAGAAAATTTTGATGTGCATAAAGATAAAATGTTCAAATGCCTCCAGGACTTGACTCATAAAATAAAAACATGTTTGAGCTATTCCCATGTGAGCATTTTTACATCTTTCTGGAGTAAGCATGAACAACATTTTGCCATGCCCTCTCTCTAACAGCATCCCTTTTGTGCTCCTTCTACCTTATCCCTGTCATTAGGCATTATCTCTGCAGCCCTGCGACAGGCTGGAACAGAGCCACCACATTTAAAATGCATTTAGGCACCCTCTTCATGAGAGAAAAATTGCAAAGAGAAAAAGAAATCCATGGGAGGAGGAGACTAGGGAAGATTCCCTGCCTTTCCTTGCTCCCCCCAGGAAGCATGGACCAATCTTCAAATGCACTGTGTGTATTTTACACTTATTTCCTCTACTAATTTAGCTCAGGAAAGGAGTTGCTCCGGCTTGTGTTACACGTGCCAATTTTGAGACACCAGGAATCTTCTCAAGAGGCTGTAGAGGGATTGTAATGAAAACAAGCCCAACTACACATGACCTTAAAACTTGGCCTGAGTGATGCCTGCAGCTCAGCATGGGACTATCTCACCCTCCTCCCCTCCCATGGCCATTACCGTCTTGCACATCTGAGAATGAGGAGTATTTCTTGACAAGTTCCTTTTGAAAGTCATCCCCTCCTGCCTTAATATCTTGGTCTTCTAAATCCTCACTCAATCTCACTTCCTGTGGACCCTTGGCTGGCAGGTTCACAATCACAGCTGTCGTCCAGCTCGGGATAAACGGACGCCTGCAATACACATTTTCCTTTCCTCATAAGGAAAAAAAAAATCATTCAGGACCTTGACATATTTTTCATCCCTACGTGGGATAAAAGCTGAAATCTGCTGTAAAATAAGATTAGATGAAGAAGTCACACCTCCCTGTCCCTTGAAAGGATTTCAGCTCATGGAAAATGTTTTACTTGGCAAATCTGTAATGAATTCAGCTTTGTTTTGACACAACCTGTTCATTTAATGCAATTCCTATAAACCTAATTTCCAAATAATCTTCACCATATTTTTTTTTCCTTGCAAAACAGAAAGGCAGAACAAAGAGGTCTTTTTCAAGGCACAAATATGTCAAAATCCATACAAATCCTCAAAAACCTCACTTCCACTCAGATGATATTTTCCTTCAGAAACCAGTTTCAATACATGCTTTGTCCCTGCTATTCTCAGTAACTTATAAACATCTTCACTTGATAATTACTGCTCCACTGCTGGACTGGTGATGAAGATCAGCCTGGTGTTCCCACCACAGAGCTGTCAGATAACTGTTGTTGTAGACCAGCCCAGCCATTGATGTCAGAGGATACAGGACATTAACTGTCATAAAACATCAGGGGACAAAAAGGACAGACTTGTCTCACTCAGCTGTCTTATATACTTATCTACTATCAGCTCCACCAGTTAAATGCTGATGCAGAATCACAGAATCATTTAGGCTGGAAAAGCCCTCTAAAATCATCAAGTCCACATCACTGCCAAGCCCACCACTAACCCATGTCCCCAGCTGCCACATCCCCACATGCATATGTTGTTTATCTTTTCTGCATTTGGGTCATTTCATTTCAGCAAAATCTTCTCTCCATTGAACCATAATGGTCCAAATACCATTATGTCCACTACATTAAAAGGAGAGCATCCCAAAAAGGCCAGGCACATACTCCTTGCCATTTGCCTGAGCCTCCACCATGAAATAACAGAAAGAGCAAAGAAGCATTATGAGAACTATCTAAATAAAGGTAAGCCAACAAGATAGCAACTAAAGAGAGAGGTTGAAATCCAGCCATTGCAGCCACCTAAGAGAAATTAGGAAAATTCTGGAAACACACAATTTTTTGGCTGTTGATGAGTCTGCTCTAGAGAGATCAGATGGGTCTGCCCACCTAATACTCAGATTGTTGAAATGTTGAATTAGTTTGTCCTGGAGGAAAGTAAACAGATGGTGGGAAGAGAAAGGCATGTCTGCTGCCTGTGAAAGGGGACAGTATGCTGCCCAGTGGAGGCTGGGCTTGACCATAAGGACCTTAAATCCCTAATATTAATGCAATAAAGAAATTCCTCTGCAGAGTCATAAGCAATACAAACACACATGGACCTTTAATATGCAGTAGAAGAAAAAAATTAAATATCATCTTTTTAGTTTTTTGGGGTTTTTTTTAAGGCAATCTAGGTTTTAACTCAGTTAACATTTGCCTGCTTAGAGGAGCCTTAGTGTAACAACTCTTCTAATCAGCAGTGACTGCAAGAAATGACTGACACTCAACACAGCATAAAGCAGTTGCTTGATCCTTACAAGTTCCCGTGGAGGTGAGCTGCCTGGGTAATTTTGAAATGTATCTTGTGCCTGACTGTGTAATGGAAAATGTGTCAGCATCCCTGCCTTGGCCACAGCCACCATTAACAGGGTTAGGCATTGGTAAACCATATTGTATGTTAGAGATGTGCTTTACCTGCATGTATATGCCACCTCCCCTATTGCCCATTGTTCATACATGTTCCCCTCTTGCCCTTTCCTCTTTGGGGTCAGAGTCCAGTGAGCACCCACTGCAGAAGTCCTCACCTGTCCTGGGTCCCATGTGACCCTGCTTTTTCATTCTTCATGCAGAAATCAGGTGAGCTCTGCAGGTAAATCAGCTCTGTCTCTTTAACTGGCCTGATATCAATATCTTTTGGCACAAGGTATTTGCGTGTGCCCATGGGCCGGTGAACGACCTTGGTGGCAGATAAATATTTGGTTTTGAGGTCCAATGCAATGTCTCGCAGTTCTTGAAGGCCTTTCCAACAGGTCTTGATAGAGCATGACCCAGAAACTCCATGGCACTTACATTTCATTTCAAGAGAGGCTTTCAAGACCTGCAAAAAGGAATGCAGGAGTTAGGAAATGCCCTTCTCTTACCTCCAAACATCCCACAGGCTTGCTAGTGAAGGCACTTCCTTAGCAGGGACTGCTATAGAAAAGTACTGCTGTTCTCATTTCTGCACAGGGAGTCTAGAGTAGCTACTTCACAAAGGGAATGAGATCCTACAGCTCTTTGGTGATCACTCTAAGGCCGGGACTACTTTCACAAGGGCTCCTTTGCAGCCAGAAGACAGAAGAGTATTTTGAATTTTGATCAGATGTCTATATTGGGCTGCATTTCTACTCTCTAAACTTCCTAAGGAAATGAATACCGAAGCATTCCATAAATAGATAATTAACATCAATTTCAACCTCCAGCAGCTTTGAGCTTTGGTAAGAGAGATGTCATGGCTTTGTTTTCAGGGCACTCTCACCCTGCCTTTCTGCTGGTCATGGGGCTAAAATAGCCTTTTACTTTGATTCTGCACTGAAATTCTGATTTTGGTGGGACATGGCAGGATGCTGCCAGGAAGGGCTGAATGCACCAGCCATGGCAACGCAATGTCCCAAACAAAAATTTGCCTTTTGCAACTGAAACACAAACTCAAGACATTACAAAAATAAAACAAAATTTTAAAAAATCCCAAACCCCAAACAAACAAACAACTGAATAGTGTGGGAATAGTAGAAAAAAAAAGAGCCAGGGAGGGAAAGTTAAGCATGGTTGTGCTCTGCAAGGGTGGATTCAGCCTGTAGCTACACAGAAAGCTACCAATGAGCTCAGCATGCTCCAAGTTTTGTCTGCACGGGCAGCCCTGGAAGGACCAAACTGTGCAGTAGGAGCAGTCTATGGAATTACTGGAGCCCCAGAGATGGGTACAAGGGTCAGTTTTATAGCCCCCCCATCCATTTCTTCAGCTGCATGGAGGGCTGCTATAGGGATTTGCACATCAGTGCACTCCAGGCACTGCACGTGGTAAGCATTATCCCTCCGCTGGATGCAAGCTGTTAAAAACAGCTTGTGCCAGATCTGAGAACAATCACTAGCATAGCAGTTTAAAAAGGAAAAATATCCACCCTCCTGGCTGCAGGGAAGGCTGGAGGCAACTGCTGCTGGCTGCATCTGGCAGATGATAATCCTCCACATTTACACAGCACTTTGCCTGTCCAACACCCTTGGCAGAGCACGATGGGACCCATCCCCACACCTCCTGGGGTAAGCAAGCCAGAGCCAACCCTGGCTGTGCAACAGGTGACAATGAGACATCCCACCCACAGTTAAACAGGGCCGATAATAGCATTTGGAACTTCCTGAGTCACAAGGTGAGTTATACAGCCACCATTTTCAGCAGGCCAAAGGAGTTCAGAGCAATCCAGGAGAAACCTGCTCCTTTCGCTAGGTGATAGAGACACTGAACCTCACCGAGTGACCAACACTACAGATGATTGTACAAGTACAATAACTCTTGTGGATTTGTTACCTGTCTCCCTACTTCACTGTTGTGCAGATGCATCAGTTTATTGGCTTGTGATCCTGATTTTTTCATCTTCATGGGAGCATCTGAAAATTTGGACCCCATGATAAGACCATAGTTGAGGTTGTCTGCACATCCTCCCCATCGATACCCAGGTCCAGGTGTCTCACCTGGGATGGGACCACAGGAACAGCCAGGGAGGTCCCCGGTGGTGCAGGCTCTAGCAATGGTGTGGCTGATGGCAGCAGCAGAGAGGGCATACACAAATGCTGACTCCCTTGTGCCTGAAAGAGACAAGAACTCCAGCTCAGCCTCCCGGGCCAGATAAATATTTCCCAAAAAGAGACTCACACAGTCTCTCACAGACCAACCAACACACTGCAGCTGAGATGTCTCATGGCACCACTAGTTTGGAGCACATCTCCTAAGTGAACTCTTCAACATGAGGCAACATCCCAGAAGGGCAAGTCACATGGACTTAGGCATCTTGTTCATTGTGGTGTGATATGCTCTTGGAGTATGTGGATAAGCCCTTCCCTGGACTCTCCTGCCTCCTTTTGCTCTTGTGCTCATCCCATGACTCCCAGTGGGATGAACAGACCCGAATGGTGGTCTGCTTTGTAAGAGTTGTGGTAGACCAGGTCTTGGACCCAAGAACCTCTAGGCATGACTGGCACTGTAATGATGGACGTGGTCTCAGACAACAGGACAAGTAGGCTTTGTAGTCCCTCCATGGCCTCTCAGGAGCAAGACCCTTTCCATCTCCAGCACACACACACACAGGCACACACTCACTGGCTGACTCTACTGACTCCAGCCCCAACTGAGCCAGCAGTGCTGTTTACCTCTCTCTAAGTCCAGCAGGTAGTTAGGAGCCAGCTCAATTGAAGAGCAGTTCCACCGCATATCTGAAAAAGTTTTACGGCAGGTCTTTATCACTTCCCGCGCTGCCTGAATAATGGTCTGCATTAGTTCCAGGTTGCTGCGGCACAGCTGCACCTGAGAAACCACCAGGCCTTCAAGCTGCTTGCACTGCTGGGTTTGATTCAGGGCCAAAGCCAAAGGAGTCTTGGACAGAGCTCTGAGGAGACAAGCACATGCAAAAAAGCATTAAAATACATAAAAAGTATAATCTTCAGGTCAACGTTCATTTCTCCACTCCCAGTCCAGTCGCCTACGTTCACCTGACTTAATTAAATCTTTCTGTAAATAGGTGCCTAGATAAAGCTGGTGAGAAAGATGAGCAACTATGAAGAGTGATTTATCTCCTATAAAGTAGGCATTTAAGGTGGGTGGAAAGAAACACCCTTTAGCAGTGTGCAATTCTCTCCATTATTGAGAGGAGTCTGCACAAAGCTCCAGGGGCATGTGTCAAGTCAACTGGATGTGTAAATTCTATGGCGAAGGTTTTTTGCTGAAGAATGAAGAGCAAAAACCTCCCAACAGAGTGAAAAATGACCCATCAGTTCCACGATAAAAGAAATCTGGGTCCTCCAAGAGTGTGGCATTTGGGGGAATAAAAAGCAACGTTGGTGTTATCAGTGTTTTGCATTCAGCATCTGTCTCACACACTCTCAAAGGATTATGCTAAATGTCATGTAATTAATTATGAAGAAAATCCCCTGCGAGGCCTAGGGAAAAATCACCAAATTTGCAAAACATATGCTTTCACTTAGAGTTAATGCCAAGGGCCTCCACTGATTCGATCACTGCTGCACATAGATAAGTCTGTTTCTCTAGTCTGCAAAAACCATAGTGCAAAAGCTCAGTGGGAGTATGTGCAGAGAGAGTACCACAGTCAAATCTGAGAAGGGATCCATGAATACCAGCACATATGTTACCATGGAAGAAAAGAACAACATCCCAAAGTGGTGGTCCTTCTACTGTCCAATTGCCAACTTTTCCAGGTTAAAAAAAGAACAAACGCTGACATGCATCTTACAGGGCTGTGCTCTTCTTCCCTGAGCACCCACAACGATCAGCAGAAGCCTGTGTGTAACTCTCTTTGTATCTTTATGGCTTTCTTAGGGTAGTCATAAAAGTTATTCATTCCCATAAAACAACTTTCTAGCTGGCTGCATCAGTAACTGGCATCTGATCCTGGCAACACAACTTTAGCACATATTTCCTTCTCTCCTTGTTAAATGTGTTGGCTTTCAGATTCATCCCAAGCCATCTTGGTTAGTTTGGCTCATTAGCGAACACATTTTGGGGTGCATTTCACTTTATTACTGTAACATCCACATCCTTCAGAAGTTAAATGAGATGGAAACAGAGCTAAAATTGAGGCCTAACCAAAACTGGAGGTATTAACTCTGATCTTCTGTTTTCAGGAAAACATACCTATGTTCTACCAGTTCCCTCACATTGGCTTGAACCAGATGCTGTGTGTCTTGGAGCTCCCTTGGGGCTGCGATTAACTGCAAACCCCAACCGCTCTTCCAGCAGGGAAAAGCTACAATCCTTGCTGGGACTGAATAGGTCTGCACTGACAAATTCCCAGGTGACTGGAGTTTGGCATTGCTGGCACTAGATAATCAGTGCCAAACTTGGAAGGGAAACCACCACTCTGCTAGCTACATAAATATATACATCATACACATATTTAAGAGGTCCATTAAACATACTACAAACAGAAGTCCTCACCAGTGAATTTCAAGGGAAAGAAAAAGTGGTGAACTTGGCAGTGTTAAGTTATTGGTTGGACTCAATGATCATAGAGGTCTTTTCCAACCTAAATTATTCTATGATTTAATCATCAGAAATTCTGCCCTGTGGTTCATCTCGGTCCTGTACATGCTGGTGTTCATGCAATGTTCCGTTTGGAGAAGGGCCCCTCCAGAAGGCAACTCATCCTGCTTTAGATGTGAACCTGAGCTGCTGGAGACAAAACTTGTTGGTGATATACTGGGTGTTCAGGTATCTCAGAGAGATCATGTCCTTGAAGGTAGAGACATGAGTCTCTGAATAGTATGAGTGTCACCTGACTGCAAACCTGTACAGTGTGGACTGCACAGTAGTCCTTCAGAGTCTTTCTTTAGCCCATGGAAAGCAAAAAGCCACATCTAGGAAGTAGTTAGCATTTTGTGCTTTTGAGACCTACAGTAAGATACCATCTTACTTTGAAGTGGATTTTCTACTCCATATAGGAAACCCAGACACTTAGCAGGGACACAGACTTCTGGATGGTATAAGCACAGAGCTGAATGAGCTATGCCCAGTCCCTAGCACTTGACACCAGGGATCTGTAAAAACTTATCCCAGAAAGCCTATCAGCAGCTCCCAGGAATGGGCTGAAACACAAATCAGGCAAAAGGCCAAGGCAGCTCATCAGTAATAGAGTAAAAATGATAAATACTCCAGCACAGCATGTCCCAGCAGCAAGGGAAACAGGCAGGGTGTGGCAGGAGAAGTGAGAGAGCTTCACAGCCTGAACTTCAGGCAAATGAGGAATATTTCAAGCCTCTCAGAGAGGCTGTACTATGAGGCACCAGCTCAGTTTTCTAACCAGAGGTGTCAGGTGGCACTTGAGAGGCCTTGGAATGTTTTAGCTGGCCCTCTAGAAGGATGCATATATCTCCTAGGTCCTGCACCTCATTTTCTGATCCTTTATAAAGGTCTTCAGCATCTTTAAAGGACCTGGAAGGTACATTGAGACACCTCTATCTCACCATTACAGACAAGTCATGAACAGCAGAAATAACCACCTATAGGTTGGGATGAAAGCAGAATTCAGACAGAAACTCATCCTCAGTGTGAAAAAAGGGCATGTGATGCAATGAGACTGTATTATTACAGATGGCCTGAAGTGATCACCATTAGAGAAGCAGTTTTATAATGCAACAAGAAGGCCATTTACTTCATGGAAGAGGGAAAATACCTTCCGATTGGTGAGAACTCAGTAAATGGAAGCAATGGCTGTTTCTCATAGAAAGAGCTGAGCTCCAGGAAGCCTACCAAAAATAAAAGTGCAAGATACAGGAAGGTGTTTTCTGAACATCTCCCAGGCCTGAACTTCATGCCTTTGCTTGTGAGAACCCATAATTGGAAACATCTCCAAGCATCGGGAGGAAAAAGTAAAAGGTAATGGAGATGGAAAAGAAAACTCAGTTACTGTAATCACTTGCTGAGACTGAAAAGTGCATTTATAAATCACAGATCAGGAATGTGAGAGGCCTATTAGGTCATCTAATCCATGCCCTGAAAACCCAGGTTTGCCCAGTCTCTGTCCTACATTCAGGAATATCTTCTCCACTCCATGTCACTCTAAACCCTCCCGTGGAAATGCACCACCCCTCCCTGCTTCCTAAATGCTGGCAGCATCAGGGGAGGGATACCCACTGCCTGCAAAGACATTATTGGGAAACAATGTCCATTTGTGGAAAGAAAAACACTCCCAGGAGAGTCCAGTCCATGGTACAATTTGGTGATGGGTCTCTGTCTTATCTTCACCCAGTCTCTACTGATCACCAGCACCGGGAGGGAAACTGAAGCCAAAGGGGCATAGCCAGCCTGAAAATCCAGCCCTCAAGGGCATAATTAGTAGAACAGCCTTCATTTCTCAACCTGGGAGAAAAATCCCTGACAAACATCTTTCTGTGGACTCACACTCTTCATCTGAAAAGGGAATTTTACCTGCTTTCACCCTGGAAATGCCGTTTTTCACTGTTTCCTCCTGATAACATTGTGCTCTTCTCCCTTAATTCTCCTGCCCCATCCTTCATTCTTCAGACAACTGAGGGGCAGTTGTTTCCGATTTTTTAAAAATATATAATATTTGATCTATCCCTTTAAATAAACAGGGCCTAAATCAAACATCTCCTGCTCTCTATATAACACAGCAGGTCTTTCAATTGAAGTTATGGATACTGACAGAAAACCATAAAAATAATTACAGAGGAAATATGCATAGATGGATCCTGACATTCGTTTACTCTTTTAATTATCTCAGGCAGTTAATAAATTCATTTGAAAACAGTAATGCTCTGCAGTCTTAGGTCCTTTGAGAGGTATGGGCCCATTCCTGCATGTCTGGGCTCCACGAGAGGACTATTCATAGGAGCTGCAGCTTAGGAAGAAGCACCATCAGATCTCAGCAGATGTCAATGAAAGTCATACATTATTTGGTTTACAAGGTACTCTGTGAGTAGGACACTGCTCCTGGTCAAGCCAAAGCAGAAAAACTCCTTGAATTGAGCAGCAAAGCATTGGCGTCCTTTAAAACACCCTTGGAGGGTGGAAGAATCTTCTCTCTGGAGGCATCTCCCCACCCTCCCTTTTGTGACATGATCTGAGAAGGTCTCACAAAGGCACTGCTGGTGAAACTGTGAACTTCTGCTCCAAATTATCAGCTTTGCTTTCTGAAAAGGCACTCTTTTTAATGCCTATTCCTAAACCCCTTAATCTTGCCAGGATTTTGGTGAAACAAAAGATTTAGACAAAATTACATGCCTGTGGAGAGTGAAGTGTGTGGTAAATGTTAATAAAGACAGGCAGAGATTGAGGGTTCTTTTTGTATTTGATCTCATTGAAGGTTTTTAATCTGCAGGAGCCGCATTTTCTCAAGTTTTCATCTGGAAAAGGCTTGCAGGGTGTTACAACAACCTTGTGTAAGCTCCTGGTAGTCAGAGGCAGCCCATGCCCCTGCCACCCTGCCCTGCATCAGTCCCAGTCTGGGGACCACAAGTCCTGGGAAAGACACCACATCCCCTGGTAAATGCTTCCCCTGGTTCTGCAAGGCTTTTTCAAACAGAGAAGTAGGATTTATGTGGTTGAAAAAAAAAAGAAAGAAAGAGGAGGAAGAGGGAGAGAAGTGTGTGTGGGGCGAAACCAGCCCTGAAGTAAAAGCTTAAAATAAGAGCTGCTTTCAGATATGGTGCCAAATTCAGTGCTGGCAGTAGTGGGCACAAGGCCGTTGACTTCAAGCCCAAGCTTGACTGAAGTCAATGCCAGCAGTGAGTTGGCTCACTGAGCACCAAGGAAGGCCATGGAGCTTTGTCAACTTTTCCTGAGCTGCCTATGGAGCAAAGAGCAAACTTCAAAGACATGGTACCCCCCTTTCCTCACCTCCAGCCTACTCCCCTCCTGCCATCCCCATCCTGCAGTCCTTTCACAGCAGCTCATCTAGCAGTCCCTTGCCAGGCAGACAGTCTCCTCGCAGGCGCCCGTGTCTCCACATCCCAGCTCCCTCCCACTACTGGTTGAAGGAGAGAAGCAGGAGCTGCCAGGAAGCACAAAATCTTTCCATTTTCTCCCCTGCTTTTTGCTGGCTGCAGAAGGGCTGCTCAAGGTTGGTGGGCTGGGGGACATCTTGTGTTCACCAAAAGGTGTGGCTAAGCTACCTTTTACTTCTGAAGGGCTGCGATTTAACCATAGGAATTGTGCAGCAACAGCTGGGAATGGGGCTCAGATGGGGATGGCTCCAGAGCACACGAGGCATGATTGGGTCACCACAATAGGAACAGGCAGAGACTTCCAAAAGTGATCAAGCTCCACTTAAAAATGATGGTATTCCTAATGCCAGCACTTGCTGTCCTGGGCATATTCTGCAAGCCATGCAAAAAACCCTCAAATCACTTGCTGCATTTGGCTTATTTACAACCACTCTTGCGTTGAAGGGGACACTCAGGGATACAGAGGGACCGAGGAGATGCCAACCCCTGTGGAGGCAGAAGTGCCTCAGAAGCTACTCTGTGCTTGGACATCCCAACATCTGCAGACCTCTGGGGCATGCACATCTGGCTGCAGCTCCTTCTAGTGCTCATCTATTTTTCAGTTCTACCCAAAGAAGTTGCTCCAGCACCTGCTTGGTCAAACACAAACTCTCCTGGGAAAGCTAAACGGATTGCAAAAGCAGATGGGGAAGGTGATAGAATTGCTAGATGCATTGGCCCTAAGACATATCTCATGGAAACCAATGGCTGCCTCACCTTCCCAGCCACTGTGACACAACAACACTGAGCACCACAAAACGAGGTAACCTCTCCACATAACTGCCTTGCTCTAAGGGTGGGAAAGTGTTTGCAAAAATAAGATGCAGGGTCTCATATACATTGATGAGAAAGGCTGCCTCTCCACAACAATCCTGATCCAGCGAAGATATGGAGCCATACTCTAGAGCCATACTCTGGCTTTACACCTGAGTAGCTCTCTGGAGCTTGGATGAAAGAGCCCAAGATAGAAAATTTCTCCAGCAAGAGAAATGTATACAAGAGTAAGAGCATGTATACAAGATGCTGACTGTCCCCACCCTGTGCTGGATGTTTGGTGGTGCCCAGCACCAATTTCCAACAGCTGGGGATGTGGACCACAGAACTCATAAAAATAAGCCAAGTAAAATAAAATAAATAACTCCTTTTTTTACCTTCTCCCTGCTTTTACTAATTTACAGGGCATATTCGTGTTACCAAAAAGTCCTAAATGGCTGAAAATTGTGGTTTTCTTCTTCCCCTCCCCCTGCAATTACATCATGCACTGAATCAAAATTGAATTTCCTATCACCTTTCATATCAGTTGCTCCCTGAACTCCAGGCTGGTGAAACCCACCTCCTTATCTCTCCCTTCCCCTCCCAAATCCTCTTTGAAGCTCGCCTCTGGCACCATGCCTACAAAAATGATACAGCGGGCAGACCGCTGAGAAAAGCCCACAACTAAAAACATCACATAGCACTTCCCTTCTTCTTCATCCTGTCCTTTTTCCCCCTCTCTGTTCATGAGCAAGAGAAGGAAGGAGCAGATTTCAATTGTACGGCACCCAGAATATGAGTCCAGGGCTGAGATTTCAGGTGTGAGGTATTACTCAGTATTTGGTACTCTGTTTGCCAAGAACTCTCCCATGCAATTTCTAAGGACAGTCCCCGAGCCCCAAGGAAAAAGAGTGATGGGGAGCAGGGAAAATTAGCCTGTTTCCATAGGAAAATAAGGGTGGGGAAATGAGGAGAAACAGCAAATGAAAGAAAAACCAAACATAATTTTGTGAAATCCCAGCTGCCAGCATCCCAGTTGCAAAGCACTGTGGACAGGGAGCACAGGTCTCTTCCAGGTTTTAAACAGGTGTGAGGGGAGCTCAGTGGTGCATCTGGATGCAGTTCATGCTTCAAATGCCACTTTAATCCCAGTTTTCATCTTCCTCACTTGCTTTTTGATAGAGGGGATATGTCTGCTGGGAAGGGGAGGATGGCAACTGTGGTGTCTTGCCTCCAACTGCTTCTCCCACCACTCAACCCCGAATGCAACCCTTGCAGCTTAACCACTTGGCGGCCAAAAGGCTGATTTTGACAACAAAGCTATTAAGGACCTTGCCCTGCCTCCCAGCATTTTTTCATGTCTCTTGCTTGTCACCATACTATCAGGTTCCCTCTGGAGCTCATCTCACCCCTGCCCTTTGGAGGAACCCAAGCCCTTCACTCATGATTTAGCACCTTGTCTAAGTGGGATGCCAATGCCGAGCACATGGGCAAGTCCCTCCGGTCAGTCACGGTTCTACACATAAAAGCCCTGCTGAATCAGGGTGCCACAAAACAGCTTTATTTCTGTGCTGCATAGAAATAAAGATTGCAAAGGAGTCCCATGGACATGTTGCTAAATGTCCTGTAGAAAGGAGATGCCTGCCTTTCCTGGTGCGGCAGAGCGGAGAGCCTAAATACTGGAGGAAGCTGGCAGAAAGAAACAGCTGCTCCATGTAGTTGAGCTCTGCTGACTACTGCAAGGTGTAAAGCCAAGATAGCAAAGAGCAAACCAGATCCTTACTCTCCTCTACTTCCAAGATGGTCCTTAGAGTATGGAGACAGCAAATAAAAGATTATGGAATGGTTTGGGTTGGAAGGAACTTTAAAAAGCATCTAGTTCCTACCCTCCTGCCACAGGCAAGCATGCCACCTTGAAAGATGCCCTGAAGTAGGTGACTATTCCTCCCACCTAACCGTGTGCATTTAAACACCCTATGGAGAGATTCACTCTGCTTCTCTTTATGGATATAAAAGGCAGATGTGTGGTCTCTAGCAGCTCCCTGCAGTACATGGCATCGCCAGAGGCTATCACTTAACATTTCTGTTGGATGTCTCTGTTTGGAGAAGATGAATTGCCATCTCTAAGATCCTCTCTTCCCTGACTGCATGATGGGCAGTAAAAACACTGGCTTCAACAGGATACCTTAATTTGCAGATATGCAAATTTAAGCCTTTATAAAAGGTGGCATGACTAGAGCTTCAAATGACAATGACTGGAACAGCAGAATGGGAATTAGACATAGCATGAAGTCTGTGGCAGAAGGTGCAACAAAACAGGAACCTCTTGTCCCAGTTTCACCACCTAACCCAAAGATCCTTGCCTCAATGCACTACAGAGTCTTCCTGGCATTGTATGTTATTATGCCTTTTCTTTTACAGAAGATGCTCATTTGAGGTAAACCCATATTCCCTTATTTATTTTGTGCCCAGCTCCAAACCCAAGTAGAAAAGACAAATCACGCATCAAGGACATGAAACCAGATTGCTGTTGGAGTGGCTTGTTTGTTTATTTTGCAGTAAGCAACTAACTGATTGCTTGTTTAAGCAAAGAAATGAGATAGTGATATTTTCACTTTGCAGTGACATTAATTCCAAGGAAACTCAATCCTGACTTGACCACAGTCCCTGGTATTTCTTCACCCTCCTTCCCCCTCCTTGCTTCATTTTTAACACCCTTCACAAAATCCAAAGGTTAAAAGGTCCACAAAAAACCCGTGTTATCTCTTAAGCATCCTCTGTGGTTGGAGATGGGCAGCATTATCTCAGCTGCCAGTCCTACTGCTCTCAGTTCCTTCTCAGCATAACCAGTGGTCCTGGTGGGAAAGTTTCCCAGCATGGCAGGAGCTAATGCTAGAAACTTCATTAAGTGGCTCATGTGAGCATTCAAGTGTGTGCCTTTCCCTTGGTATCAATGAGGAGAAAAAAACCCAAATGAGCCTAAATCATGCATATTTTAGTAAGAAGATGGAGACATATTGTTAACATAAACCCCTAGTACACACACTTGAAATCAATCAATGCCTGGAGAACTGCCGTGCTTGCTGCTCTTCAAACAGCTTTACAGCATGCCTCAAACAGCAGTTGTACAAACGGGTAAGAGACCAGCAATTCCTACAAAAACATTAAAAATGCAGAGATAGAGCCAGGTACTTACATCCATTTTATCCCATAGCAAAGCCCTGTCTGCAGAATCAACAACAGAAAACCAGCTAAGGAAAATCGCAGACTTGGCTTCATTTTCTCCCCTTTCTCCTTCTTGCCAAAGGAAATCAGCTTCTCCAAAGAAAAACTTCTAAAAAAAGGAGTTCTCCTAATATTTTGTGCAATGTATCTTCCTTCAGTTTGGGTATTGCTTGTTCTTGGAGAGGAAAAACCTGAAAGGAGAGAGAGAAAGAGCCCAAGCTACAGTTAACTCTGAAGTTTAGCGAGTCACTGCGAGAGAGAAATCTATTATCCAAATTGCAAAGGAGTGGTTTATGAATCACAAAAAGGTTTGGATTATCCCTTCTCAGTCCCCTCCCTTGCCAAGCCTTGATACAACCTTTCGAGTCAACAGACAGACAAACCGTATGGGTTGAATTACACAGAGTTATGGTCTGATTGTGTGTTTCCATTTAACCCTGCACATGGCAAGACTTCATTCACTGTTTCACTTCAGTGGGGTTTTTTCTCCCCCTCTCCAAAAAGTTTGTGTAACTGCTCAGGAAGAAGGAAAAAAAAAGATAGATCTTTAGACTAGCCCAAATCTTCAGCTATTCATCTCCCCCTTTCCTCTCCCCAGATTTCTTTTTCCTCTCTCTCTTTCTGCAGAGAAAACAAATTATAGAAACTGCATTTCCTTACTTAATGCAGGTGCCCTTGCCCTGCAGATGTTTCTCTCTGATCTGTTACAATAAATGTGTTTTGCTCTTTACCTTTTGCTTTTCTTTTCACCTCATTAACTCTGCTTCTCACTTCTTCCAAGTCCTTGGCACCTGGAGCTCAGGAAAAGGCTGCAACTTTGTAAACATAAAACCCCATTTTTGTCTCCAGGGAGCAGCCTGGAGGAGACAAAAAAGCTCTCAAGGATTCCCCCACACTCCTTTACTTTTTGCTGTTTTTTTTCTTTCTTCAGGCCAAACAAATAAACAAACCAGGTGCAGGACTTAAATCCTTAGAGGGGTCCTCTCTGTCTCCAGGGCATGGCTTGCTTATTTTAGCAGCGGTATTAATAGCAGTAAATGGGTTTCCCTTCAGTTATTCACTTCAGACACTGCTCCGGGCTGCTTTTTGTGGTCTTTGCAGTGGTTTCCCATCCCATGAGAAAGACAACAATAAAATAAACAGAAAAACCTGCCTACCACATTGCATCTCTGGAATCTCACAGCCCATCTCACAGCACACTGGCATACCCAAACTGTAACTGTTCATCCCCCCACATCACCCCCTCAAAGGGGTTTGGGAATGGCTGGAGCAGTCGGCTTCACTTTGGGAAACCCCTTACCCTGGAGAAAGGGTATCCTACCTGATCCCCAGCTCTGGATTTGCCCAGCTGCAGCTTTCTGCCTCAATATCCCCATTTGGGGAGCAATTGGGTTGGGGGGAATGAATATTTCTGAGTGTTTGCCATCTGCAGCATATTTTTCTATTCAGGCTGCTTTTTTGGCTATCCCAGTGCCTGGTGTAAAGGGTTACTGGAGGAGTGCTGTTATTACAAAGGATTTTAATAACCTCTAGGGGCGAGTTCCTGGCTCCCTTGAAGTCCGAGACAAAACTGACTGCCTATGAGGGAGGCAGGATTTCATTGCTATAGATTGTTTTTCTTCAATGCCCACTTGGATTTGGGTTTGATGCGTCCCTTGAAGGCAGTGCTCCCATGAGCATCCAGGCATACAGACTTCTTGTTTCAGAGTATTTCTGTATCTTTTAATCTTTGGGAGCCCTTTTCTTCCCAACACTCTACAAGCACACTGGAAACCTTCAACCCTTAATCCTGCCCATGCCTTTCAGTGTCTATTTAGATATTTCAGACTCCATATCTCACTCCTGTGAACTGCTGGACAACACAAGAATCAGGTGTAAAATGTCTCAGATGGTCTAAAACCCTCTCAGTAAACCTGACCAGCCAACACCATTCTCTACTTCCCCT
>VWZW01006873.1:1321-72479 GCA_013397115.1 Edolisoma coerulescens
GTCGAGAACGCAGCTTCCACTCAATGGGGCTACAGAGTAGGAAGCAGAGATAAAGGAAAGAGAAGCGATCTGCTGCTTGGATTCCAGAGAGTTTAATCTTCTTAAAATCCAGAAGCAGCGAGATAAGATACCAGGAAGTTACAGGCATTTTTATACGGGGACATAGGGAGGCGGGGTGAGGGGTATAATCCAATAGAGAAAGGGAACATGAGAGGGATCAACAGGGAATCAGCCAGTGAGGATGGAACAGGGGAGGGATTACAGACAACCAATGGGGAACTGAGGGCAGGGCTGCAGGGAGGCTGTGGGAACTCGCAATTCACGATGCAACATAAAATCTTGGTGGCACATGAAAACCTTTGTCTTTAGCTCCAGGTTTTTGCCAAGGAAGAACCTGAGTAGTGGGTAAGAAAAACACAGGAGAAGAATAGTGTACTGAGATTATGATTCTTTTTTAATCTATTCTAAAGCAGCACTGCAAAGCTGTGCTGAGCATTGCTGTTACCAGACAATGCAGTATAGGTAGAAAGCAATTTCGCTCTTCAGACACCCCTTATGTGCCTTTGGCAGAACAAATTAAATATCAGAATCTCAGAACTAGAATATTTTAAAAGTATTTTGTTGGCTTTAGCGTGTTATTTGTTACTCTCAGCTACCCATGCCTTCAGGCTATCTGTCACACTGTTGGTGTATCTTCTTTTAAACCAGGAAAATTGCAAAAGCAGCATATGAGAGTACACCCAGCTGTATGATAACGTGTGGTTGTAATTTTTTGATGGAACATCATTCAACTGCACATGCAGGGTTGCTGTGTTAAAAGGAGGATGTGTTGAGAGGTAATTGATTCTTATTTGTACATACTGATTCTTGCTGGATTCTATATTTTGGGCATGTAGACAGTGCCTTTGAGTTTGTAGCCTCTGTTGCCTTTCATTTTTCTGGCAATTACTGCCATTTCATTAACTGTGGAACAATTCCTTAATTTGTTACTCTATTCCTGTGCACAGGCTCTGCAGCAGGATGACTTGCAAGCTCAGGGGTGAAGGGATGCACAGTGCAGCAACACTGAGCTGCCTTTGATGGACCAGGTCTTTGAAGACCTGATGACTGTAGTTGTCTGACATCCTCCTTGGAGCTGTACTATGCACCTCCAAGAATCCCACATGCCTGTCCACCTAGCAAAGGCAGTTTGGAAAGGGAATTGTCACCATTATCCCATGAAAACTGTGAAGCCATGGCATAGCAGGGGTGTGAGTGCATGAGGGTGCAGAGGGTGCAGAAGCACGGGCAGGTGAAGGAGTTACAGAGTCGTGAATTTTATGGCTACATAATCCTCATTCTGTGTGGATTTATTAGCCTCCCCAGAGAGTACCCACCTATAGATCCTGTTTTTTGTTTCCCCCCTTCCGGTTTCCACAGGGGCCAGAGATCTATAGTCTGTGCTAGAAATGGAAATGCCAGCATTTTCTGATCACTGTCTGAGGGCAGGCAGCAGCACGTTGCAAATACAGCCTTACGTGTTTGTGAAATAAAAGCTCACAGTTCTTTTGTGTATGATAGATGAGTACGTTAAAACCAAAAGAGTAGGACAATTCCTAATCAAGAAATTCTCAGTTTTCCATATTAAATGCATATTAAATTAAATTTCTAATTTATCAATATATATTTTGGCAAAAATGGGCATATTTTTAAATTGACTCTTTTTTAAGAAACTTACTGTATTTTAGCCCTTTTTTTTCAGATTACATACTTCATAAAACTTTTTTTCTTTAGAAAATTAATATGTAATAGAAAAGCCTGCTAATGTACTTTGTAGGTTTACACTAGGACTGAATGTAATATTATATGATCATTCTACTTACTGTGTTGATTAAGTTCCCACTGTTTTTGGACGGTCTTTTTTTTTGTTAGTGGAGAGTACGAGATCCTGTATGCCAGGGAGCTATTTATACTATGAGATGAAAATTTAAAAACATGTTTATTTACAAAGGAAGCTTCTCTTCTAAAAAAAGAAGTCGTCAGTGGATTATCAATAGTATGGGATAGATGGGAATGTTGACATCTGAATGTGTGGGGGTTTGTTTTGTTTTGTTTATTTTTATTTCTATTTTTGTCGTCTTGTTTTTGATGGAAGATCATACTGTTGTTCTTTGTACCAGTAATTTTCAGTATAGTGTAAAGACAGGTATTCTATACAATCCACATTAAATAAATACATTTGGGGTGGTTTTTTCATTGAAAAAATACAGAGATGTTCCTCTGTAAAACTCACAAATTTATGTGTGTGAGGGAAGAAAAGAAAAATATCTCTGCAAGGTCCTCCTGGTTCCCTGAAGAGCCAACTTATTCAGAAATACATAAATCAGAGAAACGCTGTATAGTTACAGGTGTAGTATGGTGGTTTTGAAAATAATGAGGGATTGCTACTTCCTTTATTAGTAATGACATATTGATTTTAAACTCATGTTTTTGTCTGTGTATGTGCATTTTTATAAAAATACAGACACATAGAAAACACATGTGTACACAGATATATATGTATGTTACAAAATATTTCACATTTGAGTGCAGTAAACAATAAATTACTAGGTGGCATGTAATACAAGAATATGCTGTTCATGAAGACATAAATCTCTATCCCATTTCTCCTGCACCATCAAAGAAAATGATGTGACAGTATTGGACAAAATCTCTGTATTTGCAGTCCATTTGTTCCTTATGAATAAAAAAAACCCCCAAACACTGCCAAACCCTATGAAAACCCACATCAAAAATCTAACAAACAAAAACTCCAGACAACAAGCGAACCCTAGATTAGAGTGAATTTATTTTCCTTAAGATTGCAATTTTCTAGCTGATGCAGACGTCATGCTTCCCATGCTGTCCCCATTGGGTAGGGTCCCTTCTCTCTGTATCACAGGTTCCACAAGCTGTAGTTTAGGTGTAGACTGAAAATTACATCAGTGAGATTTTCAGTTGTTTTAACTCCAGTGTAATTGCGTATTATCATTATAAGTGTCAAGATAATAGTGTATCTTCATCTGTCCATGAGTTTGGCTCTCTCTCTGCCTCTCTCTCTCAATCAGTATTGGTCCTCTGTGGTTTTGTTTGCGTCTGCATCTGTGTGTATGCAGACATATAAATAGTAGTCTCCATACATGACATGTTTATGTAAGTACAATACAATCTCTGCAATAGAGAAATTTATATTTTAACAATAAAAAGGATATCCATTTACATGGAAAAATAAACAGGGAAGCCATTAACATGTATGAAGAAAGGTTAGTGAAACAACAAATGAGAGAACTTCATTTTGGAAAGTGAGAAGGACATTTAGTTCCTTAAAAAAACTAAAGAGGGTGAATGCATGTTCTGCTTTAACCCAGTTTGTTTAATCTTTTGTTGAGATGCTCCCAGATGATAAGCTTGACAGAGTAAGTACATCAAACTTTCAGACCTTTCTGCTCAGTTACTAGTCATAAACGCTTCGTAAGAGGACAGGGCTTTCCTAGCCTTGTGCTGACAGAGAAAGGCATCTCATTCTTTCTTATTTCTCTCTCATCTTTTCTTTTTCTTTTTTTCCTTTTTTCCTTTTTCCTTTTCCTTTTCCTTTTCCTTTTCCTTTTCCTTTTCCTTTTCCTTTTCCTTTTCCTTTTCCTTTTCTTTTCCTTTTCCCTTTTCTTTCTCTGTCTTTCTCTTCCTGTAAATCTGCTCTCCAACACAGCTGCTGACAATATGTTTGTTAGGTGCTTTTGGGCAGCAACCTGTCATCTGCTTATGATTTTATTCCTTAAAGAGATAAAGACAGAACTTACAGCATAAAAATAATAATAAATCTCCCTAAAACCTAGACCCCCCCCCCAAATATTTTTCTTCTCTTTACTTCCATTACGATTTCAGCTAAAAAAACTCCACCCAAAACAAAAAACCAAAATAAACCCTCAAATGAAATGACCCCAAACCCTGTCAACCCTCCCCAAACCGAAGCATATTTTAATACTGCATATTGAATTCAGAAAACACTGAATTCAGCTCTAATCGTTATCTGACCTTTTTCCTACTGTTGTCTGTCTAACAATCTGACAATATCTGCTTGATTCCTACGTGTTTAGTAGTAGTCACATTCAATTCATTGAGTACCTATTAAAAGGAGAATCATAACCAACAATGATTTGGGAAAACAGGAAATGGTTTGAATGCTGTGTGTTGAAAAAAAAAAGAGGGGAAATACTCATGAACAGTTGAAATAACTAATTTCTCATCTTCGGGCAGAAAAAAGAAAACATACTTTGATTATCACTGCCATTGTCACCTTTTTCTTCACTTCATTCTGGAATTACTTCCATTCATCCAAGTTTCTCCTATTAAAATGCAGACAGGAGAAATGGTAACTAAAAGCGTGAAGAAAAGAGGCAGGAAAAGGACAAGTGATTAAAAAACATGGGGAGAAATGAAGGAAGGTTCTGATATATGTTTTCACATGTGATGGAAAATCTGCTAGGAAAGATTCAGAAAGAACATTTTTCTGAAAAGAGAGTTTCACTGAAAATCTTGCAGCTAGACATACATTGACAGAATGCAAACAGACAGGTCTGTGATGCTGTAATGTGATAAGGCAATCTTAAGTGACTGCCATCTGTCTTCCTTGTGAACTTTTTTGAACTGCTCATTCATCTGATTGAATATCAGAGTGCTCCATGCAGAGCAGCGTTTGTTAATGTGCGTTTCCCTCTGTTGCACAGTTAGGAAGATATTTATGATTGTTAAGTCTTACATAAGCAATTGGCTGCAAGTTGTTAACAAAATCTTGTTTGCAAAATGATGGATTGGGAAAACGTGTCTAAAAATTAAGGACATGGCAGTATGAAATGCAACACATTCACCTATCTCTGTCCATTAATGTTTTCTGGGCTATGAAATTTGCTTGATTCAACGTGAAAATACTTTATTGTTCTTAGCATGATTGCTGTAGGTAGGCAAATCTCTTTCCAAGTGCATCCAAGCACTTTTTAGTCATATACATAGGTGGTAGGTATGGCTCAGTAACGCTTTCGAATGCCATGAAGTCTAATGTAATCGCCTTGCAGCCAAAACTCAGCATATCTTCCACAGCATATCCCACTGATACTTGCTCATCTAGGAAAAAACATGAAAGTAGTAGTTGCTAGATTGCTTCTCAGCTCATCATGACCTGCAGCTTTAATTGGTTTGGGAAATGAAGGTTGCCTATGCCCTCACTAGGAGGGGAAGGTCCACAGAGGGCACAAAATACCTGTGCTGCCAGCAGATGGCTTGGAAGGCCTGTGTGTAAATTGTCTTTCTTGATACATTTGCCACAATCAGAGAAAGTGCTGCTGAATCTCCACAGGCACAAGTGACAAGGGGTATCAGCCAGAGCTCTGTAAGTCTCCCAGGGCTTCCTAATGCCCTCCATCTCTGCTCTGGAACAGTTTGGGTTTAATCTCAGGGCACAGATGCGTGGGTGCCTTCACATAGCTTTGGAAAAGAGGAAAGTGAGATGAAAAACTGACAATTGCATAATTTTTGCTTTTACAAATGTTTTTTGGAGGAAAAAGAATGAAGTTGATGAAATTTCCATTCCAATTTGTAATTCTGCTTAAGTAGCAGATACTGAGAGCATTTCATTTTCTTTTTCTGAACTTGGACAAAATTAACAAAGATATTAAAACGAAGATCAGGTTTAGTTGAAGATCATTTAGTTTTATTGATGTATAATCGTGGTGAATTGACTTTGGCTGACTACCGGATGACCCCACCCAGCTGTTTATTTCCTCCCCCTCCTCAGTGCAGCAGGGGAGAGGCAGTAAGATGGAAAAGTTTGTGTGTGAAGACAGGGAGATCATTCACCAATTATTGTCAGGGGCAAACTAGGCTACACTTGGAGAAAATAAATTTAATTTATCACTGATTAAAAGAGATTTAGATGGTGAAAAAAAAAGGGGAATGGGGAATGGGATGTGGGGAATGGGGGCTTTAGTCCATCCATAACAGATCCCCTCTAGTCCTTCTTTGCCCCACATTGTTTCTCTGCTACAGCATGGGTCCTCTCCATGGACTGCAGGGGAATCTCTGCCTGGAGCCCCTCCTCTCCTCCTTTTTCTCTGACCTTACTGTCTGCAGGGCTGTTTCTCACACTTGTTTTCTCATTTTGTCACCCCTCGTGTGCATCTTTTTCCCTTTCCTAAATGGACTTTCCCAGAGACAGCATCACCTTGGCTGCAGCGCTCAGCCGTGCCCTGCGGTGGGTCAGCTGGAACTGCTGGAACTAGTTGGGTCCAGCCCAGGGCAATTCCAGCCTCTCCTCATAAAGGTGCCTCTGCAGTCACTGCAGCTGCACCCAGCACAATAGTATACATCAAGTTTGCATTGAAATGTGCTGGCCCTGGAGTATAAGTATCATTGTTTGACATTTGCCATGAATTATTAACAACGATCAAAGCTCCCCAAAACTGATGAAATATGTTTGCTCACGGATAAAGAAAATTGCTTTCTGAGGAGAGAACAGATGAGCTTTTTTCAAATCATATGTAGACATCTCTGTGTAAGTGCAAGTGTTCTTTCACAGAGTAGAGAGACAGATTGTGCTGAGATACTGAGGGGGCATGAAGTGACTCTAAGAAAAACCTCAGCTGCAAGGGATGATGCACTTTGCAGCTTTTACAGAGCAAGGACAAAGTATTGGAGTTCAGTCCTAATATGGGGAAAAACAAAGAATTTTTTGAAAGATACTATTTTCAGTGAAAAGAGATTCAAAGATTGGAATTGCATGCTGCTTGGAATGCTGGTGTACCATTAAAGTTAAGGTTAAAGGCAATTAAGCCTCTGAACATATTCAGCAGTGGATCAGGAAGAAATCAGTTATGTTGCATATTACTGCTTGTTAGCAAATCAGAGATTTTCTTTTTAATTAGAAACCTAAGACTAAATTTTTTTAGTGACAAAAGCAGTAAATTTACAAGTAAGATCAGCATTTTGGTTTAGTTCTTGGTTCTATCTTGCTGTTCTGCATATGTAAGGAGGGAAGTAGCTGCACTCTTTTCAATAACATACACAAATGGGTGCTGTTTGCAAACTGGGTTGATGGTCATATGTTCTTTGTATTCCTTCCAGCCATAGTTTTACCCCTTTTGGACACAACAGTTTTTTCATAAGACGATGGCGTAGAGTGCATGCCAGATTAACATTTTACAATCTTTGACTCATACCCTGTTTCAGCTGCTGCCATTGGCAAAACGTTTGTTGAATGAAATGAGACTGGTATCTGATTTTTTTTTGATTGATTTGTGAACATTATGCCCTTAACAGATTGCTTTCTTTAAAGTGTCTGCTAGAATGAGTTAAAGGGAAGAAATTACAGAGAGAATGATATTGTTTCCCGCTCTTAGAAAGAGCAGTAGACCAGCTTCCAGCTCCAGAGAGTACACAGGTAAACTAAACCATTCATATATTGTGGTTCCCATTTTCATCAGCTCACAGTTCCTTGTGAGTTCATGCATTTTGACGGCAGAGTTTACATCAAAAGCATTCCAGTGCAGCTAAGCTTTTGGACTGTTTCCATGCTGCTGTGCACATTTTTAAAATGGAGCCATAGAAAATAAAAGTGTAGGAGTGTTTGGCTTTTATAAAGATCGCTAAGAAAGAGATATGCACATCATTTCAGTAATCCTTTATGTGGAGTGTCAAATGCTTCATTCTCTGTCAGATACATCACCTATTACCATTAAATAAAAAACAAAAAAACCCAAACCACTGCACTGAAGTGATAAGCTATTTCTAAAATAAAGAATCACGCATAAATAGAAATGTATGGTTTGTATAATTTAAAATGCATCTTTATATATTCCACTTCATGGATGATTTGTAGAAGCTGTCATACATCAGGTGTCTGTCAAATGATATGCAAATATAAAAGTATTAAAACAGACCTTGGCTTGACTTGTAGTTTATGTCAGGATTTTTTCCTTTTTTTCCTGGGAGAGATTACCCTATTGCTCCTTCTGGGAATTATAATGCACTGGTGCAGCAGAACTGGCAGAATTATTACTGTAATTTCTGGAATTACTGGAATTACTACTGTAATCTCTATTACCTTGTATTTACTGGTATTGCTCATGATGTATCAGGTGCTGTGCAACATAAAGGTACTTTTCTATGCAGCCTAAAATATGAACACTGAGGGAACACATAAGTAAAAGGACAGTCTCCCAGTAATGATACAAAAATTTTACATCTTGTCAATTTATGTGTATGTTTTCATGTAGCTTTAACTTTATATTTATGTAGAAGGACAGGTACGCAGATCAATACACAAAACAAAAATATTCCTGTAGGTAGCTCTTCGGAGCTTTGAGAGATGAATGTCTTAGAGAAGTCACTCCACAAATGTTCAAAACAAAAGTTGTTCATTTATTGAACCAGAAATGTAGTATACCAGCCCTAAAAGATGGAAAACAAAAGAGGGGTGGATTCTCAGACTTTAAATTTTCGGCAGAACTACTTTTCCATAAATTTACTGATGGTGGAAAAAACAATTGGCCATTGCTACTGATAGGCATTAATCGTTGGGAAATACGTATTTAAATAGCTCATATTTTAGAACAATTGAGAGATCAGA
Organism: Edolisoma coerulescens; assembly: GCA_013397115.1. Lineage (NCBI taxonomy): Eukaryota > Metazoa > Chordata > Aves > Passeriformes > Campephagidae > Edolisoma > Edolisoma coerulescens. The sequence goes on from VWZW01006873.1 coordinate 9,957, forward strand.
GGACTTTAAACAGCTTCCACTTCAGATTAAGATGTCAGCAGTAGCAAAGCTAGCAAAGTGTGATGTGAAATATTCCATATGCTACACTGAAATAATCACAATTGAAAGCCATTACATAATCAAAGCTGCTTTGGCTGAGGTTGACTGACAGTGCTTACTATTCAATTAAGAAGCATGTTATTGGGCTCAGATGGTGATGCAAATCTAAAAGAAAGCTTAATTTGTTTGACCTTTGTAACCCACCAGCTTTGATTTGATTTGAAACTGTGCCTAATGCATTTTATGTATGCAAGGAACACATTATTTCATCATAAGAAGGAGATTTCCAGTTGCTGCTCTAAAACCCTACTTAAGTTTTGTTAGCATAATGATTATTAATAATAAAAAAAGAAAGGAAACAGGCTTAGAGAACCTTTAACCTTCATTTAATCTTTTTTTTATTTGCTAACCTAAACAGGAACTAATCATTGGTGCAGAGGATTAACAGACACAGGAGACCAGATTATACATTTTTAAGTTCTGCTTTTGAGTCTTGAGGGAATCCTATAGTGTGGAATTGGATTAACCTTTCTGACATTTCTTATAATAACCCAAAAGCTAGAATATAAGTCTTATTCTCCTGACAATAAGCACGGTTGCTTTGCTTACTGTGCAGAGTCTATAGTCATCTGTGTCAAGATGTATGTTATCAAACACAATGTGAACAATGAGGAATATTCAGAGTTTGCAGTGAATATTTATCCTGTCTCTATATATTAGTTGCAGAATTCATAAATGATGTCCCGGTACCAAGAGATGTTGGCAGCAGCAATATTGATAGGATTTGAGCTGTCTCTCATGCTTTGACAATGAACTTTGTTTAACCAGCTTTGTGACTGACCTATCTGAGTGAATATGGTTGCTTATAAATTTCATTCTTTCTCTTGTGGGTCCAGATTTCCTCACTTTTCCTCAAAGCAAATGGCACCAACTTATCTGGAACTCACTATTCAAATATATTCCTGTTCCATTTTAAAAGGTCAAGATACTGCAGAGCAGTTACACTTGTGATGCATCTGAAGTCTGGGACATGAGTTTACACAGGCTGTGTGGAAAGTAACACTCTTGTTATGACACCTTCATCCATTAACTCAGTAGAACTAAGAGGGACAGAAGTAAGATTGAAGATTGCATTCCCCAGTGAAGCCAAATTTTGCTCGTGTAATTAAAACTGCTGTATATCAAATTTATCCTAGGCATACCATTTCCTTTTCCTTCTGGAAGTCTTACCTGGTAAAAAAACATAGCAAAAAAGGGGTATGTTAGTGTTCCTGAAACCTGGAAAAATTTGACATAGCTTTCACGGCTGTCACAGTCAAGTTTTGAGTGTAATCTATCTTGTCCTGAGTGGGAATTATGAAAAAGGCTTGCAAGTAAGCTGCTTATGCTCAGATAGGCTGAGACCATAATTTTCTGTGCCTCTCTGCTATAAAGTGGTGCAAGGAGATTAGAACCCTATTGTCATTGAGTATTCACCTTCAGTTTAAATCAATATGAATAGCTCCTATTTATAAACTCATTTTTAAAACAGTAACAATCTTGAAGGAAAAGAAAAAAAAAAGTTTGTAACTGTGCATAATTGTAGTATATTTATATATTTGCGCAGTTGAAAAAATCTGATGGGAATTCTGCACAGAGCAGTACTGTAAATTTTCAAGTTGATTTTTCATATTTAGAGTGTAAGTTTTGCTTATGCATGACTAGTATAGAAAAGTTAAGCTCAGCTTTCCCATTAGATCATCTCAGGCATTAATGCAGTTGAAAGCAGAAATATAAATATTTGCCCTAGGGATGGAAAGAGGTCCACATGCTGTTTCTCACTGTTTTCCTCTATCATTCATTTGCCATTTGTAAAAGGCAAATTACATTACTCTTACTCTCTTGCCCTTCTCTCTGTCTCAGACATAGTTAAGTTTTGTGGGGTACTTTTTCAAAAATTACTGCCTATAAATGCCTCTTGCATGATCACTAGTCTGATTTTTGGGGGATAGTCAACAGCTTTGATTGAAATAGTATAGTATCACATGCTAAAGATTTTCCCCCTTCCACTCCATCTTGCCCACTTTTGCAAAGTCATCAGTGCCAGGACTTAACCTCAGAGGTAGAAAAAGGCCTGATAAAGGTCTGGATATTATGCATTTAGTTTTCCTTGTCACCGTGCAGCTTTGTATTGCATTTATTTATTGCTCAAGTAACATACTTTCTAGCTTTTTCACATGATGTCTGAAGTTTTTCAATTTTTTGGTGTGTGGAATTATTTCTCATGTTTGTTAAAGATTGTATTTCCTAGAAGTGGATGGAAAAATGATATAAAAAGAGCTGTGGACTTTGATAACAGTGAAACTAGTATTTCAAACTATTTGCAGAAACTCTAATTGTGTAGATAAAGGGAATGGTTACATAGGAATCAATGACAATTAATTGGTAATGCCTAAAATAAGTTTTTGCTAAGTCTCTCAATTTAAAGCATAAACATATCCCCATGTATGTTTTAATAAATGCATCTGAAGGAGCTTTATGCTTTATGGACATTTTATAAATCCACAATTCATAAAGAAATTTAAAATATCTCTTTACCCAAAACCAGCATTTGGCTGTCCGTGACATGAAAAAATGCATTCAGATGACAAAAGCCTGTTTATCAGTTCTGTGTGCCATTAATTGCACAGTGTCTGGTGAAAAGCTGCGATATTAGCCCTGGAAAACCATTCTCATTCTGAGGCAGACATTTCAAATGACATTTAACAGAATCTCCCAGTACACTTACTAAACTCAGCTAAAAAGCATGCTTAGTGTACTATGTTTCTTGTGCGTGGAAACAAGAAAAATTGTTTCATTTTAGTGAACTCTGAAAGAAAGGCTACTTTCTTCTGTCAGAAAGGGGGTAAAAATGTACTTAGATTGACATCTTAATGGATAAATTAACCCTTCCATGTAGTGACAATGTCAAGATAAACCATAGCATTTGCTTCCAAAAGGAGATTCTATCTTCAGATTGCTCTTGAAGTGACATAGAAATATGTACAAGAAAGGTCTGCTAAAACTAGCAAGATCCTAACGAAAGTGTTGCATAGTGTTATATGTACAAGTTCTAAGTTCAGTGAGTTTTGTTTATAAAATATTTATGAAGAAATGGAAGAAGAAAAAGCACTAGGAGCTTCCAAGGGGAGTTTATGCAGGCAGAACTCCCACTGTTTTCAGTGGGGATTTTCCCTGCTTGTGGCCTTATGTAATAGCCATTGATATTAATGGAAGTCATTCCTTTGATTTTAATGGGCTTTGGATCATGGATTTTGGTTCTAATAGGGCCTAGGCTGTATTTAGAAATAGTCATACATGTTTTATATAGGAATAAATGTTCAGCCAAATTTGTTTACCGTCTTATTTTCAAATATCAGTCTTCATAATAGCTGCCTATGCTAAAGCACACTGTTCAGGTAAAGAAAAGGACTTTTCCTCTCCGTCTCTTGTCAATTCTGGGAAAATACAGAAGCAAAACACATTTCCTTCTGGAAACTTTTTTGCTAATCTTCTCTAATTCACTAGAGTTTACACAGAGCTAACCGTAGCAGAGTTCGGTGGGATTTACTGTAGCTTTAATGAATTAGAGATGGATCAAAAAGCTCCTCTGATCTGTTAGATAGTCTACTGACTACTGATTTATAAAGGTTTTCATTACCTCTCAATTAATCTGCTAAGTTGCTATCCATTTCAAGCAGAATCCAGGTGGATTTCAGTCCATAACAAAGCTATTCTGAACACACCAAAGCATTCAAATACTATATTAACTCTTGCCAGAAAGAGAAATTAAATCTAAAGTGAGTCTTCCCAGCCCAACACCAACAACGGATTGAATTAGTGAAAATCCCACACCAGTACTTTGTAGAAATGAAAGATTTTAGGGGTTTTGTTTTGGTTAGGGAGTTTAGAAGAATTTTAAAATTTTCGTACTAATTTCAAATATTTGACTACATCACCAGCTCTCCTGAGTTAGCCATGAGTAGTGCTTCATGAACATATGAATATCTGATACATTGAAGATTCCTGAAAAATAAAGTAACTTTGACATGTGCAAAGCCCTTCTTCAAGAGTCCATGTGACTAGTCTGTTTATGTTGCCGGGTGATAACCAGAGTGCAATTGTCATGAAAACCAGCAACTCTCTTCTCTGTGAGGTTCATGGAAACCTGTTAACTGTTGATTAGCATTAACATGAAATGCCAAAGGCAACCGGTGTGTTGTGTTGTGTTAGGAAGCACTTTGTGCAGAAATAAAAATGTGAGCCAAATCCTTGGTCCATTCTGTTTCAGAATTGAGAGCAGTTGAATGCTTGGCATATAAGCCAAGGATATTTTAACAGCACGTGTCCATAAAATTGCTTAGCATTTGGTCTCAGGTGTCTCTAAGGCAATTTCATCTGCTTTGCAGCATTTAGCCACGCATTTAAAAAAAAAGCTAATACTACTAAATTATTATGATTTGGTGGTTAAGTCGGGTTTCTAGTTGTTTGAAAATTATCTTCTCCTATGGGAAATAGGAACAGTTGAGACTAGACATATTTTAAGGAAGAATCTTCTGTCATTACTTCTGAATTTCATTATATGCAATATTTGCTAGTGCTGGATCATCCCTGTGCTTAGAAACATTTAATATCTCCCTTCATATATTTTTGTATTTGTATCAAGATGGTAAATTATCAGCCTCACAATATAACAGGCATAACAAAACCAGAGAAAATTTGTTCTTCTGAGAAGGAGTGGGTAGGGATTAGTATGCATTAATAGCACCTTTTAGAATATGTTTTTCTGATGGATGGTTTCATTATGTAATCAAGCCTGTGAGCTTGATTAGTGTTATTAAAAGTTCTTGGCTACTCTTCCACCTGCCATAAGGCACAGAAGCATCCTAAAATGGACTCCCCGTTTTCCTGTTAAAGGTGGTGCATTGACAAATTTCTTTTCTCAGGTGCTTGCAAGATGTACTGGTAGTTCTGGAAAAACATATTTTAAAGTTTTAATAATTAAGTAAAACAGTGATGACAGAGTTTATCTTTCTGAAGATGTTCACCAAAAAAAGAAGGGTCTCTTATGCCTCTCTAGCACATTGAAAACTGTGCTAAAAATGCTATTTAGTAGAGGACTAGGCAAAGTGACACTGTCAACTACTATCCAACAAAGAAATACCAAGACAGAGAATAGAAATGAAAAAGCAGGCCAAGTGGGACAATAAGGAAATAGTGACAGTGTGTTCCAGACTTCTCAGTTTGACTGGTAAAGTGGACAAATCAAATGAATACAAGTGCTGAGATTTTCTACTTAGTTCTCGGTAGAAATCCCTATTACAGAAGAAAACTCAGCTTATTTTGAGCAAGGCTAGGACTTTGTTTGTATTGGCAGAAGGAGAAATGATTATGTGGGTATGACTCAAATGAGAGTTGACTACTGTGTCTGCAGTTCTCAATGTCAAAAGAGGACAGTGTCATGTAAGTTCATTTTGATCAAAAAAAGAAACTGTAAAATTGGTGGATTTGCCTATTCCCCTGGCTTCATTGGTTCGCAAGGAAAGCAGCATAGGTGATCTGGGAATAATCTTGTTTCAACCAAAATTTTTGCTTCTCTGGGATGGTTCAGGATTGCACATGACATAGAAACTGGTCCTTAGCCTTGCTGTATTTTAATTTCATCATGTGTAAAATCTAAATAATAACTGTTTAAAATGTTCAGAGATGAAAGAGGGTGTATAAAGTAAAATACAGGGAAGATATTATACTCATGTTGTTAATGGAAAAGAAACTTGTGTAAAGAAGTGGAGAACTTGATTTTCCTTGTAAAAATAATGAATTGAGTATGTATTAGCAGAAATCAAAAGAATCTGGGAGTTTTCTTTCATCATTCAGAACTTGCTGGTTACCATCTCCTGTTGATAGCCCTGCTAAAAGCCTATTCAAAAGATACAGTGATGGAGCAAGTTCACTTTGGCAGCTGAAAACCTCTTTTGAATTTGTGAGTCTGACTTTCTTCACCAAAACTGTTGAAGTGAAGGAAAGAAATTGATGCTCATTGTGAATTTTGCCCACTACCTTCTCAGTCTCCTTGATGAATCCTATTATCTGGAAAGCGACCTTTACAGTTCATATCTCTTTTGCACCTAATGCAGTTATTCTCCATTCCATTATAATGAAAGTATTACATGGATAACCATCAGGCATTATCTTCCAGAAGAGAACTAATTTGGGAAAGAAATTAAGTACTTTAACATGAAACCCGTTTTCTTTTTTTTTCTAACCTTGTAGATACTTGAGAGTTAGTGCTTAGTAAGTTCACAGACACAGTAAATACACTGAACTATTTAATACCATAACAGGTATTTTCCATTTCATAATTTATGGACAGCTAAATCAATTTTTGTCTTGAATTACAGTACTTGGATGAATAGTTTCTGCTGCTGTCTGAAAATAGACCTATTTGACTTTTTGAGGTATATAACTGCAGGTTATATCCATATACACGTTCTCCTCAGCTCTGTGCCCCTTGACAAGCCATTTGTGAACATCGTCAAAGAAACTGGGTCCTGCTGTAATTAATTAACTTTATACCCATTTTATTTTCAGATTGCTTTGAAGTAGCTGTGGAGTACGGTGTTATTTGATCCATAAAGAGCTGTGAGTCAGGTAAAACTTGTGTTGTGCACGTTTGTGCTATTAGAGCTGCTAAGATTGAATTTGACTTCAGCTGGCTTAGGACAGATGAGTCTATGTCTTTCTTCCCTTATGATTTACTCCTCTGTGATGATAACTAACAATGTCCAGTAATTTCTAGGGAGGGACGGGCCATTTCCAATTGACATAAATATGCATGATAGTGTGAGTCCTACACAGAATGTGCAATTATGTCGAATCAGATGACATGAAAGCCTCTCATGCAATGAACAATATAGATCATACTTCGCTGAATAATCATTTCCCCGTTCTTTTTCTCCTGGAATAGAGCTTGGAAAAAGGCAAAATAAAAGTGTGTCAGATTTCAGCATTTAAGAAGAAAGTCTAATCAATTTTTGCCCCCCTTGTGATTTTCCCGTCTTAAGCACTTTTAATTGCTAAAATGGTAGCATTACCCATCCAAAAATTTGGGGTTTCTCAGAAGGAGATGAAAGAAGTCAAGAAATAAATGTCAATGGGCAATAAGTCAATGTAGACTCTGGTCTTTTTTTCTGTTAACATGGTAAAATAGGTAAGGAAACAAAAATAACAATGGCTCAGATTTAATGGAAATAAACTAAATAGTGTAGACAGCCACTCAATAGTAGACAAGGCTGTGCAAGACACTACATGTTTGAAAACTTTTATTTTGCTATTGTTTGTAGAAGGCAGCACCATAATCAAATTGGATATATTGACATGTCTTCATGGAAAAAATGCTGAATTTTGCCAGGTTTCTGCTTATAATCTTCTTTAGAGAATCACTTTCTTTGTTAATGAAGCATGTTGAATCTTCCAATATGCTGCCCTGTCTAATTTTAAAAGCTGGAAAAAGGATTCACCAATCCTTCTGTGAGACTTTCAAACTTTTGCTTCCAGTAACAAAACTATACAAGAAAAGAAGCAAAACATCTAGTTGATATTAGTAAAGTACCTATAAATGGTGTTTTCTGAATTGTAAGACTGTGTAAGTAATTAATGTTTTTGGCATTTTGGCAACCAAACCAAGAATTGAAACAAAATTATTTGGGTTTGTCTCATCAAAATGTTCTGTTCAAAATGAAAGCAAACACTTCATTTGATGACATTTAGAAAGTAAAAGTAATGAAAGAGTAGTTTTTAAATACTGTTAGAAAATTCAGGATCATTTCTTCTGGAAGCCCTGCCTCTAGGGCTCTTAGCCAGGTTGTTGGAGAGCCAAGTTCCTTCTGTCTGAGCAGATTTTAACTCCCCAAAGGATGCCCTAGCAGTCAGGCCATTGCATAGTCTATGCCAAGGCCACTCTCCATCTCTTGTTGATTTTCTCTCTGGCATAAAAAATAAACCCATGAGATACCAGCAATCCTCTCTGAAGTGATATTTTTCCCCACTGCAAAAGCAGGAGGAGAAGAGTGACTGAAAGAGATGTTCTCTCAGTTCTAAATTACATCCTCAGAAGGACTGTCACTTCAGGAAGTGGAGAGAAGAGCTGAGCATTACTCTGGCAGCTCAGGAGGTTTTCAGCACAATAGGAAGCTTGGATCAGGTCACCACAGCTCAGTGAAGGCATGAATTTTGGTAGTGCCTCACCAGCAAAGATCTAAACTGAACTGAACTGCTGAACTGAACTAAATCTAAACTGAACTAAACTACACTGAACTACTCTGTTGATGAGGCACTACTGCTTTTTCTTGTTTCCTTAGTCACTTTTTTTTCCTCAGAACAGGTTGATGAACTCATAAAGATAATGTGTCCAAAATATTTTTTTAGTGCCTGACTCAGCAGAGGAATAAAAAATTATCGTGTTCTACCAGACCAACTTATTAGGGGTCAGAGGAGATCACGTGGTCTTCTGCAGTGCTTTTGTCTTCTGCTTCCACACATGAATTTTGCAGATTCTCCATATTGTTTCCTTGACTCCAAAACAAGGAATGTGGGACAAAGCAGAGCTGGGAACGTCAAGTGTTGTCATCTCTGCAGCCTTTTGCTTCATCCTACTGCCTGCCACAGGATATGACTTTTCCCCTCTTGGAATTAAGGTCTATGATGGGAAGAGAATGACAGTAGTTACCTTCCTTCCATGCCTGCCAGACTTGCATCTCCCCTCTGGTTTGTTGTTACAGTCCCAGATGTTCAAAGTACCAGACAGCAGGAACTATGCCAGCACCCTGAGAAGCATAAGAAGAAATGGAAAAGATGCTTTATTTTCCTGCTGGGCCAGCAATTTTCAGACACTTCAGGACATGTGTTTTCGTTTGAGGTAAATTGATCCTTAAGTGTAACTCAGTTACATAATAAAGGATTAAGATTAGCTTTAATTCTCCTCTTAAGTATAGTTAAATTTTGGTAAGTTCTGGCACATACTTTGCCTTTTGTTCTACTTCATATATAAAATGTGGGAACTGATAAAAAGACAATGTTGACGTGATTGAAAGAAGACCCTGAAAAGTTCTGTTGTGACTTATTCTTCCTTCCCAAGCAAAGAATGAAAATTTTGTTTGATGGATACTTTCAGTGGAGCATGGACTTTTTTGTTTTCTATGTTGAGTTGACTTCCACATCTTCGAGAACCCTGAATAATTCAATGATCCTAAGAATATTTCAACTATTATCTCTCTCCTCTGTATGATAACCCTTTTTTTTTCCATTTTCATTCACTTTCTTATTCTTCTTTTCTTGCCCTTTTATTCTTCAGAGAAAAAATGATTTTTGCAGTCTTCAGGAAGAAATTCTCTTCCAATCAATACAAAGTGTGTATGTAGAGTCTCCAGTATTTAGTTAGGAGTCAGCTGTAAAATTCACCTAAGTGCCTACAAGTAGGCTTGGTAAAACTGTTATTTCCTCTGCACTGCCCCCTGCCTTGTTTTCTCCAAAGCAACCTAATCCACTAAGAACAAAGTGTTTGAAAAATGTATAAAATAGAGGTTGTCCTGTTGCACCGGTTAATTTTCCCATATTAGTGTATAGTATTGTGGGACCCTGTCAATAATTTCTTATACATTCTCTTGGTTCTGTGTATTCTTTTCTCTTCAAAGCTTTATTTTGTCTTTCTCCCAAACTTGCACATCTCTTTTGTCTTTCTGCTCCTAGGATTCTTTATGTTTAAGGAAAGAAAACAGGTTGTTTTGCTGTCTATTTCTAATTTGATGGGCTATGTGAGGTGTTCCAGATTAACTGATTTTAATCTATTTTTTCCATTCAAAAAGCAAGAGCTCGTAGTAGAGTAGTAGCTGAGAAAAAGTTGAGGTATTGATGTTTTTTTATGAAGTCCAGAAGAGATTGTACAAGCTTAATAAAAATAGGAAAATGTCTTCGTAATAGGAATTAGGCTTTTTACCATGCACAAAAGGATATCTGGAGTTATGGCAGGGGCAATCGTTGTGTTTGTTTGTGTTTGTTGTTAGGGTTCTTTTGGTTTGTTTTGGTTTGGGTTTTGGTTTTGTCCCCAAGGCACAGCAATTTGTAAAATTATTTAAAAAAAACAAGTAGCAAACTTTCTCACAAATACCTGCATTAAGCTACTGCAGGTATTGACCTAGAGACTGTGATATGAAATTGAAATCTGGTTGAAGAGGTGTTTAATGCAACCTGATATTTTTGAACAGAAAATGATCTGATGCTGTTCTTTTTGTTGTTGATGTAGTTTAATACTTACTAGAAAAGCTTTTTCTATTTTTATTCTGGTGAACCTAATGATGAATTTTCCCATTTACAAGAACATAAGGAAGTTTCTTAGATGGAGAGAAGTGTTCTAACTCTGTTGTACTCAGTACAAGGACACTTGTAGAAACTGAGAAACTGGACCAGTAAATTAATCAGGTTTTCAGAAGAAACAAATATCTAACCCAGAGCTTGGTCAAAAAACTTCATTTTAAAGGATCTTTACAGTAATAAAACATTCTTAAGGTGGACAAAATGACCCAAAAGAGTTACGAAGCCATCAATTGCACCTGAAATAAACCCTTGAAAAGCAAATGGTTGGAATGAAATTACCTGATAGGTGAGTTATCTAAATGATCTCTGAATGATTTTTAAATGAGGCCTAAGGCTTCTACCTAGGAATTAGAATGAAGGATCTGACCTGTTGGGTCATTGGGTTACATGTAACAAATTAGAGGGTGCTTGTACTGAGGAATAATGGTTATTTCTGGCCATGAGATTGTGTAGATTTTTTTAGAATCAAAACTATTTGAATTCAAGGTACCAAACTTGTCACACGTCAGTGACCACCAAAAATGCAGTACTACAGCATTTCAAGTGCAATATATTCAAGGAAAGTTGATGTTGCCCAAGCATATAGCAGCATATGCCAAGGGGAAAAAAGAACATTTGATTTTTGTGTGGAGGAACCTACAAGGTAAACTAGACAAGATGCAACCGGTAGTATAATACACAGGTAAAATTTGCATTACCTACTTCAAGGTCTGAGATGTAACACATGAAAACTTTTTCTCATGGCTTTTTTCAAAGTCTAGAGCAAATAGATACTCTAGTTGTCTGAATTTCTGCTGATATTCTAGCAGGGATCAGCTTTAAAATGAAATTAAACACATTTAGGAAGAGAATTCCTTGAATATGTTTAAATTTCTTGAATGGGAAGAAGGTACAAAGACTCTGTATCTTCTTCTGCAATAGGGAGAAAAAGGCTAGAAGCTTGAAAGCCAGTAAAGTATGAATATAACAAGACACAAAGTAAATATATAAAAGTAGAAAGGCATATTGAAACTTACTAGATAAATCCTTCCTCTCCAGGTACCTGAGAAATGATATTTTCTGAGGTTTGAAGGTCTGTGATGATGTAGTGTAGTCACAGAATTTCCTATCTGAATTGTCTTGGGGTTTGCTTGCTAAGAGTAATTTGGAGCTTTGTGTTTTATAAAAAAAAAAAATTCGAACAAATCGTTCTTAGATAGAATGAAGTTTGAGACGAAGCAAAACCTGTTGCAGAGTTAGTCCACCTCCCCAACAGAATTTATCTGAAAGTGAGTACATCAGCTAGAAAAGGAAATACTGAGGAACAAGATGCTTACCTATTGAGTGACAGATAGGTAAGACTCAGGATTGATGCCTGATATTTTCTGCTGTTTGATGTCTGTAGCAAGAAAGTGAGTAGTACAGAGTAAGTTTAGTAAGGAGTAGCAAGATAGTCTGTGGCAAGGGACAGAGTGACACACCTGACCAATTTTTATATATTTTCTCACTTCCAACATCTTATTGCTTTTATTGAAGTGAAATAGCCAGTCCAGGCACTGAAAGAAGCAAATGGAGACTGAAAAGGAGGCAGGAGCATGGTACAAAGGTATGTCGATGCTTACAATGAAGAAGACTGTTTTCTAAGTAAAACTTTAATGGAGAACAGAACTGTTTGAAGTCTGCCCTTCTGTTTCTTGGGTCTACCTCATTCTCACTTTGAAGACCTGGTTCTTAACTCAGAAATTCGTAATGTTCTTAGTCTTTGGGTTGTGCGTGGGGTTTTTTTTCTGCATTTTTGTTTGTTTGTTTGTTTGTTGGATTTGTTTGTTTGTGGGTTTTTTGTTGTTTTGTCTTTTTAAAATTTTTTTTTCTTAGCAAATAACTGTAGATTACTTTAGAAACAGTCAAAATAGCAAAATGGTGTGGTTTAAATTTTTTTTACTAGTGCAACTTGAATTCAATGTGTCTATAAAATGTTTCATGCTGTGCAAACTGTTTTTAAGGAAAAGGATATAGGAAATCATTGATTCCACTGTAGAAGGCAAAATTATTATTTTTTTAATACCCTTTCCATCCAAAAGGTTTGGACTCCACTTGGCTGGAGGATCAAAGTAATTGCAGCATGATGGGTAGGGAAAAAGTTAGAAGAACATACGTGAATGAAAGCAAGCTCTGGAAGTGCTAGTGGGATTTATTCTTGCTAGTATAATAACTAAGACACTTGTACACTTGCAGCTGGACCATGTATTTCTTGTGAAAATTATTTAATTATTTAAGCATTAATATTCTTAATTTTTTTCTTATTCTATTTCAGTAATTTTGGGCGCTGTATTTCTCAGCTATAAGCAACAAGCAATATTGGTTGTAGCCTTATATAACAAGGGAAGAGGCTGGAACTCATAGCTCCTGAATCCCTCTGCCCTGTAGGTTTGTTAAAGCTCTGTACAGACCTTTGCATCTTATTGACTCCCATGGGCTAACAGTTTAAACCATGAACTCTTATTATGGGACATGCAGTCAGAAGGATCTGTAATATCCAGGAAAAAGTAATATAATATTTTTTTGTTAGAAATAGTTGTCTAAATACCCAGATGATAATTATTTTAGAAAAGTGCAAGCACCAGGACTGCTGTCCTTTTCTGAGTTTTTATTATATGGAGAAATGGCTAATGAAAATTTGACAGTCTACCTAGCTCAATGGTATTTGGGTGGAACCTTTGCACTCCTGGCATCTCTATCTATATGATGAAAACCAAAGGTTCACAGAAACTTTGGCAAAACCAGTATGTTAAAATCTACTACAACTAGAAAGAACAAAGCTGAGGGGAAAACCACAACTCTTTTATAATTTGTTATATCCTCTGCCTGAGAGCTTGTATTTGTCACTGCATAATTTTATAAACATATGAGAAGTATTAGCTCACTACTACTTCCTGCACTTTGTAGGGCAAAAGTATTTTAAAAATATATTTAGACTAACAGCATATTCTCTGTAGTGTAATTAAACAAGCATCTTTCTCACTTTAATTAAAAAATTCAGTTCCTTTGTGCCATATAACTCTAGTACGGACATCCAAGGTCCAACTGTAGAGGGAGAAATTACTATAAAATGCATGGCAAATAACTGGGTCTTATTGCTCACTAAAAGCTATGGAGAAGTATGAGATGCTAACTTGAAAAGCTACCTAAACAACTCCGTAAACATTTAAACACTACAGAATTCCTACCCCGAGTCTGCTTCCTGTTTGGAAAATTTACAAAGCTTATTCCTTATGTCAGAAAGGGTTTTCAATACCCTTTCACGTGTACTCTTCACAGAACGTCCTCGAAATGCTTCCTGGATATAAAACTCTTAGTAATAGGTCTGAAGCAGAAAACTGAGCTGGCCTAGAGAATAATATCATTGATTTGTTTATAACCACTGAAAATCCTGGTTACAAATAGTGGCTTGCTGTCAATAGTTGGAGTTGTACTTGCATGAACATTTCCAGCTTGTATATCCATCAATTTACTAGGCTGGTGATCTGGAAGGGAAAGATTCCCTTGTCTGTGTAGAGCTGGTTTCTGTCCTTTGAAAGATATTTTGGCTATTTGTGTGTGCATGGAAGACATAGGATGAATTAAATATTTGGAGAACCCTAAACCAGCTCTCATTCTCAGTCACCTACTCTGGCAGTCGGACATAAAATGTTATTTACCCTTTTTTTGAGTTACGCCAGGTGTGACTTCCTCTTTGAAGAGGAGGTTAATGCTGGAGGAAGAGTCCAAAAAGTCAGCATGAAATTAGGTGTTTGCACGCAAAGCCTAAGACAGCAAAGGAAGGAGGGAGGAAGGACCTAATGAGAGCACCTTTTACTTCCCAGGTCTGGATTCTCAGCAAACTACAGAAGACTTTAAGGGGCTAGGGGTACAGGCTGAGAAACTCCAAGGACAAAGCTGAGAGAAATATCTATTTAGTGCCAAGAAGTTTTTAGAATTTTGGATCTTTGGCCCAGATCTCCACCTGGTGTTAATTCCACTGAAATCAAAGGAGTTATGCAAGAATCTGAGACTGCATGTGAGAAAGAATTATAATTGTAGTTTTGAAAATGAGAATGAGTTCACAGAAACAGAGCATGTCTAGACAAATGGATAACTTTAAGAAGCTAGTTATTGTATTGTACTGTAATGTTTACTGTTGCTTGATGTTGTCATGGTAACTGCTTTAATTAAATACCTCTGAATTCCCTCTAATCTTCACCTTATTCTCAGCTGGGTGAAGATAAACCTTTTATTGTTGTATATGAGTCAATCCTTGAAGGCATACAAGAGAACAAACTGCTACCTACAGCATTTGTGAGTGTATCAGTAGTTTCTGTGTTTGTTAGATCTATGCTAGGTCTTTGCAAATGGCTGTTAATTTATCCAAAGAAACATGTGAACAATACATTAATGCATTATACTGATGACTGAACAAAAACATGCAATCAAACTTTCCTGAATTTGTGTTATTTACTGTATATTTTAAAATTTTTTTGTATCTTTTCTCTCCTGCTGGGTTTTTCTTACCACACATAGCAAACAGAGCACACTCTGTTACCTTGGTAAAAAGAATGTGTCAGTATTTTTATGCTCTACAAACAACTTTGGTGGTGGGTTATTTTTGTTGTGGTACCATCCCCCTCTGCCTCTGTTGCAGTTAATTAAATACTTAAATAAATTTTGTTTTCTGCGCTAGTGACATTACTTTTTGACTAATCCATGTTGTGGGTGCCTTCTGGGACTTGCTTTGGATCTTGACTTTACCTTGTCTTTTACCTTTTTTTATATGCTCTTTCCCTTTTTCTACTCTCTGTATAACACATTCAAATGTATTCTTGATTAATATTAGATGAGTCAAAATGTTTATATGCATGACAACTTCGCCTTCTGGTGTAGATGAAGTTTGTTTACTAAAAATGTAATAGTTACATTTTCCCAATGTGTTCTACTAAATTACTTTGATTTTTGATTGAAAAAAAAGTTGTAAATAGAAGCTATTTACTGTTATTAAATTTTTGTAAAAGCATGTTTTTCCAGGGCAGAATGCTATCAGGAATGGAATTACACTGTCCTTGAGGGGTTATTCTCAAACTTAGTATTTTCATTAACCTATTGTTAATAGATCACTAGTGTCTCCATTCTTCTCATCTTGTATCACACAGAAAAAACTGAGATGAGACCTGTACTACAGTCAGAAAATGGGGAAACTTGACTTACTGAAAATTGGTTCAACTGCTAGACTCATTGATAAAGTTGTGAAATAAAAAATGGGAATTAAATTCCCAAGTCTGATGCAGTATTGAAATATTTTTCTGCTTTAGGCATTTCTAGTGTTTGTGATGAAACAATGTGTTATTAGTGATGAGCAAACAAGCACTCATTGTATTTATTTTATCTAGACTTTTAAACTTTCGCAGAGTGATTGATTCACAGGTCAGTCAGAGAGGCTTAGGTGCTGCTTTTGACAGCTGAGAATAGCAGAAACTCCTATGATATTTATTTATGTACGTGAAAATCAGAAGTTACGTGGTCCTTCAAGGGAGCAGAGGCTGTGACGGGCACATGGATTTCCTAGGGGCTGCCAACTAAACAGACTAAAAACCTGACTGAAAACCTGGGAATTCTGAAGAAATATATCTGTCTGTGATTCCTGTGATTGTGCCAGGGCTGCATTGTGGACGTGGCAGAGACAGGTGCTGTGTGAGCAGCAGAGCAGGTTATACACCCTGAAGGACCTGTGTTGCTTTTTGTTGCAGAACTTTTGAGCAGCTCTATAAACAGCAGGCAACATCACTGTACTTTTATACTTTACAGCAATGATATTTTTCTTGCACCTTGGAATGCCAGTTCATGAGGGTCAGAAGGCAGATAATCAGTCTGGGCTGTCCGTCTTTGAACAGAAAATAGTCAGGTTTCGATTTTTAGGACACAACACTGGAGAATTTCACCTTGGGCACTGTGGAGCCAAAGGACAGCTTCCCTAGCTCTTCTGGCTGCTGCTATCTCTCCATTCTTACCATTGCTGTTTGATAAAAACTGAAATTTTGCAACAGCGAAAGGAATTGAAGAAAAGTGCAATGAACTTTTTGTACAGTTTAAAAGAAGAAAAACAGAGCATATTTGTAATATTAATCATTGAAATAAAATCTTAGTCCCTATTTCTGTGTTTTGTTCTTTTTTGAGTGTCTAAATTAAGAATTATATAAATAAAAATGTGATCTTTAAAATGAAATGGGAAAATAGTGGAGCTCTTTGAGATTAGAAAGATCTTTCGTCTCTATATAATCATGCATATTTATTTATTTGGTAATCTTCAGTAAGAACTGGGTTTTTTTAGACCTTTAGAACTAGTATCATTGTCTTACTGGGCAGTGTATAAAATACCATGTATTGCAAATAACAAATAATTTGCATGGGAATTAATATCTGACTACACAACCTTTATTTTTTCATGCTAAAAATGCATACTCCTGCCACCAAAATTGAACTTGGCTATATGAGAAGATAATTTCTGTAAGGGCAGTATCATTATATACACTTTCAGGTGCACATAAATATATGCTCTGCCTGAAGGTTTCAGAATATTCAGCTGACAATTAAACTTTCAGGTCTAGAACACCAAACAGAGGTAAAGAGTGAAAGGTTTTCATTGTTTCAGATTGAGATTATGCAAGTTAGTCTTGTTGTGATAGACCAAGGCACTATCTGACTCTCTGAGGCATTCTATTATTACAAGTGAAAAAAAACCTAAAGCCATTATCTAGCTAGAAGGACCAGGTTTTGTCTATATCTTTTGTCGATCAGCAGCAATATACAAATTCTAGAGAAAAGACTCACACTATAGCCTATGCTCTGTCTTCTCAAAGCACTCTGGAATTTATAATTTTGCAAGCAGTATTATAATCATCTGAAGGACTTACATTACAAAAATGTAGAAGATACCTGAAAACTCAGTTAAGTGCTACTGAAATTTTTCTTTGAAATAGGAAATTGCAATGGCATATGCAAATATTTTAAGGAGCTGGGCATGCTTAAAAGCAGCCCCTTTAGTGCTGTGTTGGATATTTTAAGCGTGAAAAATTGGCATATTCATACCAAGGTTTGGGTTTGTTCTGGTGTTTTATGCCAGGCTTCTAAAGTATCCTGAGGTTCAGAGCACAAAGCACAATTTTCTCAGGCACTGCAGAGCAAAGAAATAAACTGGTGACTTTTCTCCATATGTCAACAATATTCAGCAATATTTTTTAATGTAAGTTACTTTATAATGTAAGAGGCCCCATGAGTATTATAACTCACAGCAGACTTAGAGATATGAAACAATGAGAGTAGAGACTTTCTTACACCACAGCTGTCTGAGACATTACTAAAAATGGCAAATGTTTACATAGCTTTCTCCAAATGAAGGGTTATCCTAAAAGAAGCCCCATCACTGGGTAGATCCAGGAAGGCCACACAGAACTGTATAATACTACTTGTCTAGAGGAGGTTTTTATAATAAAATAGACTCTCAGTAAAAGACTTCAAATCTCAGCAAAATTGTTGCAGAACTCCAAATAGTTTGGTTTTTCCTGACCCTTTTCCATTCCATCAACTAATATTTGCAAAGAATATACTCTGGAATTATTCTTGCTGTTCAGTTTTGCGTCCTCTGTGGCATTAGCAATGCGGTTAAATACAAAGGTAAAGGCTTGTGTAGTCATTTGGGTAGAACTTAGCTAGATTTCTTTAGACCAAATGCAGTTATTCTGATGATGGCTGTACCACTAAAATATATATAAGGGCAAGTGTTTGTGAAGTCATATGCCATTGCTCAGGCTGGAATAGTTCTCTGCTGTATTCATATACACTACAGGTGAATAATGCTATGGAAATAATGCAATCAATGCAGACGTGGGTAGAGATGTGGGGAAACACTGGTGCTGAGGGCACTGACATTGTTCTGGTTTTTTTGGTTCCTTTTTGCAACCTCTGGATTTTTCCAACACCCATTCTCTCTTTTAGGCCACTGCAACAAACTTTCAGCTCCTTCTTCCAGAACAGCAGAAAGGAATGTTTGAAGCTGCTATGTCTTCCTTTCTATTAGTTACAATACTATCTGAAAATCTACCTCACAACAGCAAATCAGGTGAATTATAATTTTCAGGTATAGTGGTAATGGGCAGACCAGTGAAAGGAGAATTGGAAAAGGCAAATGAGAGAGAGCAGGGAGTGAAAGATGGGACAGCAACTGCAGTGGAAGCAACACTGGCTGTGCTAATAAATGGCATTGATACAGAAAGGAGAACACTGGCCCTGTGTAAGTTTAGGCTGGTAATATATAGAAAGGATCCATAATTTAAAGGATTAAGCTCCTTGAACAGCCTTCTGATAAAAATAGCTGGGGCAATGTGTAAGTCCTAAAATGAGGTTCAGTAAGCCTATGGAAGGGATTAGGTGATGATAGGGGAGTGGAGCTGATGACCCAAGAGATTAATTCATTCTCATTGCCCCTCACATTTTTTCAAGGGATGGTTTGACTGAAGATTTAGTGCATCACTGAGTCTCATTTTATTTTGAAGAGTAAATGTCATGTTCAGCCATTAGCACAGTAGATTTTCTTAAAAGTACTGTTGGAAGAAGTGGTTTAGATTCCTTAAAATGCTCTTGCTATAGTGCAGATTAATCTGATATTGATTAATTTCACATCTTTTGCACTCCCTAGAAAGTAATCAGAGAGAAGGCAAGCATGGATAAATTGAAAAAGCTATTTTCACCAACGATTTCCCACATATATGGAGAAGTTAGCTGTATGCAAGGCCTCAGGAGGTCAGAGTAAAGCAATCCTATCAGTTATAAAACAGTAGAGTATATTTTTTTCCCTTGTTGTGGCATCATTTTGAACAATATTAGACTGTTTCGTGCCAGCAATGGGAGACCAGCTGTCCTCTGATGTAATATTACTTCATCTTTGATGTGGGACATCACACTCACGGTAAATTTGTGTCTCAAGTTGTTTTGTCTGCTTAGGAGATACAAAAATGTGTGTTTAAATGTGTATTGATACTTGCAATTGTCAGGAATAATTGGGAAATTAGATTGTTTGTCAGGCAATGTTTTTTTCCTCGCGTTTTGCAAAGATTACATCAGCCCATTACCCCACCTCATTCTTTATGACTCTTCACATAATATCTGCAGGGTCTTCATCAAATGCGGCTCCTAATTTAGTGAAACCACAATGTAACCCTTTCATGCCATTGGACTCCTCTGAGGAGAGATGCACAATAAGGAGGTTTCTAGAGCAAAATGTGTAGTAACAAAATCTCATATTAATCTGGCACCTGAGTCTCTATGGCTGGAGCAATGATGCACTTGTGTTTGATTGGAAGCTGAAGACATGTATCACAGTCTGCATTATAAAAGCAAATAATATTCCTGGTTCTGTGTGTAACTTAGTTTCATAATACAAACAAACATAAGCAGCATAAAAACACACATTATGTTAAAGCAATCTTACCTTCTGCTACACCTTTTTACTCTGTGGTTACCCATTTTTGAGCAGACTGAATTAAGGTAGGAATCCCATGTGTCACTGCTTTATATTTCCATTGTATGGTAATTTACTTCTCAGTTATTTGCAGTTAACTGAAACCTATTGGGAGTTAGGCACACATACCCAACATTTGGAGTGGAATATGGATTTTTCTCCTAGATGGACTAGGACTGTTAGACAGTCCTACTCTGACTGTTAGACAGGGAAGACAATGAGCAGGGTTGGAGGAGAGGACTACTTTTAAAATTGATTACAACCCAGAAGATGAATACATTATAACAAAGTTGGTGCATATCTAGCTAACTAAAATAGCGTAGTTTTGTCAGTGAACTTTCTTTCCAAACTGATCTATTTACATATACACACACACAGAGGAAGGGGTGGGAACTGATGGAGTTTTAACTGCCTTCAATTTGTTAGAAATTACTAACTTGATTTACATTAATGGAAAGAAAAATCGAGAAGTGTCTGCCTGACTGGGACTTTGCATAATTTAGGTTTTCTTGTTAATTGTTTCTGCCAGCTGTTTATGGGGTAACATTTTTGTCATTTTGAACAACTGACATTGTACAGGCTGTCTTTTTGAGAACTCGAAGGTCATTTAATCTTTGCCTCAGCTCAGTTTATGCCATAAAGATAATTTATTTTGTTTTTCATTTTAAAACAAACACACAGACACACAGACACACACATGCTGCCTTGCACACTACTAGCTAGGAAACTTTTTGGATGATTCAGATCCTGATGATTTCACAAGAAGATCCTCAGAATTTATGGTCTTCCTTGACATTCTGCTGATTTTTTCCAAGGTTTTTTTAATCTCTTATTTCTGAAACTTGATTTACTGATTTACTACCATCTTGCTTGTATCACTGTATGTTTTTATTTCTGTTTAAGGATGCTGACCTAGCTGAGCTGTTTCTGAAGGAGCTAGCTTGAGGGTATTGCTTAACCAGAGCAATAAAGACCTTGGTTTGAGCTGGTGAACCTTAATTTCTTTGGTTACACACAATACATCATCTTTGTGTGCTTCAGTGAACTTATCATGGTGTCTTATTATTGTTACATAAAGCAGTAATGGTTAGAAGATGTTTCAGAGTTATAGAGGGATTTTGAACACTTTTGACTAGTTCATCTCACCTCCTCACCTGCTGGTTGTGAGTAACAAGCCCAAAAAGCTTGTGGGAAGCACAGGCATCTCTGTACTGTTTTTGGCCCTGCAAGCCTTCCCCTTCTTGTATGACATGCATTGAGGAAGGTGCTGAGGAAGAAGAATCGGTCATGGTCTCTCTACACCTGGAGACAGCCCAGATAGGACTGTCCATCTGGATATTGAAACCAATGTGGTGGTGTTCATGCAGTTCTCCACAAGACAGGCCAACAGCCTGCTTGCAGCGCCTGTGAAATTATGCTGTTGTCATTGTCTGTTATCTCTAACTCTGCTTTAACAGAGAAAAATGTGTTTTCTTATTCTGGGTTTGCCTGGTGGTGCACTGGTATGTCCTATTCAGCCCTTTGAGGTACCAGAAGCATTCCACCTTTTCTGTAAGAGGTGAAATTATGAAGCCTGATCCAACAGCCTAAAGAAGGTGAGGCTGGCTCAGCTCTGTGTCCCCTGGCTCAGTCAGCAGTGAGGCTGAAAGTGTCCTTCTGCCAGGTGCATGCACACAGAACACACCACACGTACATGGATATACATGCCTGACCACACGTGTCACAGGCATACACACTTAGCACTCACATGAACACAAACAGCACCAGGGCCCTCATCCTGCTCCCCTCTCTGGCCAAAGAGGATGGTGATAATATACATAGACACAATGTGGATCCCTCCACTAGCTGACTGTGGATCCCAGTCTTCCCAGCTGCTGGCACGTGGGCATAGAAGACACTGAGGCCACAGGTCCTCTCCTGTTGCTGGTACAGATTATCTTACTCACTGCCTTGCCCCAAGGTGCTGAGGACTCCCCTTGTCCACTCCTCAGTGAGCTTCTCTCCTGGAGCAGTCATGGGACGAGTCTGGCCAGGGTGTCCATCTGTCCTTCTGGGAACTTTGGGTTGCCACTTGTCTTTGTATCTCTGCACTCCTCTGGGCTTGTGCAGACACTGAGGGGACTGAAGGCTTCCATGCAGATGTGCTGGGGATTAACCTGGTGGGACATTGCTGGAGATCCCACTCCTGCAATTGTCTCTGCTACTTGTGGCTATGTAGACCAGCTTTTGTCACATAACTTCACACTCTGTCCTGTTAAGCTCCCCCTAAGCAATCTCTAAGTTTACTAACTATTGTATTTTCAGTCAGAAACTGAGCCCAAATTAGTTAAACATAACAAATACTTAGAGCAACATCTTAAGACAAGGATCATGTGCAGCTTAGCTCCTCCTGCTTTGGAGACAGGAAGCTCTTGGGTGGAAAGTGACAGGCACGGTGGCTGAATGTGACCACTGAAATTACATGTGTGCATGATCCAATTAATTACTCACTGAGAAATGTTGGTAAGGGACCAGGGAAAAAAGCCAAGGTAGGCTTGTTCTCAGACAGATATAAGGCCACTTCAGCCTCCATCCAGCTGAGGACCACTGTCCCCACTGCAACAGTTTTAAAAACACACATGAACATTGGAAGCAGTTTTTCCATTCTGAGCATCAGTGGGGACATGGCTTGAGCATCACTGGTGAGAAAAATTGCCCCACAACAATGTGAGGGTGCAAGGCATGCCAAGCCTTTCTGATGGGACCTCTGGATGTTAACCAAAGTGGGCTCATGAATGAGTGGAGCTGACAGTAGAATATGTGCTGTCAGTGCAATTACTGCCTGTGATCACTTGGTCTACCATATCGCCTCTTCTTGTCCACTTCTGTGCTTTCTATTTAAATCCTCCCCTTCAGGGTATGGCATTCATTGTGTTTATTAATGTCTAGTCGGATTAAATTGATTCAAAAAATTAATGCCAACTAAACTGTTTGATTGTGGGCACATTTTTTTTCTTTTCTCTCTCGCTCTGTTTTTTTTTTTTTGGTTTGGTTNGCCTTTTCCACCATCTGTGGCTCTTAGCTTACGTAATCCTGCATTTGCACTGCCTGTCCTGCATCATCTTTTTGCCAAAAGCCTGCCAGTTCTTTTCTCCAAAGGCAGAATGGTGTCTACACTGCTTCAAGCTCCCTACTGGGTGGCTGAAGCAGGAGAAACTCTGGGAAGATTTCACAACAAATGAAAGTTTCATTACTTGGTCCTGGATGCAGCATTTCACATTACATAAATGCTCTTGAGAAACAGTTATTCACTTCCTGCAGCACATTTATGTGTTGTTTTTTGACTTTTCTCTCTTTACTCTTGTCATATACATTGTATAACATGAAACATAACTGTATCTAACTCATATATGTATTTCAGAGGGAAAAATCGACATTGCTTTTTAATTTGAATTCTTGTGCCATGTCCTTATATTGAACAATGACTTCAAAACTGTCAGCTCAATTAGAGGTATACAATTTATGTCTTCTCTATAATAGCAAACAGCAAATATTAGAGGAATATATTAAAAACAAACAAATTTACCTCTACAGTTTTCTGTAATCCTATAAAAGGCTGTCTTTTTTCTTGGTCATGTTTTGGAGACCTGTTTTATTTTCCATATCGTGCCAGCAGAAAGGTAATATAACACTATCTCTTAATGGGATTCCAGAGCATAAGTCTCACTCCCTCAACAGCTTTATAGCTGTACAGAAGCATTACATTTCACTGTGATGGAGTCACCCCCAAATTCATAAAAGTCAAAAGAGACCCACAGCTGAAGCCATCATTCCATTAGGGATCTGAGCAAGAAGGTGTTCACGTGGGATTAAAGAGGATTCACAGTGAAAAGCGAGATCAAATCATTACAGCCTTTCAAATAGTAAGACAAAGATGTTTTGGACTTCATGGTAATTCTGAATTCCATGGACAATTTTTAGAGTTTAACCCGGTTTCCTTAGTCATGAATAAAACCACAGAAGGTGAAGAATTCTTGCAAGAGAAACAGACTTCAACTCACTGTCTTGCTCTGTCATTTTTACATGAAAAATGGAGACACAACATGATTAACTTCATGGCAAAAAAACCCCAAAAAACAACAAACCAAAACCAAACCAAACCAAACAAAAATACCTCATTTCCCTTTTCATGACAGCAAGCAAGATTGTTTTCTTTTTATTTTTCATTTTTCACTATGAAAGTAGTGCTTATCACTAGGTATAAATGAAATCAGGAAATGCACTTTTGACTATGTACTAATAAAGGTGTTATTCCAGCAGTAAAATTACTTTTGCTCTTAAGAGTGGCATATAATAAGGAAAATATTTTTGTGTATTTCCAGGGACACATGTATGACTAAAGTTGATTATGAACATAAAATTACAAATTTTTTGACCAGAAACTCTTATTCAAATTTTCATACAGACTTTTTCATTTCTTCCCTTGTAGTTGAAGATGATTTTCTCATCATCCTCACATGACACACACCAACAGGGGATTCAGCCCTATTAAAGGAGATCTTTAGAATGAAATCAGCTGTGGAATGTTTTACAAATGTGGTCCAAATAATTTAAAAAAGAAAATGGTGCATAGAGGAATATCTGGGGAATTACCATAAATACAGTGTTTCACTTGGATTCATACAAGAAGCACCTCTGGGAGGGTAAGACTCTTCTCAAATAGCCTATGAAAAAAACATATCTTTTCCTGGAGTCCTAAAGCACAAAATTTGCATATTAATAGAAGATTAGAATGCCCATCAAGTATTCTTTAGGTGTTGCTTTCTCTTTTGTGTTTTGCTCTTCACATAAACATTCTTCAAAATAAAAAGAAACTCCTTCAACTCTGTTTATGCATTGAATCATAAAGTTTCATATTACAATAGCACACAGTATTTTTGTATTTTAATCCTTTTGAGAAGTTACTCCCTGATTTTTCCCTTTATTTGTACTTCATTCCTCTTAAGATGTACCTGTCTCTTTAAGCAAGGTCTAAGGATTTTTTAAAGGCTAATTTCTAAGTGGGTTTTGGGTCCCATCAAAATCATGCTTTAGGTGTGAATCTCATAAGTCTATTCAATTTTAAATTTTAGAATCAACCATTAAAAACACCTGAAGTGATAACCTATTGTTTGGCTATATCCAAAAGGTGTTTTATTATCTGGGGCACCCAACCACCAGTAAAAAACAGTGTTTAAGCAAGCTAAGGTAAGGAAGTATGGAGTAGATAAGTAGAACTTGAAACTTGGTCATGAAAAGGTACAGCAGATAATGTTTTCGAAGTATGCTGAATTTTAGAGAGCCGCTAATGTTATTGTGCAATTCACTGTGATCATGACAACTGTGTACAAATGCACTTAAAAGATTATTTACAATGATCACTAAGGGTTTAGGTGCTGCTACAACTGAAACTTTTTCCTAAAGAAATACGTCACTGAGAAAGAAGCCATGGGAGTGTTGTTCTTGATGGATCTCTATACAGGATGAGAGAGCTGTTCAGATAGGCCTATCTTTTCTCAGTGTAGATGTTGACTAAAAAGCTCTTTAAATTTATTGGTAAACGTGATGAAACAAAACCAGAAATGACCAAAGCTTTGAATTCTAAGTGACATGGTTGATAATTCCTTAAATCTGCATACTTATGGGATTCTCATAATCTATTCATTTTATATTTCATGTTAGCAAGTCAGAATAAATCTGAGTAACTTTAAGCAAGAATATCTATGTAAGTGCCTAAAGTTGTTTGTTGTCCCAAATGACACGTTGTTCTGTTTCATGGGCATCTGTCTTTTACTGCACAATGTCAAAATGATCTCTGGGGTGTCAGGAAAGCCTTCAGTTTATGTAAACATGAAATACAGTGCAGCTCCTAAAGTTTGAGCCTCATTACAGGATCAAAATATTTCCCAGTCTTGGCCGGAGCAGTGTCATCCCTTACTGACGGCGGTTTTGTGCAGTAGCTGCCCTTTCATTCCCACAATCAGTACATTTTTCCCCAGCCCTGGTAGTTGGCTCAATCCCATTTACAGCTGCTCCTAGGGACTCTAAGGCTCTTCTAGATCTCCCTCTGCTTTTACGTCAACTCTTCCTTCCTCTAGGTGAGAAGGGCACTCTTCTTGCAGTTTTTATTTTTTTCCTGAGCACACTTGCTTAACTTTCCCATCAAAGGAGCCACAGCACACATGGTGTACGGGCAGAAATTGTTTCCAGTAACTCTCACAGCCCCATGAGTGTTGTTGCAGGTATGATAGATGAATGGAAACACAAAGTCAGGACTTTTACAGCAAGACTAGGATGGTTTGTTCTTGAGGGACTGTGGCTGTGATGAGGGGTATTATGCAACTGTAGCTATGCGGTGAGATTTTGGATGTCATCAGTGCAATTTCTGTCACATTGATGCCCGTTCTGCAAATTAGATAGTAAAGGAACAACACACCAAGCAAAGGCAGCACCAGTTGTTTTCTTTCTAGTGGTACTTCATTGTCTAAATTAAATTGAGGTCAACACCTCAGAGAGAGAATGTGAAGAAAATTTCCAATAACAATCTCTTGAATTTAATGACAGCAGAGATTCTTGAAATAAATTACAATAAAGCCAAATCTGAGCCCTCCACTTTACAGCTGTACTTTTAGGGGAAGTTGAATATCCTTAAAGATGTTTGGTGGAGTCCTTTTTGCTTTGAAGTAGCTGGAAGCTTTATGAGAGGCTAATGTACACTTAACTGGCATGTGCATGCCAGCAGTATGTGCTAGAGTGCAGACTGTGTGTTCTGCCAAGACAGATGTTTATGTTGTAGGCTTGGCTCGGTGTGAAAATGTGTGATCAGTCATCAGATCTGTGGGTACTAATGTATTCACTAATATTTCTTTTTCCTTTTTCTGAATGGATTTGCAAGCTGGACTTCGTTTTCTCAGCTGATGAAATTGTGGTCTCCCAGAAAATTTGTTATGGCTAATGAGATGATTTTGCTTAAAGAAGTAAGCTTCCATGAACTTCTACAATAATGAAAGGGCCTTTGTTCCTCATACAAATGTTGAAGGTTTTATTGCTTTAATGAATATAAAATTCTGTTGGTACCAGTTATTGAGAGGGCATCAATCTGAGTCTTGGAAAACTATGCACATTTGTACCAAATTACACTGAAAATTGTGCATGAGAAACATCATGAGCTGTAAGAAAAATCCCAAAAGTGCTTTATCAAAAGAGTTGTATGTGATTACTGTGTTCATATATGATAAAGAATCAGAGAATTTTCTAGCACTGTTTTGTTTCTCTTTGAAATATGTTTTGACTCCAAAGTGGAGTGATGAAAACTTCTGATAGAAAAGTATTTCCAAATTTCAAAATGAGGTCCACTCATTCAAGCCAAGACAGACTGTCTGACACATCAGTGCATCCTGTCTCAATAGGTCTCTGTGCTTTCTGTTTGTGCTCCTTGCAATCTGCAAGGCATGCAGGTAGATTGAATTCCTACTCCTACCAAAATGCGTCCCTTCCATTTGCTGCTCCTGTATTTACATGACATTATTTTTACTCAAACACCATAGGCTTTTTTGGAAAGTGTCTCACTTGCCAGACTAAAAAAGAATCACTGCTTCATAGAGCTGCCAGTCTGACTGCTCTTTTGTGTAAATATGTTGGCATACATGTTCTAGAGAAGTAAATACAAATGAAGGTCTATTATAGGGCATTTAATCAGGAAATTAGTAGATCAGTCAACAAAAGGAAAGAATAAAGGCAGTATGAGATAATGAAAGCTACATTATTCAGATTAAAAAGGAATTTTGTTTCTGTGTTTGTTTGGTCTCCTAAATACACAATAGTTTTTATACCTAAGGAGTAATTTTTACTAACATGTATTTTATCATTTCAGCTTTCTCTAAATAGTATGGCTGAGACCAAAAGAGAGAGAGAATACCTGCATTCATAATATCAATCATAATAGTAAATGACCTAGTAAACGAGAATTCATAATAGTAAACTACCTTGACATAAGGGCAGCCTGTATTTTAATGAGGTTGTCATACAAAAAACAAATTCTCTGAAGTTTGTCAAGTGAATAATTCTGCTAAATTCAAATTTATTTCTCCGTGGTGAAGGTCTCTTTTGTAACCACAATATTTTCTACTAGATGATCACAATGTGAAAGAGTCTTATCTTGTCTGTTGTCCCTTCTGACCTGGGGATAATCACACCATTTGCATCCCTTGAAAGTTGCCCTGTTGTGTCCCTGAGAATGGTAACCTCCCAGGTAAGATGGAGTATTTGGCTGCTGACAAGAAAATATCCTTAATTTTCATTTATTTATTCCTGTCATAGTGGAGGTGTTCCAGCTTTGCCAGTGAGTATGCCAGAAATTAAAAGCTATGGAAAAAAACATAATTTTGGGCAGGGTGGCTTTACATTTGCTTTAAGCAGGCTTGTTTTTGCAGCCTGATTTCAGGCAATAACTTAATCCATTTGCAAGCATTTGTTGTCAGAATCTGTTGTTATGACATCTTCTGAGGAGTCCAAGCACAGGCTTTAGCAAAAACGTAGAGGAAGTTCTGATCTGAATGAGGGGTCCCTTAGGCAGGAGCACTGCTGTGATCACTCTGCTTGATACAGGTGCATGAGCCAAAGCAGCTGGTGGTAATGGGAGAGAAGGTAACTAGAGGCCACCCACTGCCCTCAGGTAACTCACTTCAGCAATTTTGTGAAGATCAAAAGTTTCAATTTGCATGTCTTCAGTGAAAAAAGTGATAGCTATTACCTATATACAACGTAGCAAATGAACTCCCATGTTATCTGCATCACATGAGGAATTGTTTAGTCAGAAAAGTCAAAATTCCAAAATTCTCATTTAATGTTTGTCAATGCTACAAACCATTATATTATAATAATTTTGTCAATTCACAATGATAACCAAAACCCTCTGAATGAAAAATAAACTTTATTTTATGTCAGAACTTATATGACTTATGCAGAATTTTGAGAAAATTACTGTGGTATTTTATTCAAGAGTATTAAACTGGTAGATTCAGCTCTGTGTCTCAGAAACCTGTACAAATAAGGGTCAGACCAGAAGTTAGACTCCTGTCTACTTTTACCTATATGTGCTAAATATAACTAGACCTGTTGTCTTTAATGTTAAAATAGAAAGAAATCTTGCCTAAACTCAGCTCATGACTTCAGTAGCTCAGAGTACCTTGTAAGCCTTATTTAAGCTTTACAACACCCATAAGATAAAGGATAAGATGAATTGTTATCTTCTGTGCAACCACTTTAAACTGTATAGAATGGCCTTCATGCTTTCTTTTCACGTTAAACAGCATCTAACCTTACAAGCAATTGCTGAAGGCATGATCCATGTATACAGTCACTTTAGCATTGGATTCTTATGGAGTGTCTTGAAACAACTAGAGAACAAACATATACAAATATACTGCAAAAGAAGTTTACTGCAGTTAGAATATAAAGATTTTAATTTTTTTCTCTAGAGCCAACAGTATAAACGAGCTCTTGACTGCTAGGAACAAATTTAGGAGCAACTCTCACTAACTGAAGCACAGCATGTATTGGGTAAAGATAGACCACTTGGAAGTCTTTAATTAAAGTAACTTAACTGTTTAAGTACTTACTTAAATTACATAGAAAATAGTAAAGGTTCACCATGGTATCTTAAGATGCACCATTAATCTAACACTGCTGAAATCTTCACCTATCAACAGGATGCAGACAGAGTAAAAGGGGGGAAATGACACTGACTGGTCTAATGCATTAAAAGAAAAGGATACAATCAATTGGTTAGAAAATTTTTCCAGGAAGTATTCCAGGTGAGATTTTTATATTTATATCAATGTATGCTGCATCAAAGGTCTACCAGAAAATATCTAAATCTAATTGTATCACCTTAGGGAACAAAAACATTCTCTTTAGATGTTGATCATCTTCCTATCAAAGCCGTTATTTTTGATTTATACAGCCTCTGATGGTAGCTGTTACTGGTTCTGAGTTCTAATTAAGATTACATATGCACTACACTTTACATTTCCTTCTGAAGTTGTACATGGAGATCTTTACAACTCAGGAAATAGACTAAAAGATTCTTTGATTCACCTGTGTTCACAAAATTTGTTTTGTGATATTAATAGCCTCTTGCATTTTAATAATATGAGCAGTAAATCTAAAGCCATACTGTAATGATTTCTGTGGGTCCAGAAGAGCTTTCTCCCCAGACCTCTCTTTGAAGCTATCTTCAATCCTAGATTCTTCTTTAGATAACAAGCTGTTTGTGATTTGTTCTGACTAAGCTGCCACAGTAATGAATATTAGTGTTTGAGATAGCTCCAGTGTTCTCTAGCAGGTTTAAAATAAAATACTAAAAGTTCAAGGGTATGAAACACATAGAAAGGCTTCACTTTTGATGAGTATTTGCTGAAATACACATTATTCCGCTTATTAGTTTCACAGATCTATATGGATTTATTTGGATTTATTTCTTTGTACAATAATTTTACTTACTAGTTCTTCCTTAACAAGTTTTCACTGCAAAGATTTTAAGATGGTAATTCTTGGAAAATGCTCCACTGGACTCTTAGTAGACCATAAAGACTCTGTGTGTACAATGTACACATTTCACATTGCAAACTCAGAAATGAGAAAAGTAAGATTTCATGCCACACAAAACAAGGAAACCAGAAAACCTTGTACTAATTGTACTTTTCTCATTTTTACTTTCCCTCTCCTACTAATAACCTAATCACTAATATAGCACACAGTGCAGTGACACTACAGTGGCAAATACCTCAGAGGGAGGCCATCTATTTTTGCACATATAAAATCCATTCGATATTGATGTAACAAGATGTAACAAGAGAGCAAGTCTGAGTCATAAAAGAGACCTTCACCACAGAGATATAAATTTGAATTTAGCAGAAGCATTCAGTTAACAGCTCCAGGGAATTTTTTTTTTTTGACCATCGTCTTTCTTCCCTGGAAGAAAGAAGTTTCTAAGTTTAAAAGTTTCTGATGGAGGCAATGAGAAAAGGCTGATTTCAAAACGTAAATGTAGGTTAACTGTTGTCTGATACTTACTCAGCTCCGCTGTGCATGAACCTTCTCATCTGGGATATATGTCTCATTCTCTGTTGCAACTTAAATACACTCATGCTAAAAGCAAAATTATTCTGCCTTTGGAATTAACTCCCTCTCTGAAATAGATGATTATGGTACAATGCCTGATATTTCTGCAATAATCATGCATTATGAGGAGTGCCTCAACTCTGCAGGTATATCTGATTTAAGAAACACCTGATCCCTCTGTTTTAAGGGGGACAGTATTTTCCAGTGGAATTTTGATTTATTAAGCAGATAAAAATTATAACTTCCAGGCCCTTTGAATTTTCATCATTTTGTTGAAATTAGTAACAAACTGACAGGATATGATAGATAGGTAACCACAGAGTTACCTATTTATCATATACTGCCAATAACCACAAGTCCACATAGTCATGTGTGCTACTTCATCTGTTGTGACCAGCAACTCGATGTCTTAGGAAAAAAGTGTGATTCAGTACACTGGGATTCCTTTAGTAACAAAGGGAATAGAAATCTGATAGAAAAGCTTGCAAATTATCTATTGTGACTGTTCTCACAATCTAGTACTAGAAACGGGATACAATGATATGCAGGCTAAAAAGTGAAAGACAGTCATCTGTGAAGAAGTTTCAAGATAAACTTAATAATGAATTTTCTATTGGAAGATTTGAAGAGATCTATGAAGTGATACCGTCTGTGAGATTAACGTATATAGCTCACCTCGTGGCCCTCTTCAAAGGTCATGGGTAAACTGATACCAGTAAAATATTGAACCAAATGTAATTTTTCTATTTCTTAAGACTAGGTAGATTGGCAAACGATTTGAGGGGAAGTAGCTTTCATGAAAGCTTTGTAATGAAGTGTAGGATTTACAGAGTTAAGATAAACTTCAAGGTTGGGTTATGTTGAACTATAAAATAAATCAGAAATTATGTGTAACAGAAAAAATCTGTTTCCTTGCTTCTTGTATACACTTAAAGGAACCTTATCTTATCTAGCGCTTTATAGGTTTATTTTTTCAATGAACACTTAAAAAATGTACTATGATGCCTTAAGCAGTGGGTCATAAGAGGTCAATCAACTTTTGGACTGCTAACCCAAGGTAGTTCATCGATTCTGAAGAATCAAAAAGAAAAAAAAGAGAGTTGTATCTCTTTTTATGCTTCTCAGTGCCGCTGAGAGGTGTTTTAGGCACTGGCAAATCTAGACATTTTGTTTTCCCTGGTTTGATTTGTCCACAGACATACTTAATGGCTAATATGGAAATTCTAGGGAAGTGGTTGAATGGATCCAAAGAGGATAGGAAGGAACAGAGTTTTGGAATTTTGTCTGGGAATAGCAGAGTGGTGGGAAAATCCTCTGGGCCATCTAAAGACACCAAACTCCATGGAAATTGTACAACCCCTCTTTCCTCCCTGCCTCTCTCCTCCTGTTACCAGCATAGGACCAGAAACTGCATAAAATTGTTGGTCTGGATGTAGAGTCAACTTAAAGTTATGGTTTGTGCTTGCAGAGCATCATGTTTCTACATGATCTCTCTCTGGGAAAAGGACTTCTTCCAAATTTAAACATTATAAGGATTTATTGAACCCTCTGCAATAGCAAAAATGTGCAATTTGAAGAGAAAATTGATAAAAGATTCAGAGGAGGAACACTAAATGTTCAGAGTTGTGGCAATGTGTTTAATAGGCAACACTGAGAAAGTTCTAGGGAAGTGGAGAAAGGTGTTAATATTTCAAAGTAAACAAGGATAGAGTTGCATGACGATACAAGTTTTCTTATACAAAAGTCATTGAACAAAAGCTAAATGTGTTTTCAAAGAAAGATCTGGGTTGTGTTGCAAAATGTGAGACACTAACATCGTGTGACCATGAAGCAGAAGTAGAATTTAAGACAGGTTGAGTTACTGAAGTCCTATTATAAAGCTCAGAGAAGTGAAAGTGTATAGAATAGAATATACTATTTAGTAGAGTATTTAGTAAGAAAGAGTCGTACATCTGAATATGATCCTTCAAAGAATTTGAATAAAACTCCGTGTCCATTCCTGATGCCAGATTCCAGAAGAAGTGCCAGTCATAAGCTATGGAAGATCAATCTATTTGGCTTAATTGAGAAATGAGTAGCCTACAGGCAACTAGACGATAAATAGTTGATAATGGAAAACTATTTCACTTTACCAAAAAAAATTCAACATGTGAAAATATAGTGGTCCCTACCAGTTAACGAAAACATGCTCAAACACAACGAGAAGTTAAGACTCGATGACAAAAATTACCAGATATGTTTTTGTATCTTTTGTTTGGAAGGACATCAGATAGATTGATTTTCTTGTAGATTGAAAATCTCTGGACCTGAATAGGGACAAGTAATTTCCACTCATAAACCAAACTTTTAAATAAAACAACAGGTTCTTTCATTTACATTTTCAATTAAAGTTTCTGGAAGTCTTGGGAAACATTAAAAATTCTCCACAGGAAAATCTCATTTTGCCCTTTTTCTGCCAAAAAAATAAAACACTTTCTGTTCAGAACTAAAAGGATTAAAAAAATCCCTCTTAACTGGTATAAAAACCTTTTTGTTCCCTCTGTAAAAAATAATTGTTGAGATACACAACAACTTCAGTGCTACTTTAATTGCTTTAATTATTAGCAACCTAGATTTAACTTAGTCTTTTTACAGGTAAAATCTTGTAAAAGGTGTGTTAAAAATATTCCCTCCTGCTAGCCTGCCTTCAGTGCTGTTTAAAGAAACTGGCACACTGCTTTTGTAAAAGGTCTCCAGCGTATTGATAGGGACACTGCTACAAACACGGTCTGGGAAAGCGGGAGAAAAGAACATGTGTGATCACAGTGGTTCTATCTAAAATAGGATGAATGTAATAGAAATGTTGGCTCTAAGGAGTATTATGGTATATATGTATGTACAGACAAAGGTGAGTAGGCTGACATTTTTAACTTCTGAGCAGATAAACTTAAATGCTAGGTTCTGGCTTGAAATTAATATATGCTGGAAATCAGTGCTGCTACTAACTACAGATTGCTTAGAATCTCATCAGTTTTATTTAGCAGCTGGCAGATGTGAGGCCTTGGGAACCTAGTTGCCAGAACAGAGTGGTCAAAAGTTGCCCTTACAATGTACGGTGTTTGCCAAATGGCCAGCTTGAACCCAGTAACCAACATTTCACATACAGGCTCCTACAGGTAAACAGAGTATAAAGGAATAAACAAAGTCTACTTCTAAAAGTTGTAAGAAAATATAATTTTTAAAATTAAAATATCCATTTTTTATGTATATAATTTTGAGAATGAGAAAGCAGACTTTTCTGAATTTGTCTGGCTGAGCTAGAAAATGCTCTAGCAGTTCAGCTATTGGAGCCAAAATTAACCAAAAGATCTTTCACATAAGGGCCCATTTCTATGGCAACTAGAGAGGTATGGTGTGAACAATATTATCAAGTGTAAAAGGAAAAAGATAGCCAGCAATCTTGGTCTTCATAACACTAGAGTTAAATATAGTCTTCCAATTGAATTAGGGGGAAGTAGCTCAGGCTTCTAAATTTTGTAGTGCATAAATTTTAGGCATAATCTGAAAAAATGTTCTAAATTCATAAAGAAGTTATAACGTTTGAGTTCTTAAGCAGTTAGTAGCAAATTAGAAGACATTTACCTACACAGGGAAGTCAATATTTTCTAAGGTCTCTTTTAAAAACTGTTAATGAGCTCTCAAGAAGGAGTGGTGTATCTAAATGCAAAAATCTAAACTGAAAAATATAAGCAGAACCACTGGAAAAGAACTTATTCATTGTATGAGGAAATATTAAATAACCAATTCAGTCAGTTAGTTGAATTTATAATGAACTATGAACAAATTGGTGGAATTAAAAGCTTGACTGGCAGAGGAAAATTATCCTTTGTTAGTTTTGCTATGTATGGGATGATAGGTCTGACTTCAGAATGTAGTGCCAAGGGATATTCTGGAAGGCTGAAATAAGATGGGGCAACACATATATCACGGGAAATTTAGAGGTTAAGGAATTGAAACTGTCAATGGCTAAGAAATATAGTGAATCATTCCTTACTGAGCCAGAGGCTAGAAGACCTAATGAGCTAATAATAGCACACATTTCATACCCCCAGGAAAAGGGAGACATCAGAATGACACAGCAAGATAAAGAGGATTGGAAGAGTAACATGATTGGGATCATATGTGATTAAAACATCTTGTCATTAATTGTGGGAAATGATAGAAAGGATTTCCGTGATGGAAACAATAACAAAACGTGACAGTGTTCCAAAACATTCTATGCCCAGATACAGATCGTAAAAAAGATTTAATCACTTTGTTTTGGTGCCCTTTTCATTTTTCTTCTCAGAAAGAGAAAATTGCAGGAAGAAATGCTTCCTGAATACAAATAAAAAAGTTAGTACCACCCTCCAAGATAGAATGGTCCTGTGTGATACAACTTTAAATTGAAAGGTTAACACAAAAAGTAGTAGCAAGCTATGAGGGAAGAAAACTGAAGAAACATTGGGGGTCATGCAAAGACATCTGCTTTTATATTTAATAAAAAAAATTGTTACATATAGTGTTAGCTCTATTGAAGTCAGACACAACAGATGTAAACGGAATTTTGACTTAATTGAGGCCTATGCCAAGTAAACACAGCAAAGTCTGGTCTGTGTTTCAGTGGTAACTATTTCAAATCCTCTTCTGGGACATTAATCTTTCTGGGAAACCTTGTCTGAGACAGGAAGAGCAGGAATGGCATTATGAGTTTTCAGCCTTACAGCCCACCCACCAGCTGAAAGGTGTAGTCAATTCTTGCCTTGTATAAAGTCACTGAGGGGAAGCCAAGCCCTCACATGGGCTCTGGACAGAGGAGGATCAGAATACATGAAATTTACCTGCTTCTTGAGGATGGATGAATAAACAGTAGGAAAATGTTGCTTTGGGATTGTTTTTCATTCAATAAAATGAGAAAAGTAGGGATCTGAAGGCATGTGATATATACGTTTCTTATAGAAATACTAACTTGAAGTAGTCATTGTTTTGTCTGTTCTTTCCACTCACACCTCGTGCTCTATAAGCCCTCTCAGTTCTTGTTAGACTTCCTAAATAGAGGAGATATGGTTTTCTCATCATAATTAGTTTCACTTCAGAATGATATAACTAGGGAGTGCATGCAGGACCTGTACAGTGCTGTAACAAGGAGAATCATTGCATGAAGGTGTTAAGTATTTTAATCATAAGACATTATATGTTCTTTAGATGTTGAAAAATATTTCCAACAAAATAATTTAAAACCATTTCACATAAGAAACACCTTTGTTATCTATGTCCAGTTCCTCATTTTAAAGCTTACAAAGCACCAGCTTTCACAAAGTTGGTTTACTAAAAAATTCAGAATATTCTATCCCCGCCCCCCACCATGTATCTACCTTATAAACTGGCATCAGACAGATTCAAATTAGGAAAATAATTACATCTGTTGCTGATTTGCCTGGATACATTCCGTTACCATATCTCTCTGACTTGTAATGTTGCTCTTCTCACAGATGTTTTTACACCAGAGATCTCAGTGGGATTTTTTTTTTCTTTTTAATTTTCTGCAAACTAATTTTTCTGTCAGTGAGAAATAAGGAATACAATTGTTTCTTTAGTGGCAATGAAATGCAGGAAGGCTAGATATTTCTGGCAAGAGCAATTGTGATACTGAAAAGCATACAGGAACCCTTAGTGACATGCTTGCACATTACTTTCTGAAGATCTGTTCTATCAGGCAACTTTGCAGCAGCATTTTTAGAGAAATATTTATATTGAGGTGATGAAACTGAGACTCCCATGGGCAGTTTAGCCACTGTCTATTTCCCTATCTAGTTTTTAAGTGCATGTTGTTGTTCTGTTTGCATCCTGTCATTGACACTATTCCCAGTTCGTATTTTCATATTTTATGTCCTTGTTGCTTGTCTCGAAAAAAAATGAAGTTCCAATTCTCACAAATTCTGTTTGTTTGAGGTTTTCCCCCCCTTTCCCTCCCCCCTCCCCTCCTTTTTTTCCCCAGTTGAGTGGTGTCCAGTGCTTCTGTTCTGTTTTTTTTTTCAGAGAATACATACATACACAGACTAATCTTTCTTCTCTCCTTCCCTTGTTTCTCTTCTTTCTTTCTTCACTTTCATTCCTTTTCCTCAACTTTTTGTTATTTAAAAACACTTACTTTCCATCCAACACAATAAATTCTATTTAGTCTGATTATTGATAAAATTTTAGTCAAAGGTAGGCAAAACAAGTGGTGATGTGGTCCGATATGAATTAGTTCAGCACTCAGCTGCAGATACCAGAAATCTGCACTTGACTGTTTTCCTTGTTTGATGGATTTTTGAAGTTATATTTCCAGCTCAGTGACAATACCTTAACCAACAGCCTCTTAGAGGACAGGAAATACCCTGCTGACATTGATGTACTTTGTGTAAACATGTCAACAGTCTGCAGAGCCACTAACTCTTGAGAAGTCCATTTTACAGAACAAACAGCCCTAGACCAGACTACTAATTAATCTTCCCTTACCTTTGCCTTTTATGCACAATAAAACTGCTTTGGCAAAACCACCCCAGCAAATGAAAACCTATCTCATTTGAGTATTCTCTTCTCCTGGGGTTGAATATTCCCTTAGAGGTGACAACTAAGATGATCATCTGTACTCCATGCAAAGAAACTTAGAATTCTCTGCTTTTCCTGTGTGGATCTAGCTCTGATATATTCATTTTATTGTCAGAACTATCCCCCTCTTAGAATATTTTACTATTTTTTTCCATCTGGTTTTTGTGTGTGCTTGTATTTGAGATAGTTTTCGTAGTTTGCTGAAAATTTTTGACAAACTCTATCCATGTTTATGTTTAGAAGAAAAAGTCATTGGTGTGCTGAGAAAGAGCTAGCATAGTAACTTGTAAGAGAAGGAATACTACTGAGGTAAAGACTGAAGGGGTCCCATTGACATACTAAAGGTTATCTGAGGTTCATTAATAATGAGTTCCATTCAAACCAAACTTTATTGCTTGTACTTAACATGCATAAATGGAGAAAGTGAGCTTCTGAATTAAAAATTATGTCATGAGAGTAGCCTATCAGCACAAAAACCTCCAGTGTTTCAAAACAGGCAGATAGCTAATGGGTTGCCTTGAAGAAGTGCTGAATATAGAGAAATAGAATTTGGTGACAATCCACTGACTGGAGTATGGTACCTTCTTACATTACTGTGTAATGAATAATGCATATTCCTCTTTGTTCACAGAAATGTGATGGTATGATAGATGAGAGTCTTTCAGGATCACCTAGGTATAACGTCTGAGAGCAAAGAGGTGGAAAAAGTGACCTCACAAAGTTCTTTCTATGATATGCTGACCTTTTTCAAACATAGTGATTTCATCCCTAGGTACAATGTTTGGCCCTAATTTCCTAGTTGGACTGTGTGCACACACTCTCCTGACTGTGTAGGCAATCCAGCGGGTACTCATTCTCTTTTAAAAATATTTGCACAGATCCTGCATTGGTACCTCTTCAAGCAGCTTCCTTAATGGCATTTTTCTTTGGAGAAAAGAAGGTTCAACTCTTTGCTTTTAATTTCAACTACTGTATACTTCTATGTTTTTATAAGAAGTAATAAACAAACAAAAATGAGATTTAGCTGCTTTCCATCTCTGTAAACCAGCCAGCCTCACTTGCTGTGACGAATTCCTCTGACACTTTACTGGACCGAGGTGTGAAGCAGAGTCCAGTGCCAAAGTTGTAAATTTGTTTCTGGAGGTAGAAAAGGACCAAAGGACATATCTGCTGAAATAATCACTTGAGGAAACAAGCACTGCGTCTTTTCTAAAATAGTAATGTAATACAAATTAAAAATTTCTTAGTACAATTTCTATTAGTGTTCAAAAGTTCTGGGCATCATTCTGAGGCCAGACTTTGTGTGGTGTTCTTTCACTGAAACTAATGGAATGATGTTGGTCTCTTGCTCAATGAGAATGTGGAGAATTTGACCTATAGTTTTTTCTTTCTTATTCTCTATAGGACTTGATTGACGAAATTAATATAAAAATAGATTGTTTGCAATTTAATTGTGCAGTGTTTGATTGGTCAGGGAATTTAGAGAGCTCACAGGAGAACAATTTGTGTTTCTGGTCCTGTTTATAGCCAGTTCATTCTTTGTACAATTGCTAGAATTTTTCATGGTAGAAGGGCATTTTTTACACATCACATATTCATTTTATTAGGCAAATAATGTATTTCAATTGTTAATTTCAGTACGTTTGAGGCCAGCTTTTGTTATGTGCTTGAAAATACACAAAATAATCAGATTTTGGATTTACGGTGGAGGCTGTTTGGCTGCTAAGTACCAGCAGTAGAAATTGTGAAGCCCAAGGCCTCTCTTAACAAGGCCAAGTGTTGGTGCTGCACCTGGGTTGGGGCAATCCCAGGTGCCAGCCCAGGCTGGGGATGAACAGATCGAGAGCAGCCCTGCCCAGAAGGACTTGGCGGTGCTGTGGATGAGAGCTGGACATGGGCATGGGCGCTCCCAGCCCAGAAACCACAAGAAAGATGGAAAGAGACTATCTGGAGGGGCATACAGTGACAGTACAGGGGGGAAAGGCTTATAACTTAAGAGTAGGTTCAGATCAGATATGAGGAAGAAGTTCTCTGCTGTGAGGGTGGTCAGGCACTGGCACACACAGGACAGAGAAACTGTGGTTGCTCCATCCCTGGGAGTGTTCAAGGCAAGGCTGGATGGGGCTTTGGGCAGCCTGGTCTGTGAATGGTGTCCCTGCCCACAGCAGCGGGGTTGGAACCAGGCGATCTTTAAGGTCCCTTCCAACTCAGACCATTCTATAACTTTATGATTCTAGGTTTAGGTCCTCTCACAGTCACAAGTAACAGTTCTTAGGTGTAAGCAGATTCAAACTGGAGTCAAAACAACACTTAGCTGATCTAGCATGATTAATTTTGAGTAACTTTGGAAGGTAGGTTATTAGACCTAGGCCAAACCTCAAACTGTGATAGCACTATAGTGAAAAGATGCAACTATTAAACATAATCTGCTGCACTAATTTTCCCTAAAGAAAGTTGGAAATTTGGGTGAATATATTATAAGAGGGAAACATATAAGGTAAAGGAGTAGCTTTACACATATACATTTGCATATTCAGTATGTGCATTTGGATATTTATTTTTGGTAAAGAAAATCATATGTCTATTTTATATTTACAACTGTCACCATCTTTCTTGCTGTATTTCAGATATTAATGATTTTAATGAAAAATTGAACAACTTAATGGGCTGGAGATGCTTAATGAAATCACTTTAATTGTGACTTTCACTATGCCTCTCCTAGACATTGAAGACTCTGCATAACAACAGTAACATTTCACAGAAAATAATGATGCAAATTCTAACTTCTAGACGGTTTGCAAGACACTTGAAAAATATTTTTCTGCATCTTTTGGAAAAAAAACAATCAAACAAAGAATTTTGTTGATGGAGGTAAGAAAGGAAAAGCAAAGCCTCCAAGAATTGACAGAAGTCTTCCAGTTTACAAGTCAACCTACCTCAAGCTGCTTCAAATCACAAGAAAAAAATCCATCCACTTTGATTTTTCTTCCAAAGCATTGTTTTTCCACCCTTTATTATTGAGATAAAAGCATGGAGATACTCTGTTAATTTAACAGTATTAGTGTTAGCAATTTATTGATCCATAAGCTGGTGATTACTTATACAGCAGAGTACAGATTATATTTACAATTCAAATAAGAATGAATTGTATAATAGGTTCTTATGTAGATATTTAATTTTCAGCTTCTTATTTCTTTCTAGCAGTGGGCAGTCCAGTTATATATGTAAGGACTTGGAGGCAGGCAAATAGAAACAGTTCGTATCTATTGATGACTGGGATGTGGGTGATAAATAATCTTTGATGATAGGCAACATAGATAAATTGAAAGTGTCCATACAAAAGAAAGAAGTTGAAAACCTGGAGGAAAAAAAAGGAAAATCACATATTTAAGGGAAATTGCTCAGAGTGTAGTTGTGTTCTTTTAATTTCACGTAAGGGGAATTTTTAAGGATAAATTAATATGTGATTATTTGAAGAAATTAGATGTGGTTTTTTCTATGTATTTTTCTAACAATTGTAACAGTATATTTAAGGAAAAATGTGTTGAGGGTTCAGTGACAGTCTAAGAAACAATTCATTTTCACATTTAGATTCTTTTGTCACATAATGTGAACAATTGGAATAGAACTGATGCATCCTTCAAACATGGAAAATGTCTCTCATGGATTTGTTAATGTAACATGGAAAGTAAGAAAGGAAACTTTCTAAAAGTATCCTTGATCAAGATGATTGTTACAAAATTCAGCAGTCATATTTGTATAAATATGTCTGAAGTACTCCATTGGTTTTGAATGTATCAGCCCTGAAATGAAGATAATACTTCTTGAAGACCTTCCAGCTCAATGCTAATTCCTGCCTCTAAGCTCTCACTCTGTTGAAGGCATTGACTCCAATCAGAGACCAAAACATCCTTCTGTCTAGAGCCCTGTACTATTAAAAATACATTTCTTCCTAAAAAAGGACATTTAGTACCACATAAAGAAATGGGCAGATGTGTTTGATAACTCCATCTTGTGACACTGAATTTGTTCTCTAACTGGAGGAGTCTCTCTGGCATTTTTTCTGAATGATCTGCTGTGAACCCTAAAGCTGGTCAGTGTCATCTTTGTACAGAAGAGATGCCTCATGTGTCAAGTCAGCCTATGGACCTGGCGTTTCAGCACCAAAGAACAAAATTCCCTTTTCTTCTGAGGTTCTTTTGCTGGGGAAAGTGCTGTAGAGTATTCTGTTAATAGGCTTTTTTTGACTTGGCCTGACCATTAAGTACTGAGCTTTAATATGTGAACCAAGAATTTTTTATGCTTTTGCAGGTTAATATGAGTCTGTGCTATCTAAAAAGAGTATGTCTGGTGAAGTACTTATTAATAGTGAGACTACAAATTCACATGAAATTTAGGCTCACGAATTTAAGTAACTCTGCAATACTGAGCAGTGGTGATCAATATGTGGGAAAATGCATATAATCTAAAATTTTATGATTCTTTCTATTGTCCAATGTAAAAAAATATTAAAATTTCATCTATTACAACATCTAGACTACTTTGTTTTTCTAAATAAAAACTTTTTTGCATCTAATCACAATTGAAAATTTATGACTGCTTGGTCCTATAAATAATTCAGAATCAGAATTACCACCTGAATCATTCTTAGAAATGATTGATTGTTTTCACAGTCTTTCATGTCATCATAAATTACTCTAACAAAATAAGTCAATATTCTATAACGGTACAATAAGATAAATGTGATTGGGAAAACAGCATTTTATTTTATTGAAAATATAGGGTGCATCCTGAGCGCCAGATATTCTCTTTTGTTTCTCAGATATCAATGGTACATTTGCTGAAGGAATAAGATGGAAATGTTCATGATAGAGTTATGCTTATGAAATCCTTCAAATATAAACATTGTTTAACGTGAAATAAAGAGATGAAGGACTAGGATTTTTTGGGGGTTTTTTGATCCTGGAGACATACTGAGGTGCTGGTACTAAGAACATACAAAATTCTTTGCATGAAAAAGACTTTTTAACATCATATTTTCATTGATCTTAATGTTCATTGAGGAATTAATGCAACTTTGCTGTCTAGAATAGAATCAAGAAGACTTCTCTGCAGCTGAGGTTAAGCAAAGGTTGTGATATTACAAATTGGAACTAAATAGGAGACTGATATTGAGAAACTGGAACCTTGTTAGCTATACTAATAATGAATCAAGTCTCCGAGACAAAGGGTCCCCAAAGGTGAGATAGCTGGAGTTTGAATATAAATGGCTGTATTATTATTAACACATCCATTCATGAAAGCAGGTTTGTAATACATATTTGAAACTGAGCTCTCAGGGCAATTAAGCAAAGTCTATGTAGATAAAGTATATAGGGAGGCTGAGATGTATTTCTTTGGCTATAACTACTTTAATAAAATGACCTGACAGAAATATATTTCTCCATGAAAAAGGTAATATTAAAAGAACATTGTTAAAGTTTCAAAGTCAAATGCTCAAAAACTAGGAAAAGCATGGAAATAGTATCACGCTAATACATTAATGCAAAGGAGCAGTTTCTTGTGATGTTAAATACTGCTGCTGGATCCATGATTTCTCTGTGCAAATGGTGTGTGGTATCACTCAATGGTCA
The DNA here is from genome assembly GCA_013397115.1 of Edolisoma coerulescens. Classification (NCBI taxonomy): domain Eukaryota; kingdom Metazoa; phylum Chordata; class Aves; order Passeriformes; family Campephagidae; genus Edolisoma; species Edolisoma coerulescens. Next base: position 53,295 of record VWZW01006873.1, read on the forward strand.
GCTATTCGACTTTTTACCCACAAGTGTGACACAAAACTACATGTTCTCCAGATTCTGCTTTGGAGACACAGTTTTTATCTTCCTCTTTTCTACTGTGCTAAGTATTAAATTAACAGAAGACTTCACACGTATGTTTGTGCACTTTGGCTCATATTTCTTCTGAAAGATTTTTCTATTTATGAATGAGGAGCAGAGGCACATAGATATTAAGAAAAATATTATCTTCTCAGAGCATTTGAAAGGAGTGAAAGGGTTGTTGGTTTTGTTTGTTTGTTGGTTGGTTTGTTTTTCCTTCCCTTAGTATTGTCATCTTCAGTATTACCCAGCTCTCCAGGTATTTAACACACAGTTCCCAGTGACTTCACTTGCAGTTCTTGCAGTTCTGAAAATTTTTAAGGAATGACATTGGGAATTGTGTACTTGTTCCAGATTCCAGAGGAAGGTGCTCAGGTAATCACAGAAGAAGGGTACACATGTATTTCCTGGGCTACTTTTTTTCCCTATTTCTGTTTTTTCCACATCTTGATGTTTATTTTTCAAAGAACTTTTCGCCAGTTTTATCCTCTCTATCTGTTTCCTGGACTGTTTCCAAAGCTGATTAATGGATCTAAGTTTGTCCTTTGGGGCATTTTCAGCTCTTTTCTAAATTCTTTTTTCATCATCAGTTAAATGTGGCTTCTAGTCCCACTTGTTGTTCACATACCTTGTGTGTTCCATAGCAACTTCTATCTGAATCAATACAATAAATATCTTTTTTCAAAACAGTAAGATGAGATGGTTGTCTCAAGTGCAAAACTACACCTCAAACATTTGACCTTCAACACTTGACTTTAAGTTAATGTTTGTGACTATTGTTATTGTTGTTGGTAGTACCACTAAACCCTATTCCACAAAAATTTTTCTTCTGTCTGCTTTTTTCAGGCTTTGCCTGTTGGTTTAACTGCATAAAAAGACAGTAAGCCCGGGGAAACACGTAAGTGTAAAGTTGGACCCACCTGAGCAGTATCTTAGCAGTATCTTTATCCCACCCACAGCTCACAAATAAACATTGCTGATTACAAAGGGACACTTAAATTCCCTCTCAAATTCCTTATTTTAGCCATGTGAAAATGCATCTCTCTAAAGAAAGGAATACAAATTTCACTGGGTGAGAGAAAGAATAGAAAGAACATGAAGTTGTAGGATGATTTCCCCTGAGTGAGATAGTCTTGTACCCTTAGAGCCTGCCTGGGGCAGAAATATCGTCCTCTTTTCTGCCTCCTTTAAAATAATTTGCTGACCCTTTGCTCAAATTTGTGTGAAACTTTCATGGACTGTTAGGAGCTTCTGTATACACTGGCCTATGCACTGTCCTACAAGAATAGCAGACTTAATCTTCCATTTTGTCACTATAAAGCAGATCTTTTGGAATAGATTTCCAAGAGGAGTAATGTGACATGATATTGGTGCTTTGTGATAGAGACTAGTGCCTCCTTGTGACAGGAGGAGACTGAATTCAATGACTGCAAATTCTGTCCCAGTCTATGCTCTTCTGACCAGGATGCTTTGTAAATATTTCCTACAGAAAGGACTTCAAAGAAGAGGGTCTGACAGCATCTTCTTTTTAGGATCTGAACTGGCAAAACTGACAGAACAGAACACAGAGAAGGGCTGGATTGAGCTGGATATGATATGTAGGGGTTTCCAGTGCTAAGCAGTTTTTATCTGTAGAAGATTTATTGTTTCTCAGTTTTTTGGCTTTAATGTTTGTACTGGGTCTGTTTGGGATGAAGATGCAAAGTTAGCTTTCTTAATGGTAGCTTGTATGGTGCTGTGCCTTGCATTTGTGGCTGAACGAGTGTTGATAGTATGCCGGTATTTGACTGCTGCTGGAGAGCTTAATGTCAAAGCTTTCTTTCCTCTGTTCAGTGCAAACAGGAATAGGCTGGATGTGAGAAGTGGCTGAGACGGGCACAGTCAGGACAGCTGACACAAGCTGAACAAAGGAGTGTTCCATAGCATGGTGCCCAAGCAATAAAGGTGAAGAAAGTGGGCTATTGGTGATTGTGGTGTTTGTCTTTCTATTTTGAGTTCTGAGGTGCTGCTCTCCTGGAGGTGGGCAAACATCTGCCTATCAATGGAAAGTAGTGAATTAATTTCTCTGTTTGGCTCTACTGCATGCATGTCTCTTATCCTCCTGATCAAACTGTCATTATTTTGACCAATGGGTTTTTTTGTTCTCTTTCTATTTTCCCCCCATCCCATGGGGGAAGGGGACATGAGTGAAAGGAGGAATGATTGGCTACCATCTGGACTCAATACACTGCAATATTTAAGATAGAACTTTGGCAAAATTTAGGCATCATAATAATTTTTGATACTGTTTTAAAGATGAAGTCTTTAATTATAGTGCCAGCTTCTCATTTCTTGTCATTTTGGTAGAAGATCTAATCAGTGTAGGTTAGATCTCTGAATTCCATTCAAAATTAGATCTTTATTTTTGAATAGAAACTTTATTTTTGAGTTTCACATTGCCTGAACTGAATCTTGCCATGGCCACAAGCAGAAGACCAACAATTCTCACCACACTTGTGAACTTTTTGTCAGATGAAGGGAGTGAAAGTGAGAACGAGATTATGTGATGGCGTAAATATAAAATCTCAACAAGTGGGAGGGAGAAAGTGTTTCACTAGAGAGAAAAATAATTTATACCTGCTTGAAGCGAAAGGTGATACGCGTCTGTGAGCATGTATATTTTAATGAAGGCTCAGTCTTTACAGGCTGTGTAGGCAATCTCTCTTCAAACCCTTGTGGAACTGTTTAATCACAAAACCAACCTTATTACCATATGTTCTCAACTTACTTGACCTAGATATTCTAAATAACTGAATACTTTAATAGATTTTAAATAGTTTCATTTTATATTATTGTTGTCTTAAAATAACCTAGGGTGCTTATGTCTCAAGAGGTCAAGCTTTGCTCTGAATGGCAGTGTCAAAATATTTCTCCCAATAATGCATATTATTGAAATATGACTTTCGGTATACTGTAGTTGATTTCTTTAATGATTTAATACAGTCAGTGCTGTGATTCAAGTAAACTGACTAACTCAAATTGATGACATTCTGCTTTATTGATCACTATTTAAAACATGCACCCATTAAACTCCTCCTGCAAACATTCATTTATTTCTTCAGGCATGCTTTATCAGAATCTGTGACACTCACATGAATTTTAATCTTACTATTTATCAACATTATTTTAATTTTTTTTATTCGGAAAATATTACAAACCCTCACAATATGTAGTTGAGTTGGTATGGGACGCTCAGATTATATGTGGTTATATCTTGTCTTGCCTTATGCAATCTGGGACAAAAGCTGTGTTGTCACTCTGCTCATTAGGACTACCAGAAAAACTTTTGCAGCAAGTTGTGCACCATCTACTAGGTCTACTCAAAACAGATACGTTTTTCATGGGATTGCATAGCCTTGTTCTTGAGTATTTTGCTCTACTTTGGTGGGAGAGTGAGGAGACCTGCAAGGGTAATAGATATGCTATGCCGGGGTTTTTATCTTTGTTTGTTTTGGTTTAGTTTGTATTTCTTTGCTTCTCCACTTCCCTTATGGTTTCCCCAAAGGAGAAGCAAAGAATTAACTTCTCTTTTCACAGTTTACCAGTGTAGTTTACAGGTGACTAGAGTATGCTAATGATAGGGATCATCTTACATGTTTCTCAAGCCCATGAACCTGCTACTGCAGACACACAAGACACATCAAACTACAAGCTTTGCTGTCTTTCTGTGTGGTAGGAATATGTATCAGAGCAATTCACCTTGCATTTTATATATCCTTTTATTAAATAATTTTCTTTGGATGGAAGGAAATACTTCTCATTTGTCTCCAAATACTAGGTTGCTGCATGCATTGTCTTCTACAGTTTACCTGTTAGTATTCTGATGTCAACATGCATAACTTTGTCAAAAAATTGCCACTATAGGTATTATAGTATTCCAGTAGGAAAATTTTGCATCTTGCCATATTTTTAGTGTAAGAACAGTTGAAGAAAAACCTAAAAATAGGTTCCAATATTTCTTTCTTTCTCTATAAAAACAACTTCATGTACCTAAAGTGGTTTACTGTGTATGTCTTGTCTATATAACTGCAGATATGTGACAGAAGTGTTAACTCAGACAAAATTTATATAATTTTTAATTATGAATCAGATCTAAGAAGATAATTTTAGTTTAATATTAAGTTTCTATATGCAGTCTGTTACCAAATAAATCTAAAAACACACACAAAAACTTTGACATCCATTGCTACAGGTTTTTTAAGGTGTTCTGGCAATTTATGCTCCAACTGCAGTTGAAAACAGCCCAGTCGTTCATTTAGATTGGGCAATTACAGTGACACAAAGGTTATAGGTTGATTCAAAATTGCATAGTCTGAAATGGTTCATTTTTCAAATGAAGTATGACTCAGCTTTCAAGTCCAGTAATTTATTACAAGTTTTTATCTGGCTGAGACCACAGGTCAGATCTAGAATGTGGTAGGCTAAAATGGGCACAGAAAAGCTACGCCTGCATTTTCACTGGGGCATGGAAAATGTATCCAGGACGAGCTCAGCATCAAGAATTCTAATTGTTGTCAAACTTAACTCAGTCACTTTGCTGAGACTGTCAAAGACGCAGAAAATGGGGCATATTTGTTAAAAAATGATGGCTGTTTCATTTGGGATAAGCATAAATGAGACTGGATTTGTGTGTAAAGCAGCCGTAACTGAGAAATGCCATTAGAGTGGACTTGGGTCTAAATGGATTACGCAAATTTTTATTACTTTCTATTTGTTAGCTATATTAGGTGATTAATATATGGAAAATACACAACAAAATGACTTCTGTGCAATATCTGTTCTGTGCAATCTTCTGTTATCTTTCTTTATCACCTTTGACTTAATCCCAATGCTTCTTGGCAGCAGTGGGCATATTCCAGGATGGAACACTGGATGATATACTGGTATTCCCTGGGTTGTGACTGTAGATAAGATTTCATGACAGAATTCAGTTAAAGAGTTTTAGTAGAAGTTCTTCCTTCTGCTTTCTTATACCGGAAAACTTTTTGATCTTGTGTTTTGTTTCTGGAATAATTCTGTTCACATTTTCTCCACTGTTCTGAAGACCCGTGCAATGAGAAGTTCATAGAGTTTTAAGATCACCATTTTGACTGGACAAAGTCATTAGTACCTACATGTTCCTGAATCAAGAAATGTAAGTTGCAGTCTGGTATCAAATAATTTATAAGATGCTTTAAAGTCAAAAGCTAAAACGTACAAAATGCTTTGCATCTGTTAAGTTGCTTGAGCTATTTCTGTGGCTGGGACCCATTAGAACATAATTTTGTGCCCGTTTTTAGTTGTGAGGATGTTAGAATTTAATTGTAGTAGGGAGCATATCATTAGTCTTGAGCATCTGCCAGACATTAAGTTCTTTAGTGGCCAACATTCTTACAGAGCTTTGAAACATAGTCTTTGAGTTCACTAATGATTTGATATCATTTGACTGCAGAAGCCTGCAAAGAAAAATATTTGCAAACATTAAGGTTTGTTTTACGTTAACAAAGCATTCTGAGTGAAATATGGACAAATAAGCATCAAGGCAAAGAGGTCTCTCTGTTTACTTTTTTAATTCACTTTTTGTTTCATATATTACAAGCAAATGGATTCCTGTAGGTTATGTATATATATACATATATATATATATCTTGTATATTATTCATTTTAATTCTACTGGGGGAGACACCATATGGAAAATTACTTCATGCATTTTCATTTTTAAATTATACCAACATGATACATTTCCTGGTGTCATAAAAGACATGATATCCCAGATGGAGCTACACAAAATTTATACTGAAAGCTCAGCTACTGACACTTTCAGAAGAAGAACATGCATCAAATCTCTGTTTGATAGAGGGTTTGTTCACTTCAGTGGAGGAGCTTCCAAACAGCAAAAATCTGAAACATAGTCTATGTCAAAGAGTTCTCATGGACTGATTTTGGACTATATGCAGAAGCATACTCTGTACAGTTCTCCTGTAAACAACAGTCAAAAAGAAAGAAAAATTAAATGTGAAATGACTCATGTAATAGGACAAACCCAAGATATTGCTTCTTGTGTTATATTTCATTTTGGGCTATGATAGATTACCCGAAAGGTCAGGGAATATATCTAGTGTTTTCAGAAAAATGGAAACTAATCTTTCAAAAGGCAATTCTAATTCTGCATGATGTAATTAAGTTGTAGCAACTTAAGGTAATTCTTTGCTTACTTTGAGGGCAAAATAGATTTTATCATAAAGTATTTATTATCTGCACAAATTAATGAAATTATTGTGCTCAGATATTCTGGTCTTGGTTTAACTATTTCTAAATAACTAAAAACCATATTTTTTTAAAAGAAGTGTGAAAATTATGGCTCCTCTTCGCTTTCAGGTTGCCTCGCATTGCACCTCTCTCTTACTGTGGTTCACAAAATCACAGAATTATTGAAAGGCTTGTGTTGAAATGGACCTCAAAGATCATCTAGGTCCAACCTCTCCTTCCATGGGCAGGAGACTTCCTCTAGACTAGGTTGTGCAATGCACCATCTGACCTGGCCTTGAAGACTTGGGGCAGTCACAGCCTCTCTGGGCAACCTGTTACATGCCTCACCATCCTGACAGTAAAGAATTTCACTCTAATATCTAATCTAAATATATTTTCTTCCACTTTACAACCATTTCTCTTTGTCCTATCACTATCTGCCCATTCAAAAAGTTGTTTTTCCTCTCTTTCATAGTCCTACCTGAAGGCCAGAATGGGATCTCCCCAAAACCTTCTCTTGCCAGGCTAAACAGCCCCAAATCTCTCAGCCTCTCTTTATAAGAGATGTGTTCCATCCCTCTCACCAACTTCATGGCCCTCTGCTAGACCTGCTCTAACAGGTCCATGTTTTTCATATGCTGGAAAAAACCAGAGCTGAACACAACACTCCAGGTGGGGTCTCATGAGGACCAAGCAGAGGGGCAGAATCCCCTCCCTTACCTGCTGCCCGTGGTGCTTTGGATGTAGCCTAGGACACACTTGGTTTTCTGGGCTGTGAGTGCACATGGATGGCTCATGTCTAGCTTTTCATCCACAAGAAGCCCTAAATCCTTCTCTACAGGGCTGCTTTAAATGTCTTCCTCTCCCACTCTGTGCTCATTTCTGAGATTGCCAAGACCCAGCTGCAGGATCTTGCAGTTGGACTTGTTGCACTTCATGAGGTTCACATGCCCCTCTCAAGCCTATCCAGATGCTCTCTGGATGGCATCCCTTCCCTCCTACGTCATCCGCTCAAAAACCTTACATCTTCTGTGGAAGCCAGGAAATTGCCCATGGAAGCACATTACGAATAAAAATAAAAATTTCTCAATGAGTTGACTATCCAGAATTTTCTGCTTCTATGCTTTAATAACCCGAAGTATTTCAAGTAACAAGAAAAAACCAGAAACACTTGTACTATTCAGGTAAAAATCCCTGCCTTCTGGCTCTTACCATGTTGTAATTAGCATCAACTCTTGCCATATTATGTATAATATATAAGATAGAAAACTCTACCTGGCAATAAAATTAGTGACAGGATGGCCCCCTTTTATCCAAGGAAAAAGATATAGAACATTCTTATCCCAACTAATGATTTAGGGGGAGATATCATAGAATCCTATTTTTTCTTTTTGGAAATTGGAAAATCTCTTAACTATTGCAGCAAACTTCTTCAGTCAAATGTTTTCCAGTTATTGCAAAAGTTAAGTGCTCTTCTTGAGGACTCCTTCATGTGTTTAGAGCTCTAATAATAGAGTGCAGAAACCAAAACAAAGTTAACTGAATTGCTGAGACTCATTTCAACATTAACATGGGAAGCACAAGTGGGGGAATTCCAAGTCATCTTTCAGTCTTCACTTTCTCTACTACTTCCTAGGATGTCCTGGCCTTCCTCCTCTCAAACTATTTTCTACAGAATATGCAAATTTTTGGTGGTGTTTGTATTTTTTGTTCTTACTCATCTCCTTCTGACTGGTTTATACCCATCCTGAAGTGTAATGACAAAATCAAGATGTACATACCAAATGAGCCCTCACTACACTCAGTTGCCATAGAACTCAAACAGTACTTCACACATTTCATGCATGTTTTTGCAGCTTTCATATGAAAATTATGTATGAAATTAGTTTTGGGTTTTTTTCCGTTAAACAACAGCATGGCTGTTGCTCATGTCCAGGCTGTGATGCCCTCTAATTTCCAGGTTAACTTTAGTAGAGTTGTGTCCAAGTCATGCTAGCTGGTTGCTGTTCAATTAATTTCATTATTACTCATAAAACTAAAGAACTGTAGTTATTGCAGACTATTTTTTAAATTTTTCAAGGTGATTATAAAATTAGTTCATTCTGCAAGTAGTTATATCCAGCATAGTATGTCTGCAAATATAATATGGGAATACCATAGTTTATCACCCATTTTGTAATTAAAAAATTCAGATAGGCCTAGATTGAGAACCTATCCCTAGTGAATCCTTAATCTATTTATCCTTGTACTATAAAAAACCCAAAGTACTAAACATTATAAGTTTTTTGAATCTAGTTTTTCACTCACCTTATACTGCAGTTTATATTTTGACATCATAGTTGCTAATGAAACCCTTGAACAATGCTAGACTTTGCATTGACTGCTGCAAAAACCTTCTTAGTCCCTCTTTGTTTATATTGAAATTGTAATTTCAGTTACATAGACAACTGTAACTCAGTTTTGTACCCTACTCTAGAATAGTCTTTCTCATCTTACAGAAAATCATGGGAGACCATAAAAAATTAAGGTTAGTAATCTATAATTCATAATCCACTTCAGCATTTTTCTTAACATATGCACTATTAATTTAATCTACGTTATAAGTTAAGTATGTTTCAGCAGAACTACCTTCCTTGTCTTATCAGTGGAGAGGGATATTTTATGAGGCAGAAGCCTTGAACCACCTGAGTTAGGTAACTAAACTTAATCTATGAGTGAACATTCTTTTTTTCCCCTTATTTTACTTCATTTTATTTCACATCATTGCCTTTTCCCAGCTTCCAGGTTCCTAGCCAGCCTCAAAGGCAATCAGAAGTTGCCACAGGCATTATTCCACATAATTTGGGGGGAATTTCATTAGGCACAGGTAGGTGGAGAACAGTGAAAATCTTTCTAGTTCTGTTTTCCTTCTTACTGCCTTCTGTCATTGATAATTAATTGTATGATTAAAGTTAACCTTTCCAGTGAAAACTGAAACAGAAGAGGGCATTAAACATGTCAGACTTCTCGACATTGTTTGTCTTTAGCCTCCAGTTTCTGTAGTGGCATGGACTGATTCTTTGCTTGAGTTTCCTCCTAATCTAATTGTAATATAGTTTGTTCTTGCCCTTTATGTTCCTTGCTAGTTGTATCTCATTTTGAGGCTTGACCTTTCTAATTTTGGGCCTATCTGCTTCTGGATTTTTTCTGCCTGTCCTTAAACATTTACCTTTTTTCCTACTCTCTTGGTGCTTCCTACTTGAGTGTGAGGACACTGAACAGCTTACTGGGGCAATTTGCTACACTTTCTATCTTTTTTTGCCTTAGAAAAAATTAAATTTAATACTGAATATAGAGACTTCTTTTAACACCTGCNTTGCTTTTGACATAGTAACTGCTGGGAAAAATCACACTTGGAGAAAGTTTTCCCTCAGTCTTTTTCTCCATTTTTCTTTTGCTCAGAGAACACATACAAAAACGCTGCTGGCCTATTCACATCTGTGTTTCCCAACAAATATGTAAAAAAGTTTCCTTCTTAAAAACACTTGCTATACTTCCAGGCTTCTACTTTTAAATTAATTAATAATTAATATTTCCTCATTTGATGGCTCGCAGCAGACATTCTAAAATGTTGTTCTTTCCTTTTATCATCACATAGAGACTATTAACACTTGTTGTCTATGGCAGTTTGGACTTAGAACTGCCCTGTTTGCTCCTCCTGAACACTTACTTCTCCATTCCTCACCTACACAGCCCTAGAGAGCTGTTAAGTAAGGACAATTAAAAGTCATCACACATACACTTGATGACCATATTCTTATAGATGGAACATATTTAGGTTCTGGTCCTTTTCTGCTTGTGTTACAGTTTATCAGTTAATGGTACTGCATCTCAGACAATGGGAATAGACATAAATCATCAACCCACTGCAGGAAGACTGCAGCTCAATGCACACCTTTGTCATTTTCTTTTCCTTTATCTAACTTACTGTGCTTCACTCTTCTCCTACAGCCTTCAGGTTCTAAAAGACTTCATTCAGGTGCCTATAACAATACAGGTATTTTCTTCTCTGTCACATTATTTAACTTTTTGACCTAGCTTTCTCTTCAAGTTTTAATTCCTTTTGATATAAAAGCATAATTCTAAATTAAGTATCTGACATTTAAAATCTCTGGAAGCACATCACTGAAACATCTGAAAATTCCATGCTGTTTGTTTGGGATATATGATATATGAAGCACAGTAATCAGTTACAGCACAATAATTATTATACAGTGCATATGTCATTACTGAGTAGTAATAATGGTAGCAGTGACTGCATGAAAACATTCAGAGACTTAAATAACTGACAAATGAGTTAGCAATTGTCAGACAGACTGTGCAGTACCACTGAGTCCTGAGTAGCTGATATAACTTTAAGTTTAGAACAGTTGTTAGTAGGTGTAGTCTCATAACACCACGGTAAATTTGACTGAAATCTTTCAAACACAGAAAAATGAAGCAGAACTCCATAGCTTGGAAGTCAACACCATGCAAAAGCTTCCCCTTCCCCTGCCCCTGTCCCTGCCCCTCCCTCTTCCCCGTTCCTCATTTCAGAAAGATTCTTTGGATAAAATTTACCTACGTTCTATTGGATTTAAAGAAAAACAGGAGACTAGATTGTATTTCTTTTTAGGTATGTCATGAAACATAAGTAGTCTGACTTACAAATTCAATTATCCTTTGCAGTAGAATACCCCCTAAACTGGCACTTGTTTAAGGCATCAGATTGTGAGAACTCGATATTTTTCTGTTCTGTTTTTCATTGGAATCCATAAAACAAGGACTCCCAGGAACTGATGATGAACTACATATTCTTGCACAAACAGTAGACAGCAGTTCCCTAGAGAAAGTGGATGCTTACAAACAGGCAATTTACACCCCATTATTGTTTTCCTAGTTTGAAAGAACTGAGCAGCTATCACCCTGGGGAAACTTAACTGTTTCCTCCATTGTCACAATTAGACACAACCAGAATTCAGAAATAAACCATAATTTAGATATTAATTCAGTGGTTTACTAACATTCTATCAAGAAAAGGATTGGGATTTTGATAATAGAAACTCCAGATTAGAAACATGAAGCCCTCTATAAGTGACAAACAAACATTCCTTTAAAAAAATGTATAAGACTTCAATATCTGAAGTTGTTTTCTCATATGCCCTTTTACATTTTATCACGTTCTATTAGTTTCTTTAAACACTACAATGAGATGCAACAGAATTTCAGCAAAGAATCTCAAGTAAAAAATACAATCTCTTTTTGCAGTACTGCAGTCTTACTAGCTGACACATTTATTTGAACTTGTAATATGCATTTGAAATTATTTTGGAGAACAGAAAACACAAGGAAGTGTCACTTGCTTATAAAAATGTGTTATGTTATACACTGAAACCGCTTTAAACACTGCAGGAGGCATTCTTGTCTTGCAATCATTAAAATGGTACTGAATGTCTAAGAAGACTATTAGGGAGAGAAACTGCTGGGTCCATCATAAAATGAAATTATGATATTATTATAGTCTGTTGCAAATGAAAGAAAGAATACACCAAAATAGAAAGAGTCTTTTAGTTCCTGTGTAACGGGAAATGCCAAATAGATTGGTTTGCAATGGCTTTTTATTTTCCCAAATGAATGAACATATTCCTTCATCCAGGAAAATCAAGTGAGTTTTATATTCTGCATTGATATCTGAACAATGAAAGCAGAAAAGCTGCATTTACTTTTGTGAGTCTGCTGCAAACATCTAGAATAACATTATGAACTTCAGAATTCCTTGCTAATTTTCATCATAAAACTGTTCAAAGTCTATGCAGTTAAGAGCACAGAGAGGGATAATTGGAAAAATTACTGAATTTTTTGAAATTTCATATCTGTTGCTAAAATATTTCACAGTTAACTACTTTTTTAACATCCCTGAGTAAATTTCTTTAGTAATTCAAAAACGAGAAGGAAACGTAGCATGGTAGTTATATAACATGCACAAATCTACAGACCAGTACATCAGATAATGTTAGATCATAAAATTTGCATGTGTAGTCAAATATCTTGACTTAAATAAATACTAGGAACTCCACAGCAGAAATGAGTTTATTACAGTAGAAAACCATAGAATGAATTAAACTTTTTTTTCCCAGTGGCTCATGATTTACTTAAATCCTGAGGGTTTATTAGTCATCACTCATTTTTCTTTAAAGTGTATCTAAAATAAATGTAGATTTGTTTGTCAATAATAAATCTACAGATGTTTAACCTTCTGAATCATATCAAGTTGCTTGCCTAGGTGATATATTTTGTTGGGAGTGGTACACATGTGAAACAGTGCATCCTGGACTACTTTAATCATACTGATGTAATTTCCCAGGCATTAAGATTTTATATATATCACATAAAACAACTTTTTTGATATCTTTAGAAAAAAAAAACCAAAAAGACAAAAGAAATAATTATTCTATGAAGTTTCATTTATAATAAGGAAGTGCCTTAGGAACTGTTTCCACATGGAAATATATTGTAATCATATTAATGTAACTGTACTGTGGCAGTTACCTTGAAACAGCTTCTCATCAAGACAACCTTATACTAAAATAAGAGTACCTTTTCCAAGTTAAGGAAAGATACCTTCCACCTACAAATAATTGTGCATTTATCCTAGCAAAGTTCTTAATTTTTACTTACATCTCAGTTATAAATGTTAATAGGACAATATTGATGTTAACGGCAAGATTGCAATTGATTCATATATGCTTCTGTTTTCATAGTGTTAAAAATTTCATAGGTCTTTATAGCAGCTTCCTACTTTATTTTAAAAATCCCAAGTGATCTGAAAGACTGAATGTGGAGTGCCTACAGGTGTGAAAACAAATACCTGATCATATCTGACCCAATCTACCTCTTCTTGTTCAAGGACACAGAAGTCAAAGAAAGATTTTTTCTGAGCATACATAAGTTTCAAAGGATTTTTTCCTACATGATATATTTAAACTTGGGTATTTTGCATGTTTAAATTGATCAGTATGCAAAAATAACATATTTTGTAACAGAAGTTATGGTTCTTGTCAGGAAAGTGGGGTACTGTCAGAATTCAAATCCTAATGACACACAGAACAGTTGGAAAATTTGATGTGGCAGGAGTTTTATGTATACTTCAAAATAATGAAAAACACTTACTGGGAAAATGTCATGTACTTACAGCTTGCTCTTCATACTGCATGTAATCTTATTTGTACAAGTATGTGAAAAAATCCACTAACAATACAGATCATCTTCTCTGTTGTTAAGCTGTGGCACTAATCTCTGGAACTCAAGGCTGATATAGAAATGCAGAATGGCTTTAGTCAAAAGTATACAAAAATAATTGGTTAAATGACCAAGTGAGTATGGAGCTCTTTCTATTCTTTTAACATTGCAGTGGAAGAACAGCACTGATAAGGGTGAAATATATAATGGGGTCAGTGAATGCTGTTACAAATAAGTCCTGAGTTTGAAATATTTTAATTTTGCCTTCATTGTTCTTTCCACGCTTTTAAAAACAAAAATATTGTGACTTTCCTTTCCATCTTATGTTTCTATACATAGAAGAAGATTGTTTACACTGCTGCTGTTCATTAGAGGAAAGTAAATTGAGTTCTCATTTAATCTGCTATCACAGGGACTATTTCCCCAAGAAAAGAAGGGGGGAAAAATACTACAAAATCTTTATTGATGGTTGGGTCCCTGAAAACAATTAGGAAAAAATGAAAATGCAGAGTTAAACCACAGATCTTTTGCATAAGGATGAGAATCTTTGTTTAACATAAAAACAGTTGTACTATCAGATAGCTTTTATATTCTTAAATATATAGGGGTTAAAAAATAATACACTGCATCTCTGAGTCAACAGAATCTGAAATTTGTAAACCAGCAAACGGTGAAAAAGTTCAGAAGTTATTCTGAGTTAGATGGCCTTGGCTGTATTCTGAGGCATGTTTACTGTCAGCAAAAAGTCCTTAATAGGATAACAACTATAGGACAATGTAACTGAGTAATTCAAAGACATTAGCTCATATTTGAAATAACAAGCTTTTTAAATTTTATACAAATTTCATTCATCCAGTTCTAATTTGTCCTCAAACAAAGGAAATTCCAGAGGAAAAGTGATGTGTTTTCCGTCTTAGAAAGGGAAGACAAAAGAAGCAAAAATAGACCTATGCCTTCTTTCACTGAACTTGTTTTTAATTAAAAAATAAAGAAGTAGGAATCAGAAGAGACAAAGAAATGCAAGTATAATATGTAAAAGCAGAACAAAGTCAAAGGCAGGACTAGCACTTTGAGTTTACTGCACAGGATAGGATGGGAAGTTTATAGATATGCATATGTTGAAGGAAGCAAATAGTTGTCAGACAAGAAAAGATGGTGAAACCTATGCCACAGAAGTAGTAGAATGTCCCAGTTATCAGAATTAGACAAATTAACAGAGTCTAGTAACAAAATAGTAAATACAAATGGAAGAAGCTGTTTTTTACTTAGTCCACCAGTTGTGAGCAACGTACATGGCTCATCTCAAAATACTACAAATGAAGAGCTATTCTAGAACTGCCCCAAATACCTGAAATCATAGAATCTTATAATATCTTGAGCAGAAAGGGGACACAAGTCCAGCTCCTGGCCCTGCACAGGACCCTCCAAGAATCCCACCATGTACCTGAGGCCATTGTTCAAAATTTGAACTTTGTCAGGCTTGGTGCTGTGACCGCTGCCTTGGGGAGCCTGTTCCAGTACCCAACCACCCTCTCGGTGAAGAAACTTTTCCTGATATCCAGTCTAAACCTCCCCTGACACAGCTTCATGCCATGCCCTTGGGTCTTATTGTTGGTCACCAGAGAGGAGCGATTGGTGCCTGCCCCTTGTGACGCATTACAATTTCATATATTTGGTGATTATCCAGCCCTTTCATTTGTTGAGGTCTTTCTGCAGAGCCTTGTTACCTCTGAGGGACTCAAAAGCTCCTCCCAATTTAGTATCATCAGCAAACATTATACTTTCAACTCCTGTGTCTAAATCATTTATGAAGACCTTGAGGAGCCCATAATCAAATTAAAGATGCAATAGTGAAAAAAAATTAAGAAGACGCATGGAATAATGTTGAGCTGTGAAAAAGAGAGCTCCTTTAAAAAACTGTTAAAATAAATCAAAACACACAGCAAAAACCAGTTAATTACTTGCAAGTGCTAAAATGGCAATGTTGGAGTTCACAGGCCATAAGGATTATATATATTTAAAAAAAGATTCCACCTCAAAGGAATCATGATTTAGCAATATGGTAAAAATAATTAGAAAACCTTTAAAAGTGGTAGTAATTTTCAGAGGAAAAGGGGCATATAATTTGGTGAGTTAAATGTTAAACTATGCTTAGACAAAACAAAAAAAGTTGATGAGCAACTTGGTAAACCATGAAGACTAGTGATGAAATCCTTTTTAACACAGTAGAGGTAAGAAGCTTGCCAAAGAATATGGAAATTATATATGGCCAATGAAATTTTTTTACCTTAAAATTAAGAGAATTCTTTGTTTCACTGATTAGTTTGAAGGAGATTTAGGAATTCCAGTGTTGCAGCATTTTATTATAGGAAGTGAGTTGGAAAGGATTTTGTGCAGTGTCAGTAGAAGAGGATTTAGAACAAGACCTTAAAAGGAAGAGGAACAAACTGCTGTCTTACAATATTTATTTAAAATTTGTAAAATAATCACACTTAATTCCATTAAAATCTATGAAATCAGGTTATATTCTAACAGAGCTATCAGCACAAAAAGAGAACAAACACATTGTCTTAAAAAACCTTTAGAAACCCAAACGAGTTCCTGCAAAATTTAGGAAAGGAACACTCCATCAAGTCTGCATGCAGTGCCAGAGAAATTTGTAAAAAATTATGATACAGAATACCATTAGTAGACATTGGGATAAAAGTAATGGGGAAGAATCAGTATAGCTGTTTCATGAAGTCATGGCCAGCCTTCAGAGGAATCAATGAAAATGCAGAGGTGTTGTGCTGGACCTTGTAAAAAAGAGCAGGGGTGAGTAGGGAGCATAAAGCTCCAGGTCTGTTGTGAGTGCATTGACCATGAAATAGTGGAGTTAAAGGTCCTGAGGGCAGAGAGAAGGAGGGTGAACAGGAATCCCACTACCCTGAACATGCTATCAGGAGAGCAATCCTGAAGGCCAGGTTGGATAGGGCTTTGACCCACCTGGTCTGGTGGAAAGTGTCCCTGTCCATGGCAGGGGGTTGGAAATGGATGATCTTTAATGTTGTTTCCATCTCAAACCTTTCTAAGATTCCATGAATACTTAGAAATGGAGATCTGGCTCATAAAATGAACTTTCAAAAAATATTCTCAAATTGTCTCATGACAAAAGCTCCACTTACAGGTGGTTGAAAGAGAAGGACGATGCTTTTCTAATTAAAATAGCTAACCAAAAATTAGAAGAGTCATGTATGTTGGTACAGAGTCAGGATTGTCAATGGATGAAAAATATGGCATGACTCTAAAAGAATATGAGCTTAGACCATTGTGGATAGATATATCCAGGCAAATCCTTGAAAGCTGATGTAAGTACATGGAACACTGCAGGTGTAAGTGTGATCTGTCTTAAAGATATTACTGTAGGTAGGGATAGAGTTATCTCAAATGTTGCTCTGCTCTTGAAGTCGATGTCTCCAAGGGACGACCTCTTCAAGGGGCCACATATCACAGTGAGAGGGAAGCATTAGTGGCTGGCTGCTCAAGGCTTTTCCCTTATTGAAACCTCTTTGTGTCCCATAATCAGGTGATTTTTTTGGTTATAACGAGGTAGAAGATTGTGACAAAACAGCCAGTCCTGTGCAGCAAGTAAAGATTGTCAAAGAAATGCAGGGGATTTCATAGCAATTTAAAGAAGACATGTGGTTAAATATTTCACACTAAATTAGTGAGCTAAACTGACAATAAAACAAAATTTAAGTCAATGTTGTACAACTGAAATTTAGGCTAGACCATAAATGCAACATAAACAATAACAATAAAACAAATGCAACATCATCAGGAACTACAAGACTGGGTTTAGAGCTCACACAAAAACTTAGCATGGAAGTTTCTATTAAAACTTTGTCAGTATTGAGTAAACAAAAATGAGTTTCTGCTGACAAATTCTGAAATGTGTGGAAGCTTTTTTGCTTAATATCACCAGTAAGCTACGGCATATTCTTTGAAATGTCCTGACAGGAGTTATACATATCATATTATTTAGCCTATGCTTACAAGGTTCATATTATGGGATGCTGGGCTATAGTTTACAGGACATTTGGTGGACAAGCAGAACATATTTTGACAAAGAGAGCAGAGGAGATTCATAGTTTTTGCTTATACAAGGATCTATAACGTATCAAAATGTTTTAGGATTTGCCAAGTTAAGGGCTAGCAAAAGGAAATGTGCAAAACAGAGTAGCACTAAGGCTTTCACAGTGGAGAGGAAAAAATCTGGAACTTCTGCTAGGGAAATGAGTGGAGCAGGTGGAGAAGCCAGTGAAGGAACCAGAGGCTGAAGTCTGCAGTTTCAGCTGTCTTTTAAAAGTGAGGGCACAAATTCCTTGCCCCAAAGAAAAGGGCCACCCCCTCCCTCAGTAATGGTCACTTCTCTGGTGCTTTGAGAAAATCACAACAGACTCATGCAAGCAAGAAACTTCAATTGTCTGAGTACCTCCTTACTCTAGCGTGAGAAAGATGGGGCAGTTTCTTTATCTATATGTGGCCATGTCAAATATTTTTCAAAATATTTCTGTGATGGCAACATTAGGAAAACTCTGGTTTAACCCATTCAAAATAGATATCAGCTTCATTAATGCCAATACCTGAAACAGACAAAAATTGTTTACGGCTTTAGCAGTCTTTACATCAAAAAAGGGAATTTGTGACGCTATAAATAATTTCATAAGGAATATATAATATTCCATAAAGGGTTCAGCAAAATATTAATGACAAAACACAAGCAGTTTCTTCAAAACAAAATACACTTTATTCACCAAAATATTACAATCTGGAAGTAGTTGTGCAGAAACATAGCGGTAAATTGCAGTAGCCTTCCTCATCAGTAGTACTTAACTAAACGCAAAACACTGTTTTTGTGTGAACTGGATAAGAGATATTGGTATGTAC
Source organism: Edolisoma coerulescens (assembly GCA_013397115.1). Taxonomy (NCBI): domain Eukaryota; kingdom Metazoa; phylum Chordata; class Aves; order Passeriformes; family Campephagidae; genus Edolisoma; species Edolisoma coerulescens. The sequence goes on from VWZW01006873.1 coordinate 71,823, forward strand.
ATGATTCTGGATCATAGAGGTATTTACAAGTTACTTATTAATGGACTATCTTCAGGCATTGTGTACACTGTTAAACAACACCTGGGAATGCTTTGGGCTCTGGAACTTGCATATTTATTCTATTGGATGGGCTAAAAGAAAAAACTGAAGCTGTTGAAATCAAAGCCTAAACACGGAGGTAGAGATAATATATCCTTAAAAGGGAGTCAATTAAAAAGAAAGTCTCAAACATAAATTTGTGTGCTTCAGGCTTGTACATTAGAGAAGTAAAGAACCTATAGCTGTTGCATCAAAAGGTACATTGTAAGGAAAATTCTAAGACCTAGGTGAACATGGAAAATTTCTATTCATCCTATGAAGGTGCAATTTCAGTAAACATTTATCTTGCAAGTCTGGAAAATATGGACATTAAGAGACGAGTGGGCTAGATGATGGTATAATTTTAAGATTGTGGCTTTATTTATATTTTTGAACCATATCTCAGCAGACAAACATTTTTAATTTAAAGGACAGAAAAAGATGCTAATTCTGAATCATACAGATTCTGTCTCAAGGAGACACTCCTTATTTTAAGCTGTTCATTCCTTATTTGTGGTAAGAAAATGCTGAAATACTTTTATAAAAAATATTTTCTATTCAGCTATGCTTTTTTTTTTT
>VWZW01006873.1:72500-107569 GCA_013397115.1 Edolisoma coerulescens
TTTTTGGTACACATGTATTTATCTCCTGAATTTATGGTTGATTTTTAAAGTTTTGATAAATGTATAAATAAATACATTCTGGTAAAGAAGATAATTTCTATACCTCAAGACTGGTATAACGTGAATGAGATTGATCAGAATAGAATATATCAAACAAGAATTTGAATATTGATAGATATACAGCAAAGGAAATAAAAATAGTAAATTTTATTCTACCACAACACATTTGTGGGACGTTTGATTGTTCCTTCATTAGCCTTATTCCTCATTTACAGTAGCATGAAATAAGTATCAGACCTTGTGTGCCTTTATTTGAACAGCATCTTGTTTCTTCACAAAAATTTGTGTTGTGATCTGAAAAACTAAACCCAGTGAAATTTACTTGTGTGTGCCATGCCATATGAGACTGATGGATTTATTTTGCATGATTCCTTGTGAAGAGGTAAAAAAAAAAACTAAAAAAGACAAATTTGCTAAAGTTTGCATCACTTTACAAGTTGTATATTTTATAAATGGTATAGTTTTAAGTTTTACTAAAAAACTAGATAAGAAATATAGATTAAAAAAGAGCTTCAACTAAAATGCAAAAATCAATTTTAAAATATAATGAAAAAGTCATCATTACGTTTATGAATTCCAAATAACTTCAGAAAAAAAAATTTAAAAGGAAAAAAGGCTTTAGCAATGTCTTTAGTTAAATATAGAAGCCTTCAGGAAGTCCAAAGACTGCATCAGAAATGGAATTATTGCTATACATAAGGAAGCACATTTCTAATTAACTGTTACCTAGAATACTTTCTTTTGGTGTTTCTCATGACAGAGGTTGTATATAAATGTGCACTGCTGATTAAAACTGCAGTTAAGGAACAATCTGAATTTATATTTTAAGGGAATGCATGGCAGTATTCTAGTCAGAAGTCTGTAAATTCATTTATCTGATGTAACAATTACTGAGTAGCAACAGAATGAATTTAGAATATAATTATTATGTTTATCTAACCTATTAAGGATACAGTGGAATACTGTTCACATATGAGGTCAGTAGTTAAAGGACATGTCCTTTTGACTTCACTGAGAAATTCACAGAAGAGTGAATTTCTTGGTTCATATGATATAATAATTAACTACTGCATTTTGTAGATAGAGGGAGGAAATTCCACATTATTCAATGAATCCATTTAATAGGCTTTCTTAAAAATTCTTGAGTTTTAAAGGTAATTTGTTGATTATCTCTTTTGCTTTTTCTTTTTTTTTTTTTTTTTTATATTTAAATATATACTCTGCATTCATTTTCAGTGTTCCAAGCTTATTTTCTTGGATATTGCTTCAAAATTTCAGTTGGTTCAATTAATCTCTTTAACCAAACAGCCTTCACTTCTCTGCTCACCTGGTCCACATAGCAGAAGAGCACAGTGGAATTAAGAAAACTCCTTGCCTGACCCTGCCAAATGCTGTATATGTTGCATAAACTACATGGGCTGAATGTGTGGATTTATAAAACAAGAAACATCAAGGGAATAGCCCTTTCCCTGTAAATTGCTTTAGATAAAAATTGTATCAACCAGTTAATGAGAATTCAGTTATTTAAATAAGTAAGAATTTTCAGTTCCTTTTTCATTTGCCGGTTGATAGCCAGGATTGTAACAGGATAATGTTCCTGCAGGGTGGGCGGTTAGCTTTGCCCCAAATATAAGGATAATTTTCCAAGATTTTTAGGATGGCTTTTAATGTAGGAAGTTCCCGCTGAGTTCAGTGGTTCACTGCCTCCCCTGGGCAAGGTGCCCTGGGAGCACTTGGTGATGTGTTTAGTATTTTAGGACAGCATTTTATATGAATATATGGAGAGCCAAGGTGAATTCCTGACAAACCAAAATCACTAACATAATCGCCAGGATTGTTGTGAAGGGAGAAGTCATTCATTCATAGTCCCTAGCAAAGGAAATGTTCAGATTTTCTAAGCCAATAAATGTTATTAGATCAAGTTTCAAAAGACCTGAAACAGGTGTGAATGCAAATTAAATTTCAAATAACCACTAACCATTCCAATTTTTATTGTAGAGGAATGTAAAAGTGGATTGCAAAAGAGCCCAAGAAAAAAATCAGTCCTTCTTCAAATAGTGTAGTGTAAATACAGATCTTTTGAAAAACTTGAACACAGAAGTCTGGATACTGTGAAAGGAAATTAAATGAAACAAAAATCTACACAAACTGCTTCTGCTGTGAAATCCTGAAAGATCTCCTGGATACTGTCTCCTTTGTGATCTCATTCTCTTCAACTCGTTCTATGTCACATAAAGTAACTAAATCTTTAAGCATAAATAGCCTCTTTGTCAACTTCCACTTTAATTTTTCATCCCAAGTTTAATGCATGAACCGACAGCCTATGTGAATATGTGCTAAGTCTGCCAATCCAGCCTAGTGAGTCTAAATGTAGCTGTAATTTGGATACAGAATATATAATCAGAGGAAAGCATAAGTCTGCAGATTATATATCTAAATATCATATCATTTCATATTTGTAACTGAGGGACTACCTAGCCAAAACTTTTCTGTCTGAAAATATTAGTATTTTGAAAACAGTCGAGAGTTCTGCTTTTCTATCAGCAAGGAAACCCTTAGTGATAATCTCTGCCAACCCCAGTAATTCCTTATTTGTTAAAAAAAAAATCTCCCCTTAAACCTTCAAACCCGGCCGCGAATCAACATCACAAATCCTACATAATGATCCAAGGAACATCCTGAAACCTCTACTGAGCTGTGGGCAGGGATAAGCAGAGACCATAAATTTAGATAGCTTTCAGTTGACCATGAAACCACAAGTTTAGATAATGAGTTTACCATTTATTAATCTTCTGCCAGAGAATTTTATGCTGGCATATACTCTCTAGCTTTTTTTAAAAAATACTTTCTTGCCCTTATTTTTAGGGGTGGAAGGTTTATTCTAAAGGAATAGAAATAATTCAAAATGGATCTACTATGTCATGTTTGTACAAATCAGCATGTGTGCTAGGAACAAGGATTTAACTGATGATGCTTGGTGGGAATTCAAAAAAGGCATCTAATAATCATAATCTAAACAGCAATATTGCTAATAATCTCACTCTAGACTTTATTTATTTGAGTACCCAAATTTACTTAAACAATAACCCTAATTATTGAGATAAAATGGGATACATCATTCCCAAACTACACTTGGATTTAAGATACTTATTCACAGCACTAGAAGGGAAAGGATACTTTCCTGTAGCAGCTGGTTTAATAATGGCAATATTTTTCACAACATAATCTTGTTGTTCTTATTGGTCTTGGTTTTTTCTGTTACAGTGCTTGCTACTACAAAGCTCTTCCCCTACTCTGCTCTCCTGAAGCGCTGCATGTATCCCAGGTACTTGTGAACGAGCTGTCGCTTCTGTAGCATTTCTTGTCTGCTGCAGCAGCCATGAGATTTAGATGACAGACTGCATTCTGCTTGAATATGGTTTTTAGATCCTTCCCTGATCAAGTCAGAAGTAATACAGAAAACTGTCAGTTCAGAATGAAAGTCTTGGGAAGGAACCTATTCAAAGTCAACAAGCATGTCACACTGGTTTTTTCAGGAAATCCGGGTGGGAAAACACCTTTCCCTCTCTCCCCTCTCTCTTTGTTGTTGTGGTTGTTATTTTGCTTTGTTTTGCTTCCAGAATTGACAGGAGATTATAGTATGTCCAGTACTACGTACATGGCACAAAGACCATCAAGTGCTGGGCAGATTATCCCCTCAGTATTGCGAGAATCACAAGAACTTTCAGTTGGCTTTAACATCTCCACAGGTACCTGTGTAAACTTATAACTCATGAAGCTCTCTTTAGACCCTAAACAGAAGACCTAAATATTTTTACATTAGTAGGAGTCATGCACACACCCTGGGTAAGCTCTCAATGTTTATCACAAAGTTTCATGACTATGAGAGGGTAAATATTGAATTTTTGCTTTAAAGAAGACTGTTTTATTGGCTTATATTTTCAGATCCTGACATTCTTACATTCCTTTGTTCTTTAGTTGAAAATGTAATGCCTCACATTTTCCAGTACCTAGCATGGACCTATGTCATGGAAGTGCAAGAAACAAGTTATTTTGAGGTCTCTGCCTGTCTGCTCCTTTTTGGAAGGACAGGATTCAGTCAGGGTCAGTTTCCAGGCTGAACAGTTCATGAGCCAGCAGCCAGCTTTATTTTGGAATTTGATTAATAACAATATGCCCCTCAGTTATATTATTCCATTAAGTGGTACTAATTACACTGCAACTGCTGTTCAAAACTGAGCAAAGTGTATCTACAATGTCATTTAATGAAACCAGATTTGACTAAAATATAACTTCAATGCTACCTGTATAAATAGAAGGGCCTTGAGTCAGTGCCAGTCTGAGGTAACTTCTGTGTCTCTTTTCACTGTCTTTGAGAAGCCTGTCTTACCATATTCTAGGAAAATCAATGAAATAACAAAAAAGGATTCTTAAAATGGGAGAGGAAAAGAAATAACTGTTAGAAGTTCTGTTTTGTCAAAACCTCCAAACTTCAGAAGATAATTTGGAGTGTTAAGAATTTACCCTGAATCAAATTTTTAAAACAAAAGTCAGAATACTTATTAACTGATTACAGGACAATGTAGTCTTATAGGAAATATCTGCTTTTAAGGATTTTCACAGGACCTTAGATTATAGAAAATAATCAATCTGAAATAATTCCATGTAAGCATCCTGCCACAGCATATAATAATTTTTCTTGGGCTTTTAGAGTTTGAGAGAGAACATTTATGTGCTGAAATTACAGCAAAACAGTTGAAAATGTTTTTTAATTAACTCGGTCCTAGTCCCGAGTAATAGTGTGTTCACAAATCTTCTCTGATTAGTTGTACTTAAAAGTTTTCAAGGCTTGGATCTTTGGTTGGTGATTTCAGTTTTTAAAAAAGGTTAGATTTTGTTTCATTTATGTTCCTGCATTGAGTTACTGGGATTATTGAAAATATTTGGGTATTTTGAGGGTTACTTGTCTGTTCATGCTTCACGTTTTGATGTGATACATCACACCTGTTTTAGTCTGTCTTTTGTACCGAGGAACAGATACAATACGACACTGATGTAACTGATATAGCCTATCCTGCTGTTTCTTACAATGAATAATTTACTGCAAAAACTGGCTTTTAAGAAGCAAAATAGCTGTTTTGGCACTGTTTATTTCACCGATATTCATTGGGTAAAATTACTCAGTCTTTATGGGTAGTTACCTCTCTGGAGGAATGCAAATGGAATTACAACTGTTCCATTGCCATGGGTAGCAAAATGTATGAGAGAACATCCATGTTAAACAGATGTGGTACTAAATATATTTTTTGTTTTAATATGAATAATGAATGTTCCTCTTTCTTTTCAAAGATGCTATCATGTAGCATATTTTCCTCATTTTTATTTAAGTGTCTAAGAATTGTTTTTGATTTTAATCTTTGCGCATTTCCTTGGAATATTAGTGTCAATCGTACTACACTAGAGAACCTTACTTGCATTTAAAATTCCTAAACCGTTTAAAAATTAAGACACATAGCATATTATGCACCGTGTATTAATACTTTATGTAAAACACTGCTAAGATGAATCAGTGAATCTAGGATGACTAATTCTTTGCTAATTATGCTCTGTTCTTCCTGACTGAACAGAACAGAATTACTTTGAGTGTATATGCATGCCAAATTAGAGACATCAGATCAAATTCTCCTTCTGTTAAATATAAATACTTATATGCCATGTTGAATTCTACAATCAGATGAGGCATTTTAGTTTTGGTGTTTATTTCAAACTCCTGTGTATTGGATACACCTTTGTCTGGAACTGAGAAAAAACTATCTTTACTTTTTAAAAAAATGCAAGTTAAGGACCATATCCTGCAAACATTAAGCAACTCAAAGAGCAGTTTAATGCATCACATTCATTCAGGGATGAACTTTTCTACTGTCTGGATGGGAGACAAATTCCAGCCCAACTTTTGCACAAATAGGGCTTGACCTTGCAAGATGGTGTGTCACTCAGACCTGGTTTTTTCAGAGTGATGATGTGGCTCGGTTTCTTATAGTTGATATTAAACTGGATGATCAGTCTTTCGGTAGTGTCCCTGCCCCTGTGTAACCATAGCAGCAAAACAACATGAATCATTTGTGACATCCGATAGTCTAACTTGTCCAAAACCTGTAATGGTTGTACAATTCCTACATTAGTGCTACTTCATTTGCTCTCTATTCTGCCAAAGAATTTATATAGCCTGACTACTATTACTACTTTTTTTTTTTTTTTTGTGCCTATCTTTCTCTTTCATTACAGTGGTACTGAATTTGTCATGTTTTGCTTTCCAGGGGGTGCTGTTTCTTTGATTTGTTAAACATCACTGTTTAAAGATCTCTCTAATCTTGTGCATTTTGAATGGCTGTAAAGAGCTCTGGAAAACCACTTCTGTTGCCTTTACACATATGCTTTCTCAAAATATGTTGCAATTCTAAAGTTCCCAAAGTGTATGCCAAAATGTTGTTTATGGTCCTGTGTAGGTACAAACTTGAGAAAACATTTCCTAGCAGGGTGCCATTAAGATGAGCTTTTGTCAGTGTTTTGCTCTGTTTCAGCAAGCTCACAAATTGCAGAACTCACATGTAAATAAAATGTTGCAACCATTTTGGAAGATGAGGAAATGATTATCTAGGAATGACACTATTTTGCTGGTATTTCTAGCTGTTGGAGGGAAATGTCAGAGTCTGGAGTTTTGAGTGACTGCTTTCATCACATGACAATTACTTAAGAAGTGTCTTAAAACCTTCTTTTGTCATATTATATTTTGCTTTTATGTTCAGAAGGGGTAGGAAGAAAGAGTGGCTTCACAGTTCCTTTATGATATCCCCAATTTTCTCCAACAACTAGACATTCAAGACTTAAAAGTTTTTCAGTGTCTTCAATTTCTTCCCACAATGTAGATTTTGTTCTTATTCCCTTTAGTATGGCAGTTGCAGAATAATTTTAAGGCAGTATATTTGTTATAATGCATGAATCCAAGCACTGCTCCTACCTTCTCTGTACCTTAATTTGGCGGGTAAAATAACAGTGTTACAGGACAGCCCTTCATTCTCTGTCTTATTGTACTGAAGAATGAATGAGTGAGAGTCTTGATTACCTTACAGATAAATCTGGTTAACTGTTATATTAATTAAAACGTGCGGGTTTGAGGCTATTCTGAACTATTTATATGTGATTTAACTCATATCAGCAGCTAATTTGTATTTAATGCAAACTAATGGGTTTTATGTAAATGGAGCATGTGGCAGTCTATTTAAAAAACAAATTATCTGTAGTTCCATTTCAGTTATTTTAATTAAATTTAGAGTGTGTGTGCAGCAGGGAGGGATAAAGGATGTCTTATATATGAAGTGTTGATGATTAAAACCAATTTAAATATATAGAATAAGAAACAAGTGATTCTCTTAGCAGAAACACCTATTCATTTTCTGACATTTGCGTTTGCTAAAAGAGTAGACACAAGATCAGGCAAGGGCATATGCCTGGTGGTTTTCAAACTGAAGAGTACAAATAATTCTTTGAGTTATTAATAACAATACTATGAAGATTAGCTTCACATTTATAAAATGCTTTGAGAATTATTGGTAAATTACATTTTGAACAAATGTCAATATTGGAATAAAGAAATTGGCAATTATTTGTGGCTGCGCTGCCACGTTACCAGGATGCCGCCAGCAGCTCTGCCAGGTCGGCTGCTTGGGGGGGCGCGTGGGCCTGGCTGAAGGGAGCCTGGGGTCTGAGTGCTACACCCTGGCNATTATTTGCTGATTTTGTTCCTAAACTACTATGTGAATCCCAGGTACTACCTTAGTGTCAGTGGAGCCAGCTATGCAAAATGATGGCTGCATTGGTTGTTTTAACACCAGACAAGAGATGATTTCAAGATTTTTATCAGAAACACAAACATTATTTACTGGTTTTGAAATCTGAAGTATCATATCACTATCTCATTCCCTATTTGCTTGAATTTCCTGAACCTGACTGAATAAACAGATTCCTTGTTTTTTTACTATTCTGAGTAAATTTTGCTTACAGCATCAGCTCAGCTTCTTTGTGATTTTGTGTCACCCAACAACGACCAGTCTGACAGATTTTGAGAAGAAATTCTGTAATAGATGAAAATATTTTCTAAACATGTCTCATCTTCATTGTTGCCAGGCTTTGGCAGGACATTACTGTTATTATTACTCTCCACAGAGGACAGTTATTATTGTTCGTATTAACTGCTGCCTGTGGAGAAAAGCTGTAAAGATTAGAATATCTTTTCAGAAGCTTAGACTGGATCTTCATCAATAAGTCTGGTATTTCCCCAACATCTTGTATACAACATGTCAGTCAGCTGCTAAACTGAATTAATGTTTTAGTGTCATCAGTGATGGAAAGGTCAACTAAAACAAACTGTTGGCTAATGTTAGTCCTACTTGCACTGATTGTCTGACAGTGCCTATAATTTCAAAAGCTGCAATGGGAGCTTTTGCTTTTTGCCTTGGTCCCCTTGCAAATACCGTGACTTTTGTTAATTCCTCAACATTACAGGGTTTGTTCAGTTGAAATGGAAACCCCCACTTGGAAGTATAAGTACTCTCATTTGCCACGAACTAGAAAATCAAGTAAAACCTCCCAAGGTATGTTTTATTCCCCTAAGAATTTGCTCTTGAAATAGGTTATTCTAATATAAAGGTACTTAATCCAGAGGAGAAAAGTAGATCAGCACATTTTTTGCCTATGTTTACATTTGGAGATATATACCTAGATTCGCACACACCGACCTGATCAACATGCAGTGTTGATCATGTTCAACAGATAGCAAGACTCTTTCTTAATTCTGTTCCCTTAATGAAACAAAACATAAACATATGATTTGAAAATAATAAGATTTATGCTCATTTTTAAAATTCAGCAATTGCCTCTATGATGTACTGAATTAAGACCAAAATATTTTAGACACTGGCTAAATGAAAAGGCTACAGATGTTATGAAATAAAAATAACTTGCATATTAAAAGAGTTATTTACAAAAGGCAATGTTCATTTTCTGTCTCTCATATGCCAGCAGAAGCTTTGCTTTGCCCATAAAGAGTGAGCTTATTTAAACACAATCCCAGAGTATTTGCTCAGCTGACCTGGCTGATAAACAGGACTAAACTATTTGATTGCTATCAATATATAGGACAAAATGTTGGGAAAAAAATCAAAGAAATAAGCAAGAATTATTAAAGAAAACGTAATATATTGACTAATGAAAGTTCCTTAAAGCACTGACCTTTGGGATCTCCTTTTCTATCCTCTCTGCACCTTCCACTATAAAATACAGTTCACCAGACTGCTCTTCGTGCAGGACTCTCAGGTTTTATTTTTATATTAAAAAATGTCATAAAGCAATGTATGTGACCAAATCTCCAAATGCAGGAGATAATATTAGAAACTGAGAAAAATTCTCTTATCTAATAATATATCTATGACTCATGGGACTTCTGCTGGTCAGAGATATTTGCCTTGATTGATTCTTTTCTTATCTCACTGACCATTTCTCACTAACTCTTGCCAGTCTTGTGAGTCTTTTTATTTTTTTTGATGGGTTGGAAGATTGGATTGGCTGTATTGCAAAAACCCTGATCTGTTGGTCACAAATTGATGCCATATTCAAATGTTTATTTTGGATGATGAGATTTGCTGAAATCATGCATTATTTCATGGATTTGCCAGTCATACTGAGTTGGACTCTGCAGTTATATTTTGGGATTATTTTGTGCTGTCTCGGCTGTCTTGGATCCAGACTGATATTTAGTCATGGATGAGAAATAATTTACTTTTTTTGGATTATGTGTGCTAGGATATTATCAGAATTTATGAGCATGTAGGACAAATCCTTACCTACTGTTACACCAATAAGATCATTGGTTTTACAGCTGGTATACCCCTCTACACCACTGTAGAAATACCCCTGTATACCTGCAATGTCCCTTAACCCTTAGGTATTTTTTATCTGTATTAAAATATTGTCCTCAGAAAGACATCTAAGAATTTGATTTTTACTTGTACATTTGTGTGTGTTGGTCCTAGAGAAACCATATGGTCAATCCATCTGTATTTTTTACTCTTATGTTTGAAGCATCTAATATGTACTGCAAATATATCAAACATATGCTTATAGTTTTTCCATATTTTTTATTATTTTGTTTGTTTCAAGATGTTCACATATGCTTTTATATCTTTAGTAGTCCACATAATGAGTAAGAGGTGGCAGTCTTACACAAATATTTGGAGGCTTCATACTTAACATATTTCCAATGTCCTCATTCGTGATGTAAGGGAAAACCACTTTTATCTAGTGAGAGACATTAAGGAGCTTCCCCTTCCTTATCTTACATTAGACAATATGAAAGAATTTCTGTTATGGGTAACTGTCATCCTGTCACACTGTAATCACATCAATTAAAGGAGATCTTAAAAGGACCTGAATTGTAACCCAGATGATGACGTATGTTTAACAATATTTTTGGTAACTAATGTATGTCAGAATCATAAAATCATGGAGTCATTTCAGTAATCATAGAATCATGGAGTCATTTCAGTTAGAAAAATCCTTAAGATCATTGAATGCAAACATTGACACAGCACTGCCAAGTCCACCACTAAACCGTGTCCATAAACATCACATCTACATGCCTTTAAGTTCTTCCAGGTATGGTGACTCAACCGCTCCCCTGGGCAGCCTATTTCAGCACTTGATGATGCTTTTGGTGAAGAAATTTTTCCTCATATCCAATCTAAACCTCCCAGGGAACAACTTGACACTATGTCCTCTTGTGCTGTCATTTGTTGCCTGGGAGAAGAGATCAACCCCCACCTGGCTACAACTTCCAGTTTTGGACAGAGATAAAGTCCACCCTGAGTGGACTCCAGGCTAAACACCCCCAGCTCCCTGAGTTCCTCCTTGTCAGACTTGTGCTCCAGACCCTTCCCCACCTCTGTTGCCCTTCTCTAGACTTGCTCCAGCCCCTAAATGCCCTTCCTGTAGTGAGAGGCCCAGAACTGGACACAGGGTTTGAGGTGCAGCCTCACCAGTTCTGAGAATGGGGAATGGTCACTGCACTGGTCCTGTTTGCCACACTGCTCTTCATACAGGCCAGGTGCCACTGCTCCTTGGCCACCGGGGCACAGCTGGCTCATGTTCAGCTGCTGTCGAGCAGTGGCAGCTTTCCAGCCCCAAGCCTGTAGTGCTCTGTGGGGTTATTGTGACTCAGGGGCAGGACCTGACATTTGGTCCTGTTGAACCTCATTACACTGGCCTTGGACCATTGATCCACCCTGTCCAGATTCCTCTGCAGAGCCTTCATACCTTCAGACACTTCCACCCAACTTGGCACCATCTGCAAACTGTTTGAGGGTGCACTTGATCCCCTCACACAGATAGGACAAGAAGGACTAACCCCAGCAATGACCCTGGGGAACCCCACTGGTGACTGGCTGCCAGCTGGATGTGTGTCCATTCATCACCACTCTCTGGGCCTGGCCATACAGCCAGATTTTTACCCAGCAAAGAGTGCACATGTCCAAGCTCTGAGCAAACATTCATGTAGCAAATAGAGAATCACCTAAAGAAGGACATAAAGAGATCTACTTTTCATTTTGAGTGCCCATAAGCTAATAATAAAAAAAATATTGGGAAACTTTATGTAATATGGAAAACAAATAGATTAATTCTGATATTTTTTATTAGAGAAAAGACTAAATTAATTTTTCTGCAAGATAATATTTTTGAAGATTGTGGTGATATTTTCTTTCTTCCAGTCCTCAGGAACCTCTCCTGACTGCCATGCCCTCTCAAAGATGATTGAGGATGGAATAGCAGGAATGTCCATTAGTTCCCTCAGCATTCATGGGTGCATCTCATCAGGGCCCAAGGACTTGTGGATGTTAAGCTTGACTAAATGGTTTCTAACTCAATCTTCCTCAATCAAGGGGAAGTATTCCTTTCTTCAGACCTTCTTCCTGTTCTCCTAGGTCAGGCATTCCTGAGGCCAGACTTGTGGAGACTGAAGCAAGGAAGGCATTCAGCATCTTAGTCTTCTCTGCAACCTCTGTTGCAAGGGTGCCTGTTTCATTCAGTGGTGGGCCCACGTTTTCCCTAATATTCCTTTTGTTATTGATACATTTGAAGAAGCCCTTCTTTTTATTCTTGATGTCCTTAGCCAGGCTGAATGTCAAATGGACTAGTCACAAATGTGATTGTTTTTCACTGGAATGGTGAAATCATTCACACTTGAGGCTCTTCCATTTTTAAGATGAAATCAAGCAACAGGGTAAGAGAATGGTTAGCTGTGGCAGGGGTGATCAGGGTCTGGTAATTTTAAGATACAAACATATTATTTTCATGATTATCACTGTCTGGGCTACCAGTAGAGACAGTGCTCATTGGGGAAAAGATAAGGCTGCTGGCAGTATTGTCACGACTTGCAGGAATACTTCACAAATCCTGTTAGAAATTTCAGCATCTCTTCTGAGAAAAAAAAGTATTAAGCTGTTCGTCTAGTCTGAAGATTTCTCATTTTGGTATCCTGAGAATGAGGTTCTGGTGAAGGTAGGTAGAGGGACACATCACTAGGGAGTCAAGAAAAGATAAGTGTTTTATTTTGTGATACTGGAACACGTGAGGGCTAGTTGTGAATCAGGCCAATTTAAAGGACCAGGTATAGAGGAAATGGATCCACAAAGTGATAGTTATTTCCAACCTGAAGGCATTGCCAAGATAGTTCCAAGGCTTGCATTCCAGTTGTGTCACTACAGACTTAGACTTTCAGCCCAAAGTGTAAGCAGAGATCCACAGAGGAGGTAAAAAATTTGTCTCTGCAGATTATGATTGCTTTTTTTTTTAAATAAACAAACTGGACTGAATTTTTGAAAAAATTACTACTTGAAATTTACTGAAAAGCAGTACAAGCATATTTTGCACCTTCTCTCTTATGAATTTAACTGTCACAGTGATTGAATTCCTTCTTCTACACAATTTTCTTTCACATACTTTTGATTTTACTATGTAATTAATGATTTCCACTAAATCAAGTGCAATCCAAACTACTAATAATACAATAAACTTTCATCATGCTTAAGAGTAAGGGTACAATAGTCACTTGGCTCTGAAATGAGAGGGAAAAAATACAGATCTGTTTCTATAAATTTTGTCTGCACCATTTATAATGAATATGTATTTCTTCTACTATACAAATAGTTTATATTGAGAACTGGGTTGAAAGCACAGTATAATAATAACAACATCTCATTAACAAAAAAAATCCCTCTTTGATGTATGTACATATTCTATTTCTTTTATGATTGCTCTGTATTAATGCAAGTTGCATGGCATTTTTTGTTTTTAGCTAAGATATATTAGATTACATAGGAGCTCACTTTGTACCAAAATTTATGAACTATACTGTAATCACAGTCTTCAGTGATTCAATGTGGACTTTTGTTAATATCTGCTATACAAACTTGTCAGTCATAAAAAGGGGAAAAAAGAGTAATGATTTCTATTGCTGCATTCTTTTATTTTGCTTGCTTATTCCCTAGTGAAAACATCCAAAGTCTCTGTGTTCTTTCACTCACATTCCAAAGAAATTTATGTTTCCATACTTTCCGTATTTTTTGAAGATATACATTAAAGCTCTGTTAAAGTGGGTAAAGCTCCCTCTGTTCTGCTGCAGTGTATTTCTCAAGGACTTTCAGCACTAAAAATAGTTATCATTTGCGGAAAGAGGGACAGGATGTGATTGCTTTCCTTCATGTATAATGAGCATTTGTACACAAAGTAAAACCATTGTCTTGTCTCACAAATTGAGTAGTACATCTGTGAATACCTTTGCATTGCCTTTGAAGCAATGCTTGCCTGAAGGCCTTGCCTGTTGGTATCAAAGAAGATACAGGAGACTGGATCCAACTTTTCTTTCACAGATAAAAGCATTGACAATATTCCAGTCTGGTATAAAAGAAATATCTCTTATCTTTATTTCAATCTGATTACCTTTCTTCATTTAATCATTAGCTTTTATTGACAAAGAACCAAATATGCTCATTAGGTGTAGTGAGACAGAGTAGAATCAATTTATACGTTAAATTAAAGGGTAGAGCCTCTAAGTATTTAGACTACAGATAAAGTAGAAACCTATTAAATGCAAAGTCTTATTGATAAAGAATGGCAATTCCTTCTAGCAGGCATATTTTTTTAACAGATTTTAATTCAGTGTGTTGTCACTACCCCATGGAGCAGTGTTTAGCTTAGGTAGAATATTGACTTCTCTCAGAGTTGAAAAAGAATAACAAAGAATATTTATTAATAATATATTGACTTTAATAGAAACTTTATTTCTTAGTCAAGCCTCGGTGAAATCTCCTTTGTCATATGCATAAGGCTTAAGACACAATTTTAAGTACACTGGTAGTTAGTTATAATGGGATTTGAACCAGAATGTGTTTTGGGAGGTGGATAGAAAGGGTTTTGAAGTGGACAGAAAATATGAACCTAAGACCCAAATGGTGATGTAAGGATGAGTTTTACATTTGGGGTCATATTTGCTTGTGAGACCAAAACATTTTGGTGGTTTGAAATGTGTAAAAGCACTAAGTACTCGGAAATGATAAAAAATGTCATTTAAAAACGTGTGTTACAATCCTTGAAACATTTAGGCCTTGGTTATATTTGGCATATCTAATTGAGCTGAATACTGCTTGATGATATGCTGCTGCAATGTAGCTGTATCTATGCAGCCACTTTATAAGGAATATCTTTTTTTCACTTGATTCTCTCATGTTATACCTTCAGTGATGCTTGTGTACTGCTTTCCCCCCAAAACTGGGCAGAAGCAGATGTAAATCCAAAAGCCCTAGGGGACATAGATCTCTGTGACCTATCTCCTATCACTTAGCCTTCATCATTTTCAAGATCAATGCTGTGATGGTGGTAATTTTAAACCAACTGCAGCTTGTGGAGTCACATTTGACATTTTGCTGACAATAAGTCTCGGTTTTTCAAGCCAACAATGAACCACTAAGCAGCTTTTGCAAAGGTTTTGGCAAGACCACCTGTAGATAAATGCCTACAGCTGCAATGTGAAGACAATAAGAAGAATAAGAAGGATGCTGACCAACTGCTGAAATCAGTTTCTTGGATTGGTTTTTCTTGGTGCAGCAATGCTTATGTTCAATGCAACAAGCATTGAACAGGCAAAAGGCTGTGTTATAAAGCAGAAGTATGTACAACATTTTGAAATGATTAATGGAATATTTTTTGAGGATTTTGAATTGATTCTTTCACAGTGTTCTGGTGCACAGGAACACATTAGCCTGAAAACCCTAATCTGTTGTCTTGTGAAATATGCCACCTTCCATTGCAGCCACTCAGTGGATTATAGATCAACTGTTGCGGGTAGATAAAGGTGGAACTATTATTACTGTTTTAAATTTCACAGCCAAAGTTCAGTGGACATATAATTTTCCTTGAGCTCTATGTAGTATTTTTACATACTGCCTGGAAATATAAAAAAATTTATTCCATGATCTTGTGTAAAAACAAATAGTGTGATTTTTCTGTATGCAATAAAATTTAATTACCCTTTCCACAACTTTTTATTGTTGCTGTTGAAAATGCTGTTTCTAGGGACTGTCATTTCACATGGAATATGGATATGTTATTGCTGGATTAATCATGAAAGTTGTAAACTATGAGTGCTGTTCATCACAGTTGATTAGAATAATTCTTTTCATTAAAATGCAAATAAGATAACCCAAAAAGTCTCAATAATTGAAGTAAGAGTAACCCTGAATATGAGTGGTGGTAATGAGACAGTTTTTAAAGCAGTG
Source organism: Edolisoma coerulescens (assembly GCA_013397115.1). Classification (NCBI taxonomy): domain Eukaryota; kingdom Metazoa; phylum Chordata; class Aves; order Passeriformes; family Campephagidae; genus Edolisoma; species Edolisoma coerulescens. Next base: position 88,445 of record VWZW01006873.1, read on the forward strand.
AAAACAGCAATTTGAAAAGCAACATTCTAAATGATCAGCTTCAACTACCTTATTTTAATTATTTTATTATCAAATGTTAATCATACTGAGAGCAATAGAACCATCCAGAAAACAATATTAGCCCATTAAAGAGGTATTTCAAAAGGATTTTTTCAGGTTTTTTTTTTTTTCAAAAGCTTTTTTTTCTTGTCAGAATGAGCTGGTTTTAGATTTTTCATAGAAGGTACAGCTGGGAGGCAGTGGGAGGTAGAACTTGCCATGACGAAGCATTTCACGGTCCAATGATAAATGTTAGTTAGTTGGTGATCAGAGTTCCACCTTCTGGAATATTTTTTTCCTTCTAGAAGTTTTTATTAAAATATCTGTCCTCGGTAGATAAGATCTTCAAGGTCATTGAATTCTGTAGTAAGAGATGTTTGACAATATAGTCCTGAGTGGGAAAAGAGGGTGTCTTAGAGGAGATTTTCTGAGTAATTTAAGGAAATCTGCTAACTTCTCTTTTTTCTACAATCTTGAACCTCACAGATATGTGAGGTCCATGGCTGTATTGAAAACTTTCTTACCTTTAAGACATATGTTCCTCTCTCTATGTCTTTCCTGAGAAATTTCAGTCATTGCTGAGTTTGGCCTTGACTACTTATATGTCTAAATAGGGGTGTGCAATACTGTGTGTGACTTATACATATAGCTCCTGGAATGTATGAAATAGATTCCAGATGTTAACCCAGTTTGCATTTTGTGCCTGTGAAACAGGACTGGTTTTGGTATCTGATCTAGTGTCTCTCCAGCTGGCTCCAATTGAGGGTGGATACGGCCAAACACATTGCGCATTGAAAGGCATAAGACACCTTCATCCAACATTTAGTAACTTTTCTCCCTCTTCCCCTTTCAAACACAGAAAAATGAAGAACTCCATAGCTTGGAAGTTAACATCATGCAAAAGCATTCCCTTCCCCTCCCCCTTCCCCTTCCCCTTCCCCTTCCTGCCTTTCCCCTCCAAGTTGCCTGACATCGACAGAAGCAGATAGCATGCATATTTAGAAAGGCTAAAGGGAATCCTGCAAGATGCTCATTGATATTACTCAGCTGAATGGTCCCAGCTGGCATTCTACATGCCTCACAAGGCATCAACACTGATCTTGGAATGAGCAGCAACCACTTCTTCCTTCCAGTGTCTGAGCCATAAAAATGAGATATACTCAGAAAGTGTGTCAAAGTAGATGGAATTTTCTGAGCACTCTTTGGGCCATCTGGGATTAACAATATATTGCATCTCTTTGGTCTTGATGATTGACAAGGATTTTTGGATTTCTGCATATTTGTTAAGCTGATTTAATTTGAAAAGTTTCCTATAAATCAGTGCAGTTGAAATTACTCTGTCCTTTAAAGATATCTGGAATATATGGAGTGTTACATGTTTTGAAATGTACTTTATAAAAAGTTAAGAGAACTAAACTATCAGCAAAGATGGAAAAAGACCCCTAGGTATGTATGAAAATACTGTGATGGCTATACAAACTAATGCAGCATCTTCTGTTCTTTACAGTCAGTAATTAAATATGTAGGATCTGATTTTTCTTTGTCAATTCTAATTACTCTACAAGAGAGAGTTCCTCTGCTGTGCTTGCTAAGGAATGAAGGCTGTTGCTATGGCAGGATAGCAGAGGTAATGTGAAAAGAGAAATGGGGATGACAAATGGGAGAGTTACCATTGGGCTAAAACTTCTAAATGTACATAACAACTGTGACTGATAACAGATTCCCACCCACCTACCAGTGAAAACAACTCCACTATGAAGCCCTCCCTACAATAATTGTCTCACAACAATTCCTATTCAGCAGTTGCCAAATAAGTAGGAATGGTCCAGTTCAGGATGCCTCCTGTTACAAAGAGAAGGAAAAAGAGAGATCTAGAGAAGGTTCTGATGACTGGTGTCTTTTGCTTCTTTGTGCAATATGGCAGGAGTCACAAGTGCTGAGAAAAAGTGTTGTGACAGCTCTCTTTTTCCCATCAATTCCTCTCTAAAAGAACAAGCAGAAAAAGTATGAAGCAGAAGTACAAAAATAAGTATCAAAAAGCAGAAAGCAGAACTGTTCAGGCAAGGTTGGATTGGCTTTTTTTTCCTGGTTTTTTGTTCCCCTTCTCCCCTTTTTTATAATCATCAACTGTATGGAAAGAGTGTATAAAACACAGTATATGATCATATCAGATGAAACACACTGCATTAGTATTCAGAAATATCCATTTTAACAAAATCTAATCCAGGCGAACTCATCACTATGTAACAGCATTACAGTGTGGCTCAACACTGAGAACAGCACGGAGCTAAGTAGAAGAGTCTATCCTGATAGCATGCTAAGCACTACGGGATACTAAGTTAAGGAATGTCAATAAATATGCACAGTACAGGTACTTGCTTTTCTTGTAAACAGAAGCTGAAATCTTTCAAATAAGAGCGCTCATTATTCTGTTTATTTTCTTTACCGTGAGCAATTTGGCATGAACACAGTGAAAATCTGAGATTCTGCTCAGAGAGATGTAGGAAAACCATTCTTGCAGATTGTCAGAACTCGACTGAATATGACTGAACAATCTACTCTGACCATACCTTTTAAACTAGAACCATACTAGATAACTTTTGGAACTCACTTCCTACTTAGACAATATCGCGATTCTACGAAGAAATGTATTGCATGAATGCTGTCTTGTATGAAGGCACAGCATTTGAGTTAGCCAAACCCTAAGAGGTAGGGAAACTCTATGGTACACTAGTTGTGTACCATAGAGCTTTTTCCCCCTAGGGCTTGGTAGGACTATGTACATGTATTAAAGGAAGTTAAGTCATAGATTGAATTTGGCATGTCAGTGCATAGTCCCCATAAGGTTTTTTTACCCCTAAAAATGAATTATGGAAATAAGGAAAGTTTGGCCTCTGAAAACAGGATTTATAGAATCATGAAGCTAAAAGAGAGAGGGAGAAGCTAACCATAGAGAAGAGTTTTGGGGGTTGAGCTGGGCCCACTGGACACTGCAGTCAAGACAAGCAGGAGGTTCAGTGCCTGCCTGAGAACCACATGCACGTTTAATCTTAGGATTACCTTGTGATCAGTCTGACAGCAGTAAGACCAGACTGAGGTTCCTGGAATCTGAACTATCAAGAACTGTTTAATGTGGGCTGTAACTGAAGCAACAGCTAATTCCATGTGCAGATGTATCCTTAATTGAACATCTGTAGCTACATATGAGCAGTATTTGAGATCCACTTTCCTTACTAAGTTTGTAAAAGATAGAGATTGTTCACTTTAATAGTTGATACGTTAAAGATTAAAGTTTTTTCCTCGTTGTATTTTAAAGCTATTATTACTGATTAGATAGCAAATTTTAGTCAATTAATTACAATAAAATGATATAACTAATGTTACAAAGATATAACTCAGAGAACAGTGAAAGATACTATGTTAACTTGACGGTGATTAAGGGTCAAGGGGATGGGAGAGGATAGATTTCCTCACTTTTTGCTTCTCTTAACTGTTAAGTTCAAAGAATTAGCTTTTCTCCTCTGTGATGTGGTGTCCTTCCCTGTGTTGCTTACCACTTTCTCCTCCCCCATCCCCTGCTCCCAGCATAGATTATATTCACAGTGCTACCATACAATGTATTGAAATGTGGGTAGTTTCTTGTGATTTCTTTTTTTTCTCTATCTGCTCTCCTGTCCCTCAACTGCAATCTTTCTGCCTTATTCCATGCATCTCTTTTTTTTAAAATGAAGCATTCTTTGACTTCATGAAAATTCAATGATATTCAAGAAAGAATATGGAAACTTGATTCTAACTCCAGGAATTGCTTGGATTGCTGCATGCAAGGGAAAGAAATATTAAGGCTGACAATGTTAACACAAAGAAAGCAACAGAACATCATTTTAGGCATTAAATTACATTTCAATTTACTTGTGCCACTCCATGACTGAATGAATTTTGAATTTGCAAGACTAAAATAAAAAGGCAGACAGAAACAGGCAGGAAGCTCCACTCCCATCCTTTCAGTCTTGCTGTGGACACTCATCAGCATTTCATACGGAACCTCACAAGTCATACAGAGTTCACAAAATTGAATTACCTCTCAAATTACCCTTTTGCCTATTTTAATGCTTTCCTCTCCCTTCAGAAGCTGTCCTCTAAAGCTGTACCACTTGCCTAATCAGGTTTCCTATCGTCACACCTGTCTTCAAAGTAAAATGCATTAGAGGTGCATCCCTTCATCTATTTACACAAATTAGTGTAATGAATGCTTCAAGTATATTCTGAATGACAGGCTTTTTGCCATGGCCAAGTGACAGACTGTTCCCTGGCCAATCAGAGATTACTTTTCTGTCCAGTACAATTGGTCAATATGATGTAATTTGGTTTTCTTTAACAAGATGAAATCATCTTCCCATTCCCTTTGAGAATCTTAATCTAGAGCAACAGACCAGCTGTCACTTAGAGCAATTTCCCTTTTTCTTATCCAAGCAGACTGCAATATCATTTTGTTAGTCTTTATGAAAAACAAGGTTGTCCTTTAGAATAATTATAGAGGAAAGAGTATATCTGGGGGCTGTCATCTTTAGCAAACTGTGTTTAATGGCAGTGGTAGCCAAACAGAGGTACTTTGAAACACCATGCATATTTTTTCTATATTTTATATCAGTTAAAACACTTATTTTATCATATTCGTTCTTGGCAAGACACATTCCGTATGAGTACAATATATGGATACCAGTAATAGCTCCAAGTTTTAGGGTTTTTTCCCCTCTCTTGTCTCTATAGATTGTGTGCTTCACTGTTCAGGAAATGTGGTTGAAAATAAAGACATACAGGGTGTTTTAAGTGGTAGGAAGTAATCTTACAAATAAAAAATTTAGAGCAGTTCTCCACAGACACTTTTATTTTTTTATTGCTGGTTGTTTCACAGGCTTCAAAATATGCTAAGTCATACTAGCTAAGGCACACTATTATATGATTGACAGCTCTGTGCAAACCTTTGCTACTTGGCACATTTATGGAGTCTTTTTTCACTTGTGTGTGTATGGAAAGTGAGATTACTGGAGGAATCTGATTTCACAAAACTGTTGAAATCCTCAGAGCTGGCCTCAGACATTCACTGAACATGACTATGGCTTTTACCACATGTGAAAACTTCCTGAAACTGCAGATAAAATGGACAAAGACCATGAGACCTTGGCAGTCTGGAATATTGGGAAAAATTATTTATAACTCCGAAAACAAAGAACCCAATAGGATGAAAAACCAAGCTGCTATTGCAGCTATGAGAAGAAACTGGAAAACAGTGTAGTTAATGCCATTTAAAATGTAAGGAAATTAAAAAGACAACAGAAGCAAAAAAGAGGTATATTCAGGCAATAAATTCCACTGAGCTCTAAGCTGATAGGGAAGGAGATGAAGGCAAGTGTTTAACACTGTTTTGCTCTCTCATCACTCCCACATGTTCAAACTCCAGGTCATTCACCAACTCAGTAATTTTGGATTTCTTTCCTGTGCTTGTGCTTTCCCATTTGATGCCTTAGGCCCTAAACCAGAAAACATCAAATGTTCTGTGTTTCTTTTACAAGCGTTTAACAAGCATTACTTTTCTGCTTGTGTGCTCAGTGTACCTCTTTTGAATTCACTTCAAAAGCTTTACCTTTGTATAGTCTTTACTCTTTTTGCTATATCCATAGGAGAGGCAGGAATACAGCATCCCGTGTGTTTTGGACTGACTGACGCTGGATGAAGGGTCATGTCGCCTTCCCTGGGGATAAGCATCATACCAAAATGTCCCTTACAGCTGAGTCTCATTTGATTCTGGTTCTTTCAAGAAAGATAAAATCTGCCAGTCCTTTAGACTCTTTTCACACTGTGAATAAAATACTAGAATTCTCTGACAAAACCCCCACATTCTCCATCTTATTTGCTCATGGTACTTCAGACATTTGCATGTTGCAGTGACACTAATGGAGCTCAGATGAGAACATTCATGTTTGTATTCATCTAAGGTCTAAGGTAAGAAAACTTAAAAAAATGGCTCTACTTTTGTAGGACTGAAGAAGAAAAACCAGGTTTGCATTACTGACATTAAATATAAGATTTATCCATCATTTCAATTTTGACTTCTATCACTACAGAATTTGCATAGTGGTATGTGAAACATAACAGGGTATTATTGTGATTTATGTATGAAAAGGCATAAGAAGTATGCAAGATATGTAGGTCACGGATCACTTTGGTGTCATAAATAATGGACTGAGGTGAATAATGATGCTTAGGTTTAACAAAGGAGGACAGAACAGATTCTAGTCTAGATATGAGAAGGACTACTCCACAGACCAGGAAGACTGTCCAAAGAGTCTTTGGTGCTCTGTATGCCCCATATCGGCTGCCTTGCTAACAGAGGATGATAACAGAACCAGAGTGCTGTCAATATGCATTTATTTGGCATTTAAATAGTGGCAGCAGTAGCAAAGCAGACAGTAGAAATTACAGACTGTTCTCTTTTATGAGTAAGACTGAGGGCTGTGACTTGGGCCTTAGCTAGGCCTTCATCTATATCTGATGATTTCATTTGGATATTTCATTAGCTGAAATATAATCCTAGGAACAGAGATTCTAACCCCTGTCCTGTCCTGTCTTGCCTTGTCCTCTCCTCCCCTCTCCTTACCTCATTTTCTGTCCTCTTCTTTCACTACTATTTTCCTCTCCTCTTTTTTCTCTAATTACTTTTACCAATGTGGTAAAATCAAGAGTTAGTAGACATCCTAAATGTTAGTATTATACTAGAAATGAATTTGAAGTCATCAGCTCATAAAGTGATATGTAGGAAAATTCCAGTATGAGATACGTGACAAGTAGAATGAAAAGCAGAGAATAGAAATAGTACCCAAAACCCCAACCAAACAAGATCATTGATGAAAATGCACCATTAAGCCAGCACTCTGACCTGAAGTGTATTAGGCTGAAAATGTGAAGCGTAAAAAGTTTGGGAACCAAGAATGTTATATAGCTTTTTTTTCAAAATTTATTAACATCACCTCTTATTGAAAACAGAAATAATAGATTGGGAATCTAGCTGTCTTAAAAAATAGAGCTTTGGTCACACATAAAACAGTATTTCAGTTTAATTTTGTAGTATTCTGTAGATAAGCAAGGCTTGCTGTTCAATGGTATTTGGAATAATTATTTGACATTTTCAGATGAGAACTGTTGCTTTAGTGAGAAATATTTTATGCTTGTTTTTATACAGCTTCAAAGAAATTATATAAGATGATAAAAACCATAGAAAACACTCAGCTCTGTAAATCAGCTGATCTTGCAGAAATCAATGGGAATTAAAATTAGTCATGAGTTTCTCTCTTTGCAGAATCAAGACCTTCAGGTGAAAGCAGCCCTAACACACTTTCTGGATGTACTTCTTCTTTTCCATATAAGTCTAACTGTGAAAATTTAAATAAACTTTATAAATTTGATATAGGACTCCTGCTGTCCCAGAACACAAGGTCAAAGTTAGCATGTGCTAATAATGCAAATCCAGCACTCACAGCAGTTACTGGTGGGACATTCATAGCTATGAACAGATCCACACTTTTAATGCCATAATTTCTCTGCTGGGCTGAGTGACTGGTTGCCTAGAAGGATCTTATGTATCTGATTGTAGCCTGTTTTAGTGGTTACCTGTTTTCATGCAACCCCTAAATAAAATAGCTTTTAGGGCGAGAATCCTTTTATTGCCATTAAAAACATAATGACTATGGAGAGATGTAGAAAAACACTTGATGGTCAGCCTTTTGCTGGTGCTATGATCTACTTAGCTATTTCTGTAATTTTCATGTTTATAAATATAACGTTGTTTATGAATAATAATGGTGAGGGTAATGGAAGTCAATTATGTCATTGCAGGTGGTGTTCATTTGAAGTGCTGCCTATGAGAGTGCAGGCTATGCAGTACTGTTTGCTTTTAGAGAACCAGACACTACTACACTAATAGTGTAGAATGAGCTATTGGCTTACATAGATAAGCTATTGGCTTATCTTTCTTCCATTTAAATGTAATTTATTAACACCCTTTAAACAGAGCAGTAAGCAAAAATTACATTGATACTGCTGACCTGTAGGAACTCCAATTTCTGCAAAGCACTTCTGTCACCAGCAATATGATTAGAAAGTTCAGGCTGGACAAATGAATATAGGACAACAGAGCACAGCCTCAAAAAGCAGCAGATAAATGATTTGAGTGAATGTGGAACTAATTTTATTTTTTCAGAAAAGTTGATAACAGGCTTGTCAGAAGAAACTTTTCAGCAATCTTTCTTTGTTTTTGCCATCTCTGGATGTTGCATGGTTATAAAATAGTCCTCCAACTGATATTCTATAGACTCTAATGTCTCTATTTCATAGCAACCCAACTATGAAGTAGCATCTCAACTATGAATTAACATCCAACTATACCAACACACCCACAGTCCCTTTCAAGTGCTCAGGTTAGTTTAGAGCACCTTCTTTTCTTTCTCCTCAGTGCAAAAATTGTCATATTCCTTACCCTTCCAAAAAGTGCTCGATAGTGCCAAAATGGCTTGAAAAGAATATGGTTCAGGATTGAACATTGTTTTGTGCTCTTCCCCACTTCACATGGGGATATCCAGCACATAGGAACAGTTAATGTTTATGAATCACATAGGCTTAGGACCTGAGACCGGAAGTGAGTCCATGTGCACAATCTGTCCTTTAATTCATGCACATCTTGTAATGTCCCTTTCTATTTGTCCCATTTTGATACCTATCTGAATATCTTTTTCTAAATAGCTCAATAGCATAGCCTATCAAAATTTCTGCAGTATTAGTCACTTTTATTTGCTAATTTCTTTTGCAGTGTATCTACACTGTAGTGGAGTTTTATGCATAGAAGACACATCTGCATACCTGGTATTTTCAAAAACTTGTAATGTTTCAGGTTTCTTCACAGCTTACTTATCTTTCACTACATCACGGGTATGGTTCTTCCTGCAAACTCAGCATCCTCAGCAGTTACTGATATGGGTTCTGTGTGTGTTGCAAGGACCAAATATCCAGTAATAAACCATATTTCACATGGGCCAGAGAAGTTAACAAGTGTGTAAAGTGAATTCCTAATATCTATCCCCGTGGGCCAAGAAATGCAGGTATATGACTTGCCTTTCTTGAAGTCAAACTGGGCATATGTTTTGTAAATGGCTACAAAAGAATGGACAGTGTTAAAGAGTTGTATTCATGAGTCATATCTGTTGGGTAGGGAATCCCAAATATTTAGTCTTGACTTGATTATATTTATAGCACAGAAACTTCCGGATCTGATGGCACACGTCCCGATCAGGAGGGGCCAGGGCTTGGCCAGAGCCTGGATCTTGGCTGGGAGGGTTTTCCCCTAAAATACCCTACAAACAGGTCTCTATTCATGTCAGCTGGAAAAGTTTCTTAAAATGATACATTTCTTGCAGATAACTACACAAGGTTATACAGAGCTAGCATAAGCATCTTTGTCATCTATTTTTAGCTAAATGATGTTAATGGTGTTCACACAGTGCCCAGGACTCATCCTGTAAGTCAGCTCTGGCTGAGGCCTGCTGCTCAGGCCTCTGCACATCACCAAGATGTAAAAATTAAGACTATCTGTTCAAACAGTACAGAAATTCAATGTACTGCAGCTCTCCTGATTTTAGAGTACAAGAGAGAAAACATAGCAGTGTTTGTCAGAATCTGATGATGATGTTTATGCATGCTTTATCCCCTCAGCTGAATGTGGAGTAGTCCAGGTAATGAGATAAAAAGGCTAATGAGATAAAAAAGAAAGTTGAAGATTTAAATTTTAAAAAAACCCTGAAAAATAGTACTTTTTCAGTAACAACATCCCTATTCATTTGTGATCAGCTTCTCCAGTCATCAGCCCACAGAAGGTCATTTCAAAATTCCAGTGATATAACAGTTCTCAAGAAAAGATGAACTAAAACCAGAAAATTAAGAGGTAGAAGAGAAGGCTGAGGACATATTTTCATGCCAGTACAAGGAAGTAAGACCTCAGTGTAAGGTAAAATTACCCCAGCTTAGACCTCTTCTAAATTTCCTCTGAACAAGTCAAACTCTAGTTGTTCTTTATTAAACGTTGCCAAGTTTCAGTGAAAATGGCTTTGTGTGAAAAGAGACATAAGCAACTTACAGTTACATAATGAAGACATCACATTCTTTTTTAAAAATATAAAATGTCTCTCAAAAATTATATGATGTACTGCTTTTCTTAATGTGAGAAATGTCTCTCTAGAAATTTTTTCTGAATCTGTATTCATCAGCCACAGATGGACCTCAGGTTTGCTCTAGCATAGAAAAAATGGTAAAAAAGATTCCTCTCTTGTTATCTCTGTATTGGTATTCACTGCTTGTCTCACCCTGAGCACATTAAACTGATTAGCTATGTTTATTAACATAATAGTTGCAGATCAGGATGCATGTTGAGAAACATTATATGTCTTTTTTATAGGAATTATTCTTTGTGCACTGCCACAAGGACTCATAAAGTTAAAGCTTCTCAACTTCCCCTTCCATTATTTCAGTAGTATGAAAAATGTCTTACTTGTAAACTGCTTTCTGCTTCCCTGGAAGCTTTTAGAACATTTTAGCAGTACTAATAGCATTTGATTCCCCCATCCTTCCATTTTAGTAAACAACAGAATAAAGAAAATAGACCTTCTGTAGTGAAAGCGTTCTATTTCAAATTTAGCTTTGAGCTTAATGAAGAAAAGGCAGATGTTTGGGTTTAGCTCTGACTAATATAACAAATAGGGAGGACGACGAACAGTTACATACCTAAAGAAATGTCATATTTTTTGCTCTTCCTTTAAGCTCTTGATGAAATGTATTTATTAATTTTTCATATATAATGCAATTCCACAAAATTAAAGAGATTTTGCATAGACATGAAGCTTATTCTGTAAAATTATTCTAATTTCCAGGCTATGTTATCCTGATACCTATGGTCCATATAGATGCAAAACCTGTATAAACCCTCAGTTAGTGGTATTGGTGAATTTTAAGTTATTTAACAGAAATATAGTAATAGTTAAAAAAAAAATCTAAATTAAGAATTCTAAAATTTCCCTTGCAGAATGATTAATTTTCACTCTATCACCTTACTTGGAAGAAAGTTCTTTTCCATTTCTATTTTCAAGCTTTTTTTCAAAAATTGCAACAGTTATACCTTGACTATTAGCTTTCCAAGAAGTATACCAAGCTATGCATGTCTTTGTTGTAAATTTACAAACACAAAACCAAACTAAAAAACAAACCCAAAGTATTAAAATACACTTGACAAAATGGACTGCGAATACAGAGCTATATGCCCCTATATAGAATCAACATAAGAAATCTTGACAATTGAGTAAAAATGTTGCTGTAACATAGAAAGCAGTAATTTCTCAGGATACATACTCATTTGTGCAAGATTAAAGAAACCAAACATTTTTCATCTTGAAACAGGCTCTAGATCCCCTTCTAAGAATAAGTTTTCGGTTGATGACAGCTTTATTCATCTAAAATACAAAAGATACAAAAGACTCTCACAGTCTCAACTAACTTCCCTCTGAAACAATTTATTTCTAGAAATCTGGTATCACTTTTACTACAGCTTCAAATCTTGAAATTTTCCTTCTGTACGAAAAAATTTCCTTGCTACTCTTATTACATCTGCAGTAGCAAGATATAAAGGACTGTAAGTAAGTTTTAAGGCAAGATAAGAATTCAAATCTGTCCCATCAAACTGGAAAACTGATTAATAAAAAAAAATTAAATCAGTGGGGAGAATTGCAATGAGTAAAACAAACTTGTAGGCAGCCGTTTTAAATAAAGGATTTTAGAGAGGCAGTGAATCACAAGCACAATACCTCAGTAAAGTAACTTCTTTGCAAAAAGGGAAATGAGTAAGGTCTATGTACAAGCTTGCTGAATTTACAATCTCTCATGCATATTTCTGTGCCCTGTCTGAAAAGTTGTCTTTAGAGAAAGACACCAATACAATGGACACCAAAGAAAATGATCAGATTTTCCTTGTCTTGGGATGAAAACCTGAGAATTAAGATTTGTTCATCCCCAAGAAGAAATATTGACAGTGGGAAAGGAGCAGACAAATAGGAAAGGCAAAAGCTTGTTCTCTATGGTCATGAAGGGATTAGTAGTAATTTCGTAATGAAGTTTCGGCTGGCCGTTACCAAAAACCCTTCTGTCAGCAAGAGTTGCAAATTATTTTATTGTATTGCCTAAAAGACAGCAGCCTTCACATTTGTATTTCTTTATAAAAAAATGTTAAAGATAACATGTCTCCTCTCTGTAGCTGACAATATCCATCTTACTTCAGAAAAGGATAAATTAGGCAGCTCTTGAGAACCCTGACAGCCTATTTTTATGTATCTTCATTATCCCTGGTAGTGTGAGCAGTAGATGGCCAGAGAGCTATACACAGAATTCCGAAACAGTTTACTATCTTCTTCCCCCTCGATATTTCCAAAATCACCACAGAAAAAAAAGGTCCACTTCCATTTATATTATTTTCCAAAAAGTGTTATGACTCACTATCCATTTTATAGTGTGTGCATGTGCAGTCATAGGAAGAGGGAATGGTCCAGGGAAGATGGCAAGCTGATCCATAAAGACATCAACCTTTTTCCATCACAGATCATGGTGGCCATTGTGAATTTCTATCAAACTGGCAGTGCTCTTTCCCCTGCCACTTTTGTCAGACACTACTCAGGCACAGACAGGGAATAGGATGAGGGAAAAACCACAGCAATATAGCTGCTGTTTGCCTGTGTCAGCTGGAAAGCATGTTGAGTCCAGACCATGACAGGGACAGGAGAGTACTCTGCCTGCTCCCAGCTTGGAGCCTGCTTTCTCTGCTCAGAAAGCAGCCTGCCAAGCAGGAAAACTCTGGCCATGCAGACAAGCATGCCATCAATAAATACACTGGATGCAGTTTAGAATGCTGCACAGAGTAACTTGTTCTGTGGCATTAAAAACATTAGGCCACATCCACAGCTGGTGTAGCTCAGTAGTCTCATTGTTTTAAACAGATCAGTCCTGATTTATGTCAGCTGAATGTCCAATTCACACAACATTGGTTCTTTTGATCTTTGGATTCTTGCAGCATTACTGAGGCTGGAGTTCTGAAGCAAAGCTGAAATTTTAAAGCTGTTATTCTCATTCAAAAAGCTTTTCCAGCTCAGAATGCATGTATAAATATGCCAGATTCACAGGTCTAAACTTACACTCTACTGTGCATGTTATTAGCCTGTGCAAACTTTTTTCCTTTAAATTACCTTTTTCATGAGTTAACTTCCCCAAATCTTTGTCTTGTTTAAACCTTTCATCATTTAAAATGCAACTGATCTTGTACATTTAGGATACCAACCAGTATCTCAAAGCATTATTTCCATTTTTGCCTGGAATGTATTTGTTTATAATTTGAAGCTATTAGTTTACATTAGATATGAAAGAAGGAAAAAGCATAATCTGTAAGCAAAATTACATATTCTTACTGTGACCAAGAAAAGTTGCAGAAAAGTGTTAACTCTCTAGTTGTTTAATTTTTACTGATATAAAGGTGAAGAGAAAAGAAAATTTCTGACTACTTCGACTTACTGATTTGGGCCTATAAAAGCTGGACCCACTTTCAGGGCAAATTTGGAGACCTCACCTACGGGTGGACGCACCACGCAGGATTTTCCCAGTTGCCAGGAAGGGTTCTCCAGGTCCTCGCTGTGAAACAGGGCTCCCCAGCAACTGCGGACTGTGGGTGATAGTAAAGTATTTAGGCAATTGGTGATGGAACTTTCTCAATCACTATCCTTTCTCTCGCATAGTAAGGATTAGGTGCATTGCCTTGCTTACTTTTGCTTGTTGCTAAAGCCAAGCATGTAGTTTTATTGCATGTATCATTTTACTTTTTTGTTGCCTTTATATTCACAGTACAATAAGACCATTCTTTCCATTGGTGTCTGTGTTCTTTAAATTACCCCCGTCAATTGGCAGAACACTTGGTTAGTAAGAAGAACATACTTTCAAGCATATCAAAGACAGAAATATGCCTTTAATAATGAGACGTGATCTATTGAAAGGCTACAGGACCAATTTTGATCTGTTTATTTCAAATACATTTCATTAGGTTTTGTAGTCTTGCAGAGCTACATTAAAACAGAAAAGGGAAATATAAAAGACCAATTAGGTCACGTAGTCTGTCCCTCGAGGGATCAGTAAAGGATTGTTCCCTACAGTGTTAAATAATCATGTTATCTAGTTATTCAACCCCAAAGAACGACCAATCAATTAAATCTCTCAATTAACAAAGAATTCTGTGAGTCTTTTTGAATACAAAGGGGGAGTTTTCTTTCTGAAGTAAGTGTGCTATTACAATTCAATGAAAAAAAAAGAAACCTAAGTGCATTAAAATAAAAATTTTAAATGACGTTCTAACAAAAACTAGGCCTTTACCATTCTTTGAAGATTTCAGGACACGATTGCATGAAGCACTGCAGTATGGATGAGTCAAGTGTATTACAGTAAAGGGTTTTGAATAAATTAGGCAATTGAGGACTGGCATTTTCTTTCCTCCTATCTGATGGGCTTTGTGAACTGTATCTCTGTTGACAAGAATCCTCAGTTCTGGGTAGTTTGATTTTTAGACTCTCCAAGCTGTCAATTCATACAAGTTTTGTATTTCTCGGTTTGTACTTTTAATAAACACTTCCCAGCAGATTGAAGGACAGTGTGAATTAAGTAAGTACACTTTGTGCCAATCACAAAATCCTTTTTGTCCTAACAGAATTTTGTTAACTGTCTAGTTGGGTTACTGTGATCTAACTCAGCACTGCCTCGTTATCTTTCATCCAGCAGCTTTGTTTTCCTGTAGTTTTTTGTCCACCCTGAATATTCACTTCTCTGTTAAACCAGCATACAGAAGAAGTTAACATGGGAGAAGCTATATTATCTATATTATCTGAAGTTGAAGTGTACATGACAGCATAGATGTATTCCTGCAAGTAACTGAGATTCTGTTTAGCTTTTTGCTTTTTTAGTTTTAGATGTCATTTTAACCAACACTCTTACTTACCAAAGGTGCAACTTTTTGTTGTGACTTGATGAAGGTTTCTCTTCTAATCAGAGCTGTTCTTCCTGATTCCTTTCCCTTTTAATGTGAGCTGTGTTCAAAGTAAGTTTCCCAGACATCTGGACTAATAATCTTTATCCTCAGTCCTTAAATATACCTGCATGTTCTTTCCCTCTAAAGTAATTGAGAATTTTGTCTAAGTGAAGATGAAAAAAATGTTCTCTCAATATTTACATTATTTCCCCAATGAATCCTCTTTGTATATATGTAGCCTACTAATGTTTATAATGTAACTTTACAAGCAGTACCACAAGTCCAGGTAATACTTAACATATGGAATCTCAGGAGATCCTTCACTCTTGGCAACTAATATTGAACCTGCTTCTGAGAGTCTGAGTTGGTGTTTCACCCTTTATCTGTTTGCTTGCCTATGAAAAGATTAGCTTCTATAATAATTTAAATTCTCTATATCTTGTATGTAGATGTCTGAAGAATTCCTTTCAGTAAACAAGGACTGGGCATATCAAATGGTGGTGAATTAAATAGACTTCAGACTTGTCTGTAATTT
Source organism: Edolisoma coerulescens (assembly GCA_013397115.1). Lineage (NCBI taxonomy): Eukaryota > Metazoa > Chordata > Aves > Passeriformes > Campephagidae > Edolisoma > Edolisoma coerulescens. Next base: position 104,164 of record VWZW01006873.1, read on the forward strand.
TGAAGGTCATGACAGAATGGAAATTTAGAAAATGAAGAACCTAGGTGCATTTTCTTCCTTAGTAGTACTGAAGATTCTGGGGGGGGTTAAAAATTTATTTTACTTAGAGTAATAATGCTTGAAAAATTTCCTGGGTTTGTCAGTGGGTAAGCTGTTGAAACTAGTTGCCACGGATGTAAACAACCTTCACCACTAGTTTTAACAATTACCAAATGTGCATTTATTGATAGATTCCTAGTTGATTATAAATTTTTTTTTCTTTTTCTTTCTTCACTGCAAAGAGGGTTCTGATGGGTTAAATAAAAGTAAGAATCTAACTAGGAGTACTCAGTTATAAATAAATATTTGAGACACTAATCTGGCTGATGCAATTTGGAATAGCTTTCAGGCTTATTTATGTTGCACATCTCAAAGAGACAGACATGTTGAAATGCTGGAGATGACTAAAACTCCATTAATACTTGCAGAGTTACACCATCTGGAGACTACGAGGCTTTGAGCCTCTGTCTTAGAATATTCATGGAATTTTCTCCTTTGCCTATTCAATAAAGCCAAGGAGGTTCCAGAGCACCTTTCTTCTAAGCTTACCAATTTTGCAGATTCTTGCCATTAACGATTGCTTTTAATTTTTGAAAAAATATTTGAACCTTGTATTCTATCTTTTTTCTTCTGGTTGCTTTAATTTGGAGAAAATTATAAGAAATGAGTCTATTACTGTAATAACTTTGGCTATACCCTAACTGTTAAATTAAACTGTTGCCGTAGCATGTTCCTGGGCACCGAGTCACTTTTAGCAGTCATTGATATGGTTTACAAAAAACCACTTTTTCAAACAACTTTCAGGGATGATTCAGGAAAGAGCATAAGGCAGGGGCAGATTCCAACAGAAAAATTGAATGGAGTCACATGGTTTGGAAAGCTACTAGAGTCAGATGGCATGATAAATGTGCAGAAATATGGTGGAATTAGGGTGGTTTTTACCTACTGAAGAAAATCTGGTGAGAATGTTCTTCGTGAAGATGAGACCATTAATTTAAATGATAACCATTTTTTTCCTTTGATTTCCTATTTGTTAAAATACTGATGTCTCCCAACAAATCCATTCTAGTCTCTTTTCTAAGTAGGTTAGGTTTCTTAACTACTGTAATTTTGAATTTTTAATGTATTTTTAAAGTGGGCCTGTGATCTGTAGGATTAAGATGTCAAACACATTCACAAATGTCCTTCTTTCTGGCTGACACTTCTATTGTCAGCAAAATTATTGTTTGCTTCTGTCTTCCAGAAAGCAAAGGGTCAATTGGAAGAGTGGGATTTGAACTGCATGAGTGATAAAACAATTACATCCTCAAAGACTCATTATATTTTCATCATAAGATTTAGTTTTCATAAATTATGTAAATTTTATATTGGGCACATGTGTTACATGTCAGTCACTTTTCTATGATTTTACTACACAAAGATACAGTATGATGCACTATAATATACATCTACTTTACAGCTGGCAATCTTTCTAATGCAGTATCCTTTTATCTATGGCACTTTTGAATGATCTGGAAGTCCTTGAAATTAATGGGAAAATGCAGTAATCATGCTGATCAGAACTCTTTCCAGGGGAAATGTCTCCAGTACACAAATAATAACCTTTGCCTACCATCTGTAGTGCAAATGCTATAACAAGGAGTCTTTTGTTCGCTTGGAGTGTCTGTTATGATAAGTGATCATTATTTGCACAGATCATTTAAGATCTATGCTAAAATTTAAATTTCTTGCTCCCAAAGCACATACAAATCCAATTTGTTATTGAAAGAAAAGTGCAGAAATTAAGAATCTGCACAGAAATCCATGTGCAAAGAAACACTATTTGGATTCTGCAGTTGCGCTCCAGTTTAAACAACTCAGCTTGATTAGCTGGTAAAATATTAGTTATGCTAGATTATAGGAACTGAATACTGTTTTGCTAATTAAGAGATTCAATTAGGAAGACCTGTTCAGCTGCAGCTTGCAGATACATCTTATTTTCAGGGAGACACTTGTTAAATGTCAAACAATTCTGAATTAAATTTTGTCAGGTCTCTAGTATCTATATTCAACACCTTTGTTAAGCTATAGAATTTCCTATAGGTGTTTCTATTGAAATACAGCACCATAAGAAAGAAGAAAATTATCTTTCTTGCTTTAAAGGCAAGTTGATGCTTTACTAGTTTTTTGTTGTATAGGTAAAATAACTATTTATAAATTAAAGCCAACCAGCTCATCAAAAACAATCCGCTCTGCCCTTACAAAACATATTCTGAATGGAAGAAATACATAGTTTGTTTGGGCAGGGGGTTCAGTTTTCTAACCTTAGTTGAATTTTGTTTCAAGAAAGGAGAGTCAGCAGTGGATAAGTGCTGACAAAACTCTGAACTTCCTGAAGACTGGAAGTTAGTTTTTGACAGTAAGACCAAAATGAAACATAAGAGGGAAGGACACAAAGCATGATGTCAAGTGTATCTTGGAATATGCAGCCCACATCTTCCCTCCTTTGAGGTCATCTCTTTCCCAGACTCTTTTTCTTACAAGAATTAGGAAAAAGAGCTGAATTGTGACTTTTGAGATTTTGAAGTAGAAACCTGGTGGAAAAGTAGAAAAAACCAATTGATTAGAATTCTGGTTGGGAAACTCCTACCCATGATGTGGACTACTACAGATATAACTCTTTCAAGTCTCTGAGGCACACTTATGTGTAAATCAACTAACACAGTTTATTTCATTTTAGTGTTATTGTTTATAAATTATGAAATCTCCAGAGCACCTGAAACAGCACTGTTCTGTTGAACAAATAGAAATATTTTTAGAGGGATTTAGAGATGAAAAATCCCTTATTAAATGGATACATAAAATATGTTCTCATAAAGCTGGAACCAACATTTACTTTCTCTTCCATTCCGTCTGGAACTTAAAAGCTTCAAAACTATCTCTTTTTTTTCATTTTTGTCTTATTTTTTAACTGTTTGCTCACTATCTCAGTTCAGCAGCTGGTGTAGATATGGAGAAGTGTAGCCTTTTACAACTCCAAGTCCAAACATAAACAGGAAGTAGGTAAATATCTTGGTTTGAAAGACAGGTGTCTGCCAAGGAAGTCAGGAACCTCCCTTGGAAGGGAGAATATGACCCCCTTCCCTCTGAATTATTGTAACTTTGAAATTAAGGGGCTTTCAGGCAAAGATATGGGAAAAGGAGTAACAGTTCTTTACTAGTATGTATATGGATAACAAGGCAAACAAACAACAACAATGGCAGCAACAACAAACAAAAGAAAAAACCCCAGAAAACCCCCAAACCAGTCTCTTCCCTGCTCTCTATGCACCTTCCCCGTCGGTGCAGTGACGGTCACTGCCGGCAGGGGCGCTGTTGGCTCCGGGCC
>VWZW01006873.1:108273-119114 GCA_013397115.1 Edolisoma coerulescens
GCCCCAGCCCCTTTTTCCCCAGCCCAATTCTCCCAGTATTTCTGCCCCTCCAAGAGAAACCCTCAGATAGGAGAAGTGCAGCCAAGTGCCCTCTTCCCCTGAACTTGGCAGCTTCTTTTGTCTCTGTTAAGTACCCGGTCGTTATTGTTCCTTAGCAATAAAATGGGGGAAAATTCCCTAAGAGAAAGAAGCAAAAGGAAGAATCCTAACCCCCAACAGTAAAGTTCAATTATACCCTGGGAATAGTATTTCTACTCTGGAAGTTGAAGAAGAATAATCAGAAAAGCATTTCTTGATACTAATATGTTGGCTACTCTCAGAATATTAGAGTGAAACTTTATTATCTTGACTGGACAGCTGGCTTCTTCTACAAGATCCATGATTTGGAGTCACTTGTAAAAGGGAAAAAGGAGGGGGAAAAAAACAATGCAAAAAAAAGCTCAGGCTTTAAAAAGCCAAACCAGGGGCATAAATCAGGAGTTTACAATAGAAAAATAATTTCCAAAACTGTTTAGTTCCAGCTCACTTGAGAACAGCTTGTTGATAAATTAAAAATGTTTCTGTGGAATGTTTTTAAAGTACAGAGATTTATTATTTTAATGCTAACAAGTTTTCAATGTGTCAGGAAATTTTTCTACAATGCAGTATCAGAACAGATTACACAGTGCAAAGGAAGCTGATTGGGATGTAGTTCTATTCCATAAGTGTGACTGTTTAGACTTTTGGCATTTGAAACTGATGCTAACTCTCATTAGGTAGTTGAACCAGGTCTTACAGGTTGGAGAAAGGCCATTTTTGCCTTACAAAAATGTCCTGTTAATTAGATTTGATAATTAGGTCCACAGTCCAATGAAGTGTATTCCCATACTATACCAAAATGTGTAGAAATGCTGAAATAATACTCCCAAAATAAAATAAACTCAACATTGTATACAGTGCTAATATTAGCATATTATTTCCCATACTTTCTTGTCTTTATGTCATTTATTTATGATTTATTTTGCCTATGTCATTGTTTCCCAGAGAACACTCTTTTTTTTTTTTTTTTTGATTAGTATATCTTGATTTGATATAGTCCGTGGCCTTCAAATTACAGAAAAATCCCCCAGGAGAATTGGCACACTAAGGGTTCATGTCAGAGAAGTCATAAATATCCCTCAGTGCAGTGATTTCAGTATTAAATAAACTCCTTTTACAGTTGAGATTCCACCAAGTGTAACTTGGAAGACAGGAAAAAAAGGAGAAAAGATGGAGAAAAGATAGAAGATTTGTAAATAGGAGTATTGTCTTGAAACAGAGTTTAATCTATTTAAAAATATCAAGTGAAGAAGTCTGTGAATTAATATTCTTATATGATTCTCAGTGTTGTTAAAGTCAGGAAGAAGAAAAATACATAAAGAAAGATATACTGGAAATAAATAAACTCTGGAGTAGCCCATGCAGATAAACAGTGGTTGAAAATGGATAGATAATACCAAGTTTGTAAAATCCTCTGTGAGAGTTGCATGACAAACTTATTTGACTGGTGAATAACAGAATTTTTAGATACTGATGGCTACCAAGCTTTTTAGCAAGAAATATAAGTTAAACTGATGGAAAACTAATCAGTTGCTTACAATAGGAAAAAGCATAATTTAGATTTTGTTATGGTGAACTGAAATTGTGTTTATAGACATATTATTGGAAGTTTAAGAAAATAATCTAAATGTTAAATTTTCTAAAGACAGTAGCATTAAGCTTCCATAGCCCAATGCTTAATTTAGCAAAGAGCAGATTGATTGGCACAGATAAAAAAACCCAAACTGGTAAGCCCTCTTTGCTTTTTGCATAGACTTTCATACATTTGATAAATTTATTTTTATGATTTTAGATGGCAGAGACTCATTTTCATTAAATTTGTTTACCATAATTATGGAAGGACTGTCACAATAACCATTAAGTTTGATACATTTGTGTGTGTTCCCACTTCTCTCTGCCTTCCAGTATTTTCATTCCAGCCATGAGTGCTGGTGTTCCTTAGTTGTACATCTGGTACAGTGTTTCTGACAGCAACATCACTCCACAGGGACTGAATGTGCCATCTGTATGACACACTCTGTATCTAAGAGCTAGAGACACATAAACGCCTGAAAAAGTACATTTTCCTGGTTGCTATGTTTTTGCTCTCTAATGTACATTTTACCAACAAAGTATTTATTGCACAATGTTGCTGCTCTGTGTTCCTGTATTTGTAAGTATGAGAAAGAAGGAGTGGACTTCAGCATCCAGTATGTCCTTGTTATGTCTAGCTGAAGGCAAAAGTAAAGAAGAGAAAGATTAAAAAACCCCTCACAAAAGAAGACCACAAGAGGTACTAATCTCCTCACCAGAAGAGCTGATACTAATAGAAATGTAATGTGAAAGCATTTTGTGAAAGAGTGTACAAACAGATGTTTAGCACTGTCTATAAAACATGCAAGTGTTGCCTTAAGCTAAAGTAGTTAAAGGGATGAACCAACATCTCCCAAATAAAAAACATTAGATTCCTAATGAAATTCACAATAAAATATGCTTTTGTAGACATTTTTTATGCCTACAATCAAGACTTCTGCAAGATTTTGGCACTTGCTTGAACTTCACTGTGATTATGAAGTACTGAAGATGTAGAGCACCATAAGTCAAGCTGAGCCTGGTGAAACTATGGGAAAGATTTTCTGCATAAATCTAACTCCTTATTTTGTAAGATAAGGAGAAAATATAATTTATGAGGTTCAAGTCTTATAAAGGGGAAAACACTTGAATTCTAAACAAAAAAGAAAAGTGTTGCTGGAAGGTAGAAAGCTTTCAGTTGGCCTTTCTGGGTTTTTGCTTGTTTTTCCTCTCAAATTCCTATTCATGAAGAACCAGTTTTTATTCATTGTTTGCATTAAGGTTTATAGATACATACTTGCTCCAGAAAAAGGCATATGCTCAAAGTGCCCATGATTTTTCTTAATTTTCAAGATGAAGGCTTCTAGTCAGAAATGCAGTTTGCATAGCAGTAGCAGCAGTAGCAGTCCTGGGCTATTTTATTTTTCTAATGACCCTGCCTGTGGCTTATTTTCTCCTTCAGCCTTTATGGGCAATAAATGAAGGAACACTTCTTTTAAAAATGTATGGCTCATATGCTCTTGACTTTGTTCCATGGAGAGCAAAAAAATAACAGCAGAACTGAGAAATGTATTTCTCTAAAAACAGCTACTGCAAAAGTTGCTTATGTGATAATCTGGTAGTCAACATGATTATTATTCATAATGTACAAAAAACAGTAAAAGAAAAATATAATTAAGTTGAGACATTCAATGCCAAAGTTGTCAGTCCAGGTTTTAAATATTGTAATTCAGTGTAACATTTAAGAGTTTTAGAGCTTATCCTAGATTTTGGCCACACCAAGATAAATCTATTTAGGGAATTACATACTGCAACACTTGTGTAGGTAAACTAATTTGAATATGACTACTGATGTAAGATCTGTATTAAAATTTGGATTAGCAAAACAATTGTAGTTACTCTTTGTCTAGTTCATTTGTTTCTCAACTTTTGTGTCAGATCGCTTTTGCTCCTTGGTATATTAATTCTGTGGTGTAACAACGAAATGGATTTTGAAAATCAATGAGTGATTCTGAGTACCTTGCTCTTTTTGGGAACACAATTTAACACGTCATGAAGGCAGAAGACATTTGGTGTTCGATGTTCAGTCTGCAATAAACGGCTTATTTAAAGTTTCTTAAACACCTGAAAATAAAATCGCTGTAACTTACAAATCAAATTTGAGAATCTTTTTTTTCTTGGTTTTGCATGTACATAAAAACCACTGAGCTCATCACAAGGTCTACTAGAAACAAAATCATAACTAACAATTAGAACAGTTTATTTTTCCTTCTTTAGCAGAGACCTTATAAAGGTGAGTGCTTGACAGGGACATTAATATGTGATAAACTGTTGGATTAGTTTCTTCAGTGGCAAACATTCATCTTGATGCTGTGATTCTACCTTCTTTCTTCTTGTTCCTCTTCTTTTCTCCAAAATGAAGGACAAGTGTTTATTGCACTGGTGTGGGAGGTAAATCATTCCTATTTGGAATGAGCTAATGTTCTCATTAGAAGTTTATTGTTGCTCTCCTATGTCATTTGCACTTGTGCTGTCATCCAAAGGAACTGGATACACAGAAGTGTAACTGTTACCAGAGAAATGAAATTACTGTGTTGGCTGAGCAAAGACAGAACTGTTCATTCACCCTTTCAATGTGAAGGACAAACTAGAAGTCATGGTCTGGCTGTCTTTCCATTGCATATATAAAGTGTCAGTATGTCATAGAGCTTTTTGCAAATGCAGAAAGGATGGCATTTGTAATGTCAGGAGTAGAAAGAAAATTGCTTACCTTGTAATTTGAGAGGTTAATATTAGCATGAATGCACTTTGATTAGTCTAGAACAGGATAAAACATGAGGTTATCCAACTAGATTTTTTTTGGTAAGCCTTCCAATGCAGGACAGCCAATAGCAAAGAATTGACAGAAACGTGTCAAAGTCACAGAATAAATTGCTTCTGATCCCCAGCATCATCTCAGAATCTAAAAAGAACCTTATCTTCAAAAACAACCAGCATGAATTTTGATGCAGAAGTATTTCTCATTATATATCACAGCTAATGATCACTGTATGGCATTCCCCAGTATGACAGGCGGCCTGGTACTGACTGAGTTGATTACACACCAGAAGCCACACAGAGCTGACACTGCATGCCAGAATTGAGAGCGGTACTTTTAAGTGCAATGCTGTCACATTGAAGCTAAGCTGTCCCCAGGGCTTGATCTAGCGCTGGTCACTGGCAGTGCACTTTTCTAGATATGTAGTTTTTGTATTTAGCTGTGTCAGCTCTGATTTGACACTTTGCCACTATGCCATAGGCACACCCAAGGAAATACTGAAGCTGAAAAACATCAGAAAAAAATCAAGTTCTTTGGAAGTTGATTCCAGCCATACTGACTCACCTGCTAAGTGTGTCTTGACTTGGCTCAGGAAAACAAGCTTAGAATATTTTCTGTCAGTGACCTGTGGGCAACAGAGGCAAGGAAGTAAGTATTTGTTGTGTTTCTATGCCCTTAGTTTATGTTGTAGAAAAGATCATAGCAAATTCTAGCTTCTGTTTCTATAATCGTATTTTAGGTGTGGCTTCTAGAGGTTGGATGTTGAAGAGAGAGGAAAATTCCACTGAAAGGTAACACTCTCTGTAGCCAACCCACAGAGTGGGTTACTGACCTACAAGGAAGAGTAATGGATCTCAGGTATCTGTTATCTAAAATGTAATTTCTCATTGCTTATGGGACATGTGAGACATGACAGAAGTGGACTACACATGACTATGTAAAACAAACAGCAAACAACTTTTTATTTTGTTGCTACTAGACATATCCCAATCCAGACTGGTCCTGCTCTTTCACTGATGCATCTTTTTATGTTGTTTTACCAATCTGTCACAAAACTGGAAAGCTTATTTATGAAATCATTCTGCCACTTCTTCATATTCCCTCTGTTTTCTGGGATTTGTTGAAATATTTAGTAGACTTCCAGAAAGTTTTTCCTTCATCTTGCTCGCGAATGGCACTCCAGGTGTTTGTGTTTGGTTAATGAAAAACTCTCCTAAAGGTATTTGATGTTTAGGACGCGAGTATCATAACAAATCCTTCTGAAAATAGTATTCCTTTTAGAAGCTTCATCACTGTGTTCAAAAATCACTAACTTACTGGTTACTCAACATCAACTTACATATTCTAAGTATCATATGCATGAAACAATGCTAAAGAGAGAAACAAAAAAGAATAGTCAAGGTGGAAGGGTGAAAGGGCGGGTAAGAAAAGAATCTGTACATTTATTCTTTGATTTAAATATTTAATTAGGCTTATCTTACTGTATCTAAATGTTGGTATTTTTGTCTTTTTATAGCTAGGAGTCAGTCTTTTTGAGTTAAAAACATATCAAAATATTTAATTTATTGGGTTTTTAGCAAGTTGCTTTTGAATGTCTGTGGCTGAGCTGCCGCCATATCAGGATGCCGTCAGCAGCTCTGCCAGGTCGGCTGCTTGGGGGGGCGCGTGGGCCTGGCTGAAGGGAGCCTGGGGTCTGAGTGCTACACCCTGGCCACAGCAGGAACACACACAAAAGCGGTCGAGAACGCAGCTTCCATTCGATGGGGCTTCCCCCAGGCCGGTGGGAGACGCGCCAGCAGAGACAAAGGAGAGAGAAGCGATCTGCTGCTTGGATTCCAGAGAGTTTAATCTTCAGAAGGTGCAGAAGCAGCGAGAGGAGAAACCAGCAATTACAGGCATTTTTCTACTGGGACATAGGGAGGCGGGGTGAGGGGTATAATCCAATAGAGAAAGGGAACATGGGAGGGATCAACAGGGAATCAGCCAGTGAGGATGGAACAGGGGAGGGATTACAGACACCCAATGGGGAACTGAGGGCAGGGCTGCAGGGAGGCTGTGGGAACTCGCAATCCACAATGCTACAAATGTGTCCAAATTTAACTCCTATGTACGATGAAATTTATCCCAAAACTCTTGTGTGGGATTGTTGTCATATACTTGAGCAAACAGCAGAAAGTTTTCAAAATGAAGCCTTTGTGCGATTGTACTGTTTGGCCTGTGCTCTATCTCAAGATGGCAGATCTTGAGGGACAAAATACTGACAATCAGTAGTTGAGGTTCAATCCACTAAAACTGAAAATAAAAAAGAGACTTAATGTGAGTGGCAGAATAGTTTGATCTTAAAGTTCAGCCTAGAATCATATGTTGTTACATTTGCAAATTCTTATTTAGGGATGGCGTGTTCCTGGATTGTTTTTTCGTTCTCTATGATCACAATGAGACTATGGAAAAACACAGACTGTGCAAGTTGCTGGCAGTATATTAAGGATGAATTTGATTCTCTTCAATCTGTGCTCATGAAATTTTCTTACTGTCTTGTCAATATGGAAGGAGAACAGATAAGATTTCAATCCAACACCATTTCTTATATAAACCAGTGTCTGCGTTTGAGTATAATGTTTACCCTAAAATACTCTACCAATACTGACACCAAGAAATTTAATGAGAACCTGATTTTCTAGAATTAATGCTAATCAGCATGCCTCTATGTATATATTTATATATCAGCAGTTGATAGTGAATCTGCATATATATCTGTGAAAATGAGTGCATCATTATTTATGTTACCTAGTTTTGAAAACTGCCTTACATTGTTTTGTACCAGGAGAAAATTGCTCACAACCAGCATGTTCTATATCAGTTGCTGAAGGCCTTATGATATGCCTGCTTAACCTTACAACCTATAAAGCTGGTAGGAGAAAATTTAACCCCAGACAGAACCACTATGGGTTGTTCATCCTATAGAGAGGGAGTAAAAGTTTGGAGCAAGACTGGTCAATGTGTATCTTAGAAAGAAATAAATTAACCCCAAGGAATATGTATGGCTGTTCTAGAGACAAAATATCTTTCCCTTGCTGGTAACTTTACCTGCTTCATATTGTAGCATTGTAGGTGTTTAACATTCAACATTGCAGACAGGCCAGGACAGAGTACAGTGTGCTCCTGAGAAGAACTCAGTTATTCCTGAGAAAACACTTATTCCAAGCTCTAGGAGTGGTCACTTTAAAAAGGCCTTCCAGTGCTTTGATAAAAGAAAATGCATTGGAAAGTGTACCTGTCAGTGTGTCCCAACCAATTTTCCATTTAGTGGGGATAATGGGGATAATGGGATAATTGAAGCACTACAATTCATTTTTCATGAGGAAAAGTCTAGGGCACATGAAAAGCTGTAGTCATGTTCTAATAAAGACAATTATTATTAGAATTGCTTGTATCTGGCAATTATTTATATAAAAAACCCCCTGCTACTTGCATATTACACTTTGAAAAAGTCAATTCCTTTCTTCTGTTGAAGTTCAGTATTTTGGTGCCGAGTACAATCAAAATGTTACCTATTTGCAAAAGTTCATTGAGTTGCTGAACTCTTATGTACACCTGTTTCTTTCAGGTTTTTATTAGTAGGGATACTAGAATTAAAAGGAGTTTTATCCAGGTTAGTGTTCATCTTCTGGTGCAATGCCCAACCTGGAGTCATCTCTTAGTTGTGACATTATGCTGTTTTTCTAAGGTAATAAGATGTAAAGATTAAAGTAGTAACAAGAAAAGGTGGACTTACATGCTTCTCAGTAAAAAATTCCTATCAAAATAAAACCTTCAAACTTCCAAAACATTGGTAGTAAAAAAAAAAAAAAAAAAGAGACTTTGATAGGTGTCCTTTCCATTTTCTCCCTTCTGAACGAATTATTTTTCTCATAAAATACTGACTTAGGATGAGACAAACTGGATTTAAAAGTTGGAACTGTTTGGAAAAAAGTGGGCTACAAACAAGGTAAAGTAACATTTTATCTTCTTGGTGTTAAAACTGTAATTATAAGCATTAGTAAATATTGTTTGGTGAAATATCAGACACTGTCACTGAATTAATTTGGCAGGACAAGGTTTAAAACACTTTTATGTTTGCCTGTTGTGTGTGCGTATGTGAATTCTATGTGTTACTACAAATTGCAGCTAATTTTTTTCGGAGAGTAGAATCCGAAGTTTTCACAAATTTAATATTGGGAAACTCACAAGAAGACTACCAAAGTTATTTCTCTCCCCAGATTTGCCCCTTAAAGAATGGTTTATTTTTCAATTTATTTAATATTTGAAAATATTTTAAAATTTAGTTTATTTTTAATTGAAGAAGGAAGATGTTAAGATGACCTATTAAATTGTCATCTTGTGTGCTTGTCCTGATACATGCAGCATCCAAATATCACCCAAAGTGATATTACAATCACAAGGTCAGCATGTCAGAAAGGTAGCCTGAAGAACATTGCTTCCCTTGTGATTGAAACTCCAGATAACTAATTAATTTGCTGCCTATTATGCATTAAATTTTGGACAATTAGCCATGGTGTGTTCTCTATAAGTATCTGATAGTGTAATTACAATGGCAAACAGTCAGTAAGTGCCTTTTATCTTTACAGTTCAATGTACAGAGAACTGCTCTATGAAATGAAGTCCCTACCAACACAGTATGTTATCTATTTGGCTTAATTCCTAAGGCATTTTCTACTCAAGCTTTCCACAGGAATGTTGATTACCTGTAAATGTCCACCAGCGCATAAAAAGAACTAGTTCAACAATACTACAGCTGTGTATAATGCTAATAATTTAGGTTAATGAATCTTGTTTTCTCAGTATTTTGTTGGTATTGGACAGCTTTATAAAATTTTGCAGATAATGATAAAAATGGAAACAATTAAGAAAATTTCTTTCTGGTGTCCAACACATTTTCATACAACATATTTCAGTATTTAAAAAAAAAGATTGCTTAGACCTCCTTTAAAACACTAATAATTTTTAATCTGTAGACCAATAAATTAATCTTCCCTATTGTTTTGTGGCTCTTAAGGATATCTGGAATGACAAATACTGTACAGTACAAAGAGATCTGTCAGACCGGTATTGAAACAAATTTTTACAATGGCACATGGAAAAAGAAGACAATGAACAAAGAATCCTTTCATTAAACAAGAACTCTCAATACTGGGATAACAAGTCTTTGCTTGCAAGGATTTTTATTTTTTTTATTTTAGCAGAATAGAAAAAAATCTTCCTCGATGTATTTCATTTAGAAAAGCAAGTAAGAGTTTACTGTTCCTATTTTTGAGTTCAGTTTGCAAGATCTACTTGCAAAGAGTTTCTGAATGAAAATACATCTGCAGTACTAGTTAAACAAAGAACAAGAGGCAAGCCAATACATCTAGGTTCAGCACATGAAATCCATGGCATAATTAATTTCCCTGAAAATACTATATTATATTATATAATACTATACTATATGAAAACAGTACATAACCATGGACTATTGCACATAACAGAAGATGAACAAAATGATTGACAAAATTGCATAGCAGGTCGTTTGCTTTGTCAGAGATCAGAGTGATGGTGCTTATCTTTATTTGAAAAAGCCAGCACTATTTAAATTGAAAAATAAACACTTCCACTCATTTAACAGTAGTCCTGGTATACCAGGGAGGTCCCAGGCAACTGGAAGTTTACAAATGTTACAACCATCTATGACTTGGAAGGATGATCTGGGGAACTTCAAGCCTGTCAGCCTGACCTCAGTGCTGAGGACCATTATGGAGCAGATCATCTCAAGTGCCATCATGCAACATGTACAGGACAACCAGGAGATCAGGCCTGGCCAATGTAAGTTTAGGAAAGGCAGGTCTGGCTTGGCCAACCAAGCAATGACACAATGACCTGCTTACTGGATGAGAGAAAGGGTGTGGATGTTATTTTGTCTCTGAACTTTTGTGAAGTCTTTGACACCATTTCCCACAGCATTCTGCTGGAGAAACTGGCTGTTCATGGTATGGACAGATGTACACTTTGCAGATAAAGAACTGCCTTGATGGCCAGGCCCAGAGAGTGGTGGTGACTAGAGTTACACTCAGCTGCTGGCCAGCCTCTAGCGGTGTTTCCCAAGGCTCAGAGTTCCTCAGCGGCTGAGTGGTCAACCGTGTTTAATATCTGTCTTCTGGACAAGGGGACTGAGTGTACTTTCAGTTTGCAGATGACACCAAGCTGGGTGGGACTGTTGATCTGCTGTAGGGCAGGAAGGCCCTGCAGAGGGATCTGGACAGGCTGGATCAATGGTTCAAGGCCAGTGGCTGAGGTTCAACAAGGCCAAGTGCTGAGTCCTGCCCTTGGGTCACAACAACCCCTGCAGTGCTACAGGCTG
>VWZW01006873.1:119174-159856 GCA_013397115.1 Edolisoma coerulescens
ACACCAGCTGAACATGAGCCAGCTGTGCCCAGGTGGGCAAGAAAGCCAAGGGCACCTGGCCTGGATCAGCAACATTGTGGCAGCAGGACCAGGGTAATGACCACCCCACTGTGCTGGGCACTGGTGAGGCCACACCTTGAATTCTGCGTCCAGTTCTGGGCCCTTCAATTCAGGAAGGACATTGAGGGGCTGGAGTGTGTCCAGAGAAGTGAAAAGAACTGGAGAAAGCTCTGGAGCACAAGTCCGATGAGGACCAGCTGAGACAGCTGGGGGTGTTCAGCCTGGAGAAAACGAGGCTCAGGGGAGGATCTTATTGCTTTCTACATCTACCCGGAAGGAGGTTCTAGTGAGGTGGGTGTTGGGCTCTTCTCCCATGCAATTGGCAAAAGGACAAGAGAAAATAGTGTCAAGTTATGCCAGGGGTAGTTTAGATTGGATATTAGGAAAGATTTCGTCAACTTTAACAATTCTATGATTCTATGACTCTAAGTCCAATGAAAATTAAATGCATAGAAATTTGTGTAATTAAAGGAAATGAAAATTGTTTTAGTGTTTCCATAATTCAAATTATTAATCTTTCAATTACTGCTGCCAGTAGCAGTATAGTTACAATAAATAAAACAGGAAATTGGAAAAAATGTATTAGTAGACCAGAAAAACAGAGGAAAAAGTTTTAGAAAGAACAAATTTTTTGGTTTTGAGGCAAGGGCAAATGTAAACAAAAGTAATATCTGATACTGACAGATATATAGCAACCTTAAGTGAAGTGATGATTTTTTTTTTGCCCTAGACCTAGAAGGTCATGTTGGTCATCTGCAAAACAGGAAGGGCAAGGAAGAAGTCAAACTAATTCCAGGTGCATCTCTGATACAATGTCAGGTAAGAAAGCAGGGTTCATCAATGATCGCAAGATAGTTCCGCTTTTTCCCATGGTGGGCCTGTTACCCTTCTATGTTGGAGGTCCAGAGCTGGGAAGCATATGAAGATCTGGAATTGTCTTCTATTGGTGATGTTATCATTAGTCATCTATGGTCCCTAACAAATATGTTATATAGAAAATTCTTGTTTATCCTATTCTTTTTTCATCTGTTCATGCTGAGGGCTTCCTGTACTGTATCTACGTATATGTTGTGACTGTGGATTGGAGATATGGATAGATATATCCAGTTTTTCTTATGTGCCTCTAATTTATATACCGATATTTCTGTCTTCAATAAAACATCAACCAGCAGCTACAAATGTGTCAAGAGGTATAAGAGATATGTATTCACTTATCCTTCGTATAAATAGATAAGTCACAGTAATGCAAAATATGATCCATCACAGCTACCTATCTAAACTCTCAGGTCAGAAATAGACTACTGTGAAATTGCAGTGATAGCAATGAAATGCTGTTTTTTTAAAAATATCTATTGATGATGATATATAGTAGATACAAGACTTTGCTAGTATTCTGCTCTGGAAGACAACTTTATTTTGAAATGAAAATAAAATGGAATGAATAAATCAGGATAAAAAATTATATTCATGTTATCATACTAGCTTTAGCAAGGTTGAATCATATCAAGTTCAGAAAATATCTTTAATAAGAATGTTTCATTTGCTTAATCATCTTTCAGAAAAAAGTCCTTCTGGACAGCATGATATGCTAACAGTGAACTGCAGCTCTAGGATTTCAGTTTCAGAATTGAACCTTCAACTGGCTGCAATGCCAAATAAAAGGCAAACATTGTTTGTGTATGAGTTTAAAAAACTATGCTGAAGGTACAGCTTCCTCTGTAGATTTGCAATGAAAACAAAAGTAACACAGGAAAGGAGACATTTATTCTGGGGGCACTGTTACAGTGAGAGATTTTAGAATAATAAAAAAACCCAGCTCTTCAAAACATCTAAGTCCTGTTCAAAAGAAAAGTAAAACATTAATGATTGGTTGTGTACCCTGTGAGGAAATGTTTGGGGGATAAAGCAGCTACACAAGCTAATAGTGAACAGATGTATGGAATTTCTCTTGTAATAGCTGACTGCTTAAAGAAGGTTAAAACTATTTTTTGTGCAACAACTTCAGAATGCATGAAGTTAAATTTTGGTTTTGCTGGTTTTCTGAATCCATTTATTGCATCACTTAGATCTATCAGCATCCACTTTGGAAACATGAAAGAAATCAGTGTTAGTTCATTCAGAGTTAGCATTTTATTTGGAGTAGTAGTGTATTTTGAAGTGAATCTCTCAATCGTTTCCAGTTACTGGGAGTTGTTTCAATTCACAGAACTTTGGTGTGCATGAAGTAGTTTCTTAATGAAACCCCTGAAACTGCAAACCTTGTTCCAGGTGCACACCACATGTGTTCCAGTGTTTCACTGTAATTTGAGGGTTTGACTGTTTTTTTGGACAATATTGCTACCCTTATACGGTGTGCTGTAACAGGAGACCAGACTAAATGTGTCTGAAGAAAAGGCCCTGAGCTGTAAGTAATGTAGTTGTTGGGGCAGGCACCAGCTGCTTCAACATACTGATGTCCTTCAATTTCACTGAAGTAACGTAAACATAACACAGACACCCCAGGATTACTCAAGACAGTTCTAGGTAACCGAATAAATCAGGAAGTGAACTATAGATTGAGGTACAGTTAAAATTTCTGCCATTAATAACATCCCAAGTATTCTGGTATTGGGATAATATGTCTGGGATGGCCAGATTCACTCCTTGTAATTGCAAAATGAGTTTGAAGATCACAGATCAGAAATATATGAATGGAATCAAGTCTAAGTGAGTGTCTGAAGAATATATTTAATATGTTAGCATCACTACTTTACAGATGGCATAAATATTATTAGTCTGTGATAAATTCACTGCCGCATTTGAGGTAATACTTCAGTTTTAGAGTAGTGGCCCCAGAGATTAGAAGACTTTACACCAGCAGAACCTGAGTATAGTGGGTGATTCTGCATCCTGGCAATGAACAACACAAGCCTAAATTTGGTATTTTTAGGAGTGAGAACATATTTGGGCTTTCTAAATAGTTAAGATTGACTCTTTTGTCATCCAGTGTCAAATGCAGTTATGTTTTGTGAAGTGGATCAGGGCCTTCTGAAATGAGAACTGAGACCACCAGTACCATTTTATTGAAATGGAAAGCAGTTGTCAGATGGTAACAATTTTGAAAACTGCCAATGAATATGAAAAGATTTCCGTGTGCTAAACTGTCTGATATTATTAATCTTTTGAGCCATCATGTCTCAGAAGTGGCTTCATTGTAGCTTTAACAGCATTAGTTCTGCACCAAGCTAAAGATCTTTATTTTTGTTAGCTGAGATCATACCTATTTTCAGGATTTAACTGTCAGTATGAATAGTCTTTTTTTTTTCCTGTTTTGTTTTTTCAGAAAACATATTTAAGTACAGCTATGAAAGGAACAGTGTCATGAAAGAAAACAGAAATTATTTTCCTAAAATCAAGAATTAGAATCCTTCTAGTAGGTGTGAAGAAGGATGATATAGTTCTCCTTTTATTTTCTGTATAATTTTTTTGCCATGTTTTCAAGAAGGAGGTTAGGGGTGGAGACTGGAAGGACTGAGATCTCTACCTTATGAACTTGTTATCAACAGAAATAAGAGTTAAGTCTTTCTGAAATGAAAAATGTTGTAATTTGTTCCACGCTAATGGGGAGAAATGTAAGATATGATTATGACACAACCTTCACAGATTGAATTAGTGACAGATTAATGAAGAGAAAAAGAAATGCATTGTGGGAATCATGAACCCGTGACAACTATGTCATCCTTTTTGGGAAACTCACAAATGATGTCTCCCCAGGAGACTAGAATAAGAGTGTGATTAGCTCAGCATTGCTTTTCTTTCTCCTACACTATAGTCTTTAAAATAATTAAAGAATAATGCATGAATCCCATCTGAATGGCTTTTAAGGTTTGACTTCCTGAAGCTGTTCACTGAGCTGCTCTTTTAAAGGAGACTGAACAGATCTGCACAACTGATTGTGGAGTAGTACACTGATACTCCTCTCCCATATCAATACCAATTAAGTCTGCTTAGAGTATATCCCATATTATTTTACTAGGGACAGAATTTTTAATCTGATCAGGTCTTTCTTGTGTGTGCAGGAACACATTTTTGCCACTTCAAATCTTGCTCATGATCTTGAATGACAAAAATTGACACAGCTATTGTTTAGCCATGAGACTTGTAAATATTCTGTTCTTTGCTGGAGTGATTTTGTTTCAGTAGCATATATAAAAAATAAAGCATAATAAGACAATGTTCCTTGGTATGTATTTACCTTACTGTTATAAGGATCTGACAATTCATGGGAGGTGGTGAGAAGAGATCAGTGAATAACTGAGGAAACAGCATCAGATTCCTTTTTGTGATGGGACGTTCAGTGAAGGTAACTTTTCCCAGTTGGCTTAGTAGTTTGCATACTATATCGAAGGGGATTTTTTTTGGCACTAGTCTTCATGGAAAGACTAGTGCCTGAACAAGTATCATCATACTAGTCAGAATTTTACTTGGATGCTAGCAAACAAAACAAACTGTGAATACAAAGATGTAAGAAAATGCCTACTTTAGGAAGTTTGGAAACAAGTAAGATAAGAAACTGACATATTCTATGTTTGCACATTCTAGCCAAGTAAACCCCCAGTATTTTTGGTTGATTTCAGTTAACTGCATAAACACCGTAAGCTTGCTGTACTATTTTAATACTTGCCAATCCTACCACAGAGAGTCACTAACACAACTGAGAGAAAAACCTGCTCTCTTCATCAAAGCCATTTTTTGTATCCCATTATGATGTGGCCAATAAGGTGGACAAACAGACAAGATTTTAGGCTTTTATTTGAAGTAATTTCTTGGCCTAGTAGGACCTGAGTAGAAAACAGTTCAAATTTTGCAGGGCTCCTAACACATCTGATGCAAAAGGCAATGAATATGCAGAATATGCATATCCTTGAATATGCAGAAGTCATACACAGACAAAAGTATTAATTATAGCAATTTTTGTGTCTGTACCACCTGAAAATAAGGTTAGCCTATGTTAATAACCTTTTTTTTTGCATGAAAGCTCATTACTTTGATGACAGCAGTGACAGAGACAGGCTGGTATGTAATAGCATGTCATGCTGTCTCAGAATACTGAACATGAATGATTTCTGAAGCATGCATTGTTTCCATTAAAAAAAAAAAATGGTGTGCCTGAAATTCAGTATTTCCATTCAAACCAGAGGTGGACATATTTTAGATGATGTAGGTATTATAGACTTTATCATTTTAATGTATACAAAAGTAGCTACAAGGTTTTATCTGGTGATTTTTATAACCAGTGCTGGAAACTTTATTATCAATTAAAAAAGTCCACTACCAGCTAGGTTCCTGATTTCAGAAATCTTGCTGTGCTTAAAAATTAAAGCCTGTGTTGTATTTTTAGAGAACAGTGCTGATCAGTAGTGGTAATGTGCTAATGTTGGATTGAACTAACTCTGCAATACCAGTAACGTAAAACCATTTTTATAATTTCTGTGAAGATTTATCCAGTTATAAAGTTTCACTTAAAAAAAGTTTAAGTAATTTACAAATTATGCTCAAACAGTATTCTGACAAAGGATTTACTGTTCAAATCATCCTAGATGATGTAGTGTGAACTTATGCACGATCTTAAACATTCATGATAGTCTAAGCACTTAAACTGCTTTATGATGGCATAAGTGCTTAAATTGCCTAAAATCCTCAGAGTACTGTATGGTTTTAAGGCACATTAGGTTCTCTGGTGCCATAATTGCCTAAACCACCTCAGATTTTTCAAATGGCATAAACTTACAAATCATCTTAAATGATATTTGGGGCTGCATAAGGGCTTAGACTACTCCATGGAGGTATAAATGCTGAAATTGCTAGTAGACTACTATGACAAATGTTTGCTTTTGAATTTATATAACTTTTTAGAAACTGCTTGGTCATGAAGAATACTAAGGATCTAATCCTGATGATGCATTATATGCAGTGCCATAGGTAGAAATTCTTTAGTCACATTGCAGGATGCTGTAGACACTTGCTGAAGTGCATCCCTAAAAAACATCTCCAGAACTGCACATTATAACTCCTGCGTCCACCTCTTACTGCAGCAGCCAGTCTTTGCTGAACAGCCCAAATGACATAAGGCTATGATGCTTGACCTTATGCATGACCACATTAGTTTCACCTATTGTAGAATCACTTTCCATTCCCATGTGGAGGGAAGGAAATTTACCTGTGCACCCAGAATCCACAGGTCATCACAGAGGTGAGCAGAGATTTGTGGCAAATGAAGAAAGAAGGATGAAATATCTTGTGCCCCCTTTTACACAAGGTGACAGGTAGGCTACCCATTTCTCTGTTAGTTGGTATGAGTTATGAGAGGTTCTGTGGTTCCTCAAAATGCAGCTGCAATGGTTGTAGCTGCCAATCCTCCCTTGGCAGCACTCCAAGACTGCTCTTGTGTTCTGTCATCGCAAGGAGTTGTACACAAAGGGATATGAACCCCTGATGCCCTCTTTCTACTCTCAGTATTTCTTCTTGTAACAAAGCACAGCTTGTCATACCCAGTCTAAGTGTGGATGAAGGCACTCTAAAAAAAAAAAAAAGAATATGTATGTTCTTTGCAAGAGTGTGAGGTGAAAGAAATAAGAAATCAATAGAACATATGCGTTTAGTCTGTCTGCAGGTTTTCTTCCATTCCATGATTTTGGGCTAAACGGTGAGCTTGTGAATGAGGAATCAGACCTTTTATCCTTAAACAAAGAAAATAAATGTCTTTTTCAAAGGATTTAGGACTTCATTATTTGTCCTTGTTTTGTTACCAAATGCAAAGGATTCTGTACTGAGATGTCCTTGGTAATGATTGCTACAGCACCTCACTACATATGAAAGTTCTCTTCCTGCACATACACAACATGGATGACTTTGTCTCCATAAGGATAAGCTTGATTCAGTAAAGTAACAATCCCTGCCATTGTGAATCAGCATGTATAATCTGAAGGTGATTTTTAACTTTGGTGAAAGAAGCCTGAAAATGTATTTGGATTGTAAGCTCCTATCTGGGGCTGGACCCTCCTATGCTGTAATTTTATTGACAGTAAAGCAGGATCAAAATATCTTGATCATAAAGAGGCACTATTTTTGAGCTCTATTTTGATCATTTAATAAAGCATATACTAATTGAAAGGAGTATGAAGCTGTGCAAAGACCAGTAAAATTCTGTTCTCTGGAAAAGTGGGTTATTCTAATTGGATGTAGGCACCAGCTTGAGAAAGTAGTGACTCTTAATTTCTGACCCTCGGGAGCAGCTCAGAGAGGTGTTGCAACTAAGAAACAACCAGACTGCACTGGTTGATCAAATGATTATCTACCCCAGCCAGCTCATTATGAGACAGTTCTGGTTTCTGAGAATTTTAAAGTGAAGTGGTAAGATCACGTGTAGCTGGCAAAAGAGCCATGTTCCCTATCCCTCCCTATTACTGTTCTGCTGTCTGTGGAAGCGGGGGGGGGGCATGTGTGTATGTATATTTTTTCACCATATTCTTCTATTGGTTTTGGATATTCCTTCCTTTTAAGTCTAAGTTTTCCAGTTGGCCTCTTGACAGACCATCTTAGCTACACTGACTTAGTAACAGACAATATAATTCTATCAATACATTATTGTGGATTAATTTGAAGTCTGCTCTACAACATTATCTGTACCAGATACTTTCAGATATAACAGTGAATACACCAGTTAGATAACAGTTCTGCTCAGATTTTCCTCATGTATCATTTTATTTTATTAGAAATATTAGAAAAAAAGGTGACAAAATATATAGGATGATATTTAACACTGGGGAATCAAAGCAGCTGACTTTTACTTTAAACAATGAGTGCCAGTACATTAGCAAAAATTTAGGGGACTAAAAATATATCATTTATACTTTTGGTGAGTGGGTGCTATTCAGTCCCTTTCAGCTAAATTAAAGAGATTCTGCTTGAATCATTGATTTTCCGGTTGGCTGAAGAAATAAAATAGCTTTAGATTAGGCAAATTTAATTTGTTGAGAAATTTTAACTGAAGGAAATAATCAGTTTTGGTTGAAATAAACATTTCTTTTTGTCTTGGAGCATTTCTAAAAATAAGCAAATGAAGTGCCACTCTTAAAATCAATCACTGTGTAGTCAGTTCAGGGAGACCACCCTAAATTTAATCCAAGTGAATTTAATGAAAGCACTGTGAATTTTTCAAGGGATGCTCACTTACAATTAGTTTGTAATCAGCCTTTTCCTACAAAAATAATGTTGCAAGTGGTGATATGAATGGTTTAAGCATGTGAGAGGTTTAAAATAACACTGGCTTTAACGCTTGTTTTTAAGTCTCAAAATGTCAGGTCAACCAAGAGCATTTGTTTTCGAGAGGAGAAGTCTTGTAAACAATGTTTCTTTCCATAGCTCAGTAATTTGGATCCAATGCAATCTAACGAGTTTGTAAAACTGATATTCCTCATTTGTTTAAGTATCTGAAAAAGAATTTCCGAACTGATAAGTACCTAAACTGAAGTACTGATTTGCCTTAGCAAAAATGCACTGAAGGTACCATTTTCAGTACAAGAAGTAAACAACAGCTGCTCAGCAACTGAGAGACTAGTTAGAAGCTAAACTAAGCACCCATGAGAGAGGCAGCAGCATGGGAGCACTAGAGTGAACTCCAGCCTGTAGTACAGGGGGAAGTTCTGGGTGCAGTAAGAAAGAAACTGTTCTTGTTTCAACACCTGCGAACAAGTCATGTTGTGAAGACGGAGATGTGTCAAGGCCTTGTGCTCTTGCTGTTTGCCATCTGCAAACATGGGAATAAAATGTTCCACTCTGGTTAGCTCCTTAGACCACCTGGTGTTTAGGGTGTTTGGGTGTTGCTCCAAATAGTTCACACATGCAGTTCAGAAAAATAATAGGGGAAACCAGAGCATGGCACAAACTGACTGCAGCTAAAATTTATCATGTGGTTTTGTTACCCTGCTGACCTTCAATATAAGGTTAAGGAAATAGTGCACAGTCTAACAGCTACATAACTGAACTCTAGTAAATAAATTGTTATTTGCTGCAACTGTAATACTTACAAAACTTGCTGCTTCTTTGAATTCAAAACAAGTTTGAGTGTGGGAGTTGTCATTTTTGTAGAACTTACAAGGAACGCCCCTCGCAGCCATGAAAGTTAAGTACACTTTTATGAAACTGGTCACACAGTTTATGGAAGGCAGTTGGCCCACAGGAACAGAAATTGCACGAGAACAGCCAAAGAACATTTGTGGACTGTTCAGTTCAGACTTCAGTGTGCAAATTGTCTGAGCATCCTCTAGGTTAGAATGGGGCTTGCTGCCACTGTGACAAAAGACCATTCAAAATTACAAATGAAGTTGTAGATTTCCTGGACAAGCATCAGTCAGGATGTATTCTCCTATTTTTTTTTTTTTTTGAATAGCCATTTAAATTTTCAAATGAATGTGAGCTGTAACATTATGTATGTTATAAATCAGATGCTATGATACTATGGTACAAAGTGTTCTTTCCATTCACCACTACAAGGGAGCAGCAGTATCTGCCAACCAAGGATTAAAAATCTCTGTAAACAAACATATTAATCTTATTGTTTTCACAATAAGTTAAGTTGTTGCAGAGGAGCTGACTATTACAGGAATAGCTCTCTTGTTCTCGGGAACATGTCCCCAAGGAGTCATCTCCTCAACGGGGAATAAAGAGCTTCTCCCGAAGTAGCAAAGCACAAAGAGAAAGGAACAGCAGGGAAAGCAGACATTTTCCACTGAATTTAAACTGCAGTGTCACCAAAATCAGGACCTCTAAGTGCACTGCAGGAACACATTGCTTATTTTTTATGTCCCCAAGATTCATAAGAATCTCTTAAACATAATTAGTATTCCTTTTCTGAAGTCCAGTATGATCTCCACAGGAGCTTGAAGTGTGTTAATTTTAGATCTGCATGTCTTGCTGTTTTATAAACTTGTCCTCCATATGTTACAACATTCACATTCACAGTACATTGCTAGTGTCATTTTCCCATTTTCTTTTGAGCTTTATGGTATATTGGGGTTTGCATTTAATAACTAGTTATATGCTGAGGGGGATTGATGTGGTTTATGTTTTATGAGTTTCAGTGGATTATTAAGGATGAATTCATGTGGGGGTGGATGAGTTCTTCCATCTATATATATATTTAACTTTTCTTGCTTTAGGGTTCTTTACAGAGTGCAGTTGTAAAACCTGGGAAGAATTCATCACAGCTTCACTGATGGTGAATTTGGCTCACAGTTCCTGTCTGAATTTTCTATCTCTGCTAGGATGTGCAGATCTTAAAATACAGTGCATTCATTTTCCGTACATAGGCTCTTTTTTATCTTGTGTTTTCTCAATTACCTTGTTTGTTTGTTTGTTTAACTTTTGGTTTTGGTTTTGCTTATTTTAGCAATATTTCTCTTTCCTTTGTATTGTACTGGAGCTCTACAGAGAATACTGTTGACATGCTAGGAGATCTGCAAGCAATCTCACCAGTACTTCCTGTAGAATTAGGGTAATTTTGAAGTACATAATAACTGTAGTGACACTAAATAAAGACTTGTAGCATTTTCAGGAACTATATCACTACATTGATGACAATGAAGCAGTGAGACCCCCTTCTCTCTATTGTGAAAGAAAACAAGAACACTATGCAAATAACAGGATTCATTAGCATGTAAAACCTTAATGCATTTTAAGTTATACATAATTGACTCTCTAAGGCAAAAATTAAAGGCATTACTACTTCTGAGGCCTCAGAGAAAACTGTGAGTAGGATTAAGTAAATCTTCATGCAAAGCCAAGCCCCTCTAAGGTTCTGGGACAAATTTTCAAAGGAACTTCCTTGCTAGCAATAGAAAGGTGCGAGCAGGATGTTTGTGCCAGCTTTCTCTAGCTAGCAGGAACACCAACTAAATTGAACAAGAATCAGCAAGGTGTCACTATGCACCTGCAAGATGAATATGGAGCCAGGTATCCTGGAGGAATTAGTTTCCTGAATACCAGTACTCAACAGAATCTCACCACAGTACTTCACTGTGCTAAACCAGCAGTACTGTGCTACACCGGCACATTCATTTTGCTGTACAGACTTTATATGACATGTCAAGAGATGAAGGATTGATACTGCCAGCAGCAGACACATTCTTTTACTGTTCACCAGCCCTGAAGTGGAAATTTCTTGCTCTAGCCCTTTTTGTAGTCTGTTACCTTAATACAGCTAGACAGGCTGGGCTGTAGCTTCACCCTTCAAAGACTAATTTCAGCAGATGGATCCCCATGTGGCCAGTGAACCTGGATGAAAATTGTTACTAATAAAGCAAACCCTGTAAAATTCACCCTTTTCCTGTTTCGATACATTGCTGTAAGTTCACTTTCCACAACATACACTTAGTGAAATATTGCCACAAGCCAATGCATTACAGCTTATTTTATTATTGAAAGCTCATTGAAAAAAGCTGTTAGACACAGTCCAAACCATTACAAAATGCTACTGAATTATTCTCTTAAATTGGAGCAGGCTCACAGTACATTTTATTACAGAGGATACAGTAACTCATAAAGAGAACCTGTCACCAACACTTTCCTTTTACATTAGCACTACTTTTTAAAAAAATATTTTTAATGAATAGAGGAAAATTAGAGTTTCAAGAAATTAAAGACAAAAATTGTGTTCAAACACATATGGTAAGTAACATACCTGAAACTTCATAAACCGGAGTCTTCTTCAAACTATAGGACATATTTAATAGCGTGTTTCTTTTTCTCTTCAGTATAAATAAAAATGTAGCCCAAAATATTTGTCTCAACAAAACTCAGTTGACTAAAAATCACTTTGGATGAGAATATCACTTATATTAAAGAAGAAGTTTCAGTTATTGCTTTAGTATATCTAATGTGAAGTGGTTCACAGTTATAAATGAGTTTGTCTTTATAGTAATTAAAGTTTTCAGCTTCTACAGTCCATTTTCTATCTGCTTAACTTTTCATGAATCTCAGGTCATTTTACCTTCAAAGGGACAACCTGATTTCTTAAACAGGGAAAGCAATCCCCTTTAAGCATTATCTGCCATTATGAGCTTTTCATAGGCTTCTTAATTCTTAGTTACTGAATAAAAGGCAAAAAGAATAAATAAAGAAGGTAAAGAGAACACAAAAAGGATAATCTTGAAAGACGGTAATGACAGTGACTACCCTACGGTTGAAAAGTTTCTGTTTCTGTAAGAAATTATGAGCTGATCTGGGGTAGAAAGCAAATTCACAATAATGTATTTTACCTGTTCCCTCCAGTGCATTTGCTTTCACGTTTACAATTATGGTTGTATGGCTTACCAGCAACAGTTTATATTTGCCAACAACAGTCACATAACAGCAACTGGATTATTTCAGTTTTATCTTATGATTAAATACAAGGTATCTGTGGCATCTTTTTGTTATGATTATGTCACATGGTGCCTCTATTATTACATGAAAAAAATGGAAAGTGCCATCCTTCACTGTAGTTCTGCAGAAAGTTTTCATTTGTAACTATGCAACATTGCTGAAATAAAGAGAAAGTCTGGGCATGTCTTTCAACACAAATTTCTTTGCTTGTGGTAATGCTGTTCACACATAATAAGTAACTAGGCTTGGTGGACTTTCTCCATGATTACTGTGGCTTTAGGTACTATTGCTGTGAGTTTGCTCAAATTCCTTCCTGTCACACTTCCTTCAAATTCTTTCCCCATTACACTTCTGGCAAACATTAATATATTGCTCTTTGAACTCTTGTATTTCCTTAGTCATTTACTCTCTCTCTCTCAGAACCAGACCAGAAAGGTTTTTTTTCAATTTAATTTATTTGCAAGCTAAATTCCATGGAACTTCATATGCATTCCCAGCATTTCACAGAGGTCTGCACTCCTTTGCAGAAAATGGGGGGTTCCTCAAGCTCCAGCCACTATTTATGTTGTGTATTATTTACAAGGATATGTATCATCCCAGATGTCAGAAGTATGGGGCATACACAAAACCATGAGGGTGTCTAAATGAGCTGGTATAGACTATACACAAACACTAATGAAATACTGGATTGATGATATGTCCATGCTGCCAATTAGTGAGACGAAAAGGTTTGACAGATAGATTAAATGTGCTTTGATTTTAAAACAGTTTCTATTATACCAAATATAAAAAGAACTTTTCAAAACACTAAAGATTTCAATGATCTATTATCTCCCCACTGATTATCAAGTAAAGGATTTCTGTGCATATTTTACATCTTGTTGCCCAAAATATTAATTAAGTGCATTTACTTATGGTCCTTTCATGGCCTTTACAGCAACTTAAAGTATTATAGAAGGAATGTGCAATTCAATTGCTAACTCTTAAGTACCAGTGGATTTTTTAGCAGTAATGTGGGAAGAAAAATTTGTCCTACTAGCCTGATGGTTGATATTAAACACATTTCTGAAACTTTTTCTGTTTTGCTGTTTACATATCAGAGTTCTCCTAAGTTATGAAAATTCATAAATTATGAAAATTCCTCATACATTTTTTGTTATGTTTGGTTTTTGCATCCCTTGGCTGGGTTTCCAAATGCTCACCAGTTGAATTAATGCATATATACAAATGAAAAATAACAACATTCAACTTCAGAAATGAAATGTAAGACAATTAATCTTACTCAAATAAGAAGCTTTTGACCAGGAAATTTAACCCAAATTAATGCTATTTTTTTAAACATTTCTAATATTCTCAGTCTCCCTGGAAGTATCTGTTGAGAGTCTTCAGAATTACCTGATCAAGGAAATTTAATAATGTTCAAATTCAGATATCAGTTGTCCTAGTTTAAAATCAGTTGTCCTAGATTAAAATTCTGCTTCACTCACAGGAAAGTTGCACATTTTTTTATTCTACTTTTACATTTAAAGTATGCCAGGCCTTAAATAAAAATTTGCAAAGGTGAATGCGGCAAATCTTTCCACTTCCTTGGACAATTAGACAATTAGTCAAATTAGGCAAGTCTGAGATTAGGAACCAAGAGAAAAAATAATCATTCTTCTATTTTTGCCATGAGTCTTGGAAACATGTTTTTGTGGGAAAACCACAGTCTCTCAGAAAATGGTGGAGATTAAGGGATAAGTTGCTAAGAATTTTAGTGAAACCTCTTTCTCACAGAAAAATATTAAATCAGGATTTTAAACCTTGAATTATTTATATTTTCTCAATATCTCTAACTCTTGGATCTCATATTCCTTGCTACTTGATCTCCTTATAATTATATTTATGTATCCCCTAAAAATGATGACTTTTTTGTACCATTAGAAAGGATTTTTCATAACTAATAATTTAGGGCTGTTAAACCATGCCCTACCACAATTACAGACAGTAAGATTTTTTAGAGCTCAAAAGTTGAGCTTTTTAATTACATTGGTTACATTGGCAAAAAGTCAGCTTTGGGAAATGTTTGGTCTTAAAGCAGACAACTTATTTTAACTTTCAGAGCTGGGATTCAGTTTTCATTTGTATGATTGGGGAACTTAAGAGGTTTATAGAACAACATTTGAATTCTTCCAGTGTAATTTTATGCTACTAATATTTCTTTTGATCTGAAGTATTTAGAAATCTTAACAGAAAGGGAGGAATGAGTCCATCACTCCTACAGGTCTGCTGACCTGTCAAGCATGTGTACTCCTGCATGCATGCATATATACATATGCATATCAAAAAGCATAATGAATTAGTATTAGTTTGAGTCTTCAGATCTGCATACAAATTTCAGTGTGGGGTTCATTACAGCAGACTAAAAAACCTACTTATATCAAAGCATAGTTTTGATTGGTTGCTTCATTTCCAGAGTGAGTGGGCAGTTTATTCCACATGAACCTCAAGTCTCAGCTGGAACTGCTGTTAAACATTCTGAACTGCCAGTTTAAATTTTACAAACAAGGAAAATACATACTTGGCTCATACTATAAAGATTCCTTATTTCATTGCAATGGCAAAAAAGGTTATTCTAGGATATGTGGTTATCATAAAATAGTCACAGTCCTGAAAGTCATGGATTCAGATTATTCCAATTCAGGACAACCAGTCCCTTATTCTAAATCTTTTATTGCCTGGATAATGAAAACCATACTAAGCTGGATATGATTGACAAAGAAACTAACCTCTAGTTTAAACATTTTAAATGGCTCTCCTTTTCTTTTTTTGTCTTTACCTCCTGTTTCTAATTTTTATCAATAGATTTCTATCTGCACAATGAAGACATTGTTCATGGAAAAAAATCCACTTGAAACCATTGCCTGCCTTAGTGGTACAGGTTTTCCCTTTTCTCTCATGAGATAAACTGTGAAAGTAACATTATCATGTACTCAAATTTTGGGAAATTTTAGAGTCCTAGGTTACCCAGGAGGAGATATTTTGGGAGATGCTTGGTTGTTAAATCATTACCCCTGAATTACAACTCTTTAAATTAAAAAAAAAAAAAGAAAAAAGAAAAAAATCCTTCTTTTTCCTTCTAACATCACCATGATTTTAATGAATTTGAGGACTTAATCAGGAGTTTTTATTATTCAGTGTGGAAGATTGAGGCTCATTTCCATAACAGTTACAGTGTACTCAGACCTCTAAGCTGAGACAGCAAATAGACAACGCTTGTTTGATGGCTGCAGCTCTCCGATTCTGGACAGATTTCCTTAGAGGACGGTGGAAGAAAAGAAGAGGAATAAGGGGCATAAATTTTGGAGAGTTTGTCCTCAGGATTCCCAGCACAGATCTTGGCAAAATGAAATTCCTGATTTTGAATCAAATCAGATGCTGCACCAAAGTTTTGTCTATTTTATTTTTGCCTTACTGAATAATAAGAATGTTTTTCATATGCTCATTTCAGGTCTAAACCTGGATAATAAAATGCAAACTGTGTCTGAACAAAGAAACCAGAATTATGCTTCCTTGTTTCAGTATTTATGTGATGTTATTATACATGATATCTGAAAAAATGTTGGCTTTTTCCTTTAACACAGAACTAAATCAATGTTTTTTTCCATACTGAGATGAAAGAGAAGCTACTCTGTGAGTGTTTATGGTATGCATGATTGAAGCAGAGTTCTTGTCTCAAAAATAATTTAACAAAAGGTGGTAATTATTTAATGATCCACTTTCATTAATGAATTACAAGAAAATTATTTCTTAATCACTATTAGACAGTCATTCTGCTAATTAACAATAAAATACATGCTTTTAGCACAGAGAATTCTGTCAGACCTAGGTGTGACTTACATACTGAAAAGAATCCTAAATTCAGGTTTCATTGATATGAATCTAGTCCACGGTCTTTGAGTTATGACTTGTTTGTACAGCATAACTCGGAAAACACTTGTGATACTGTAAGGCAGGCAGAGTAGTGAAGTAGGAATGGAAGCTGAAATGGGAACTCTGAAGTAATGCCGATAAGACGAAAGTCAAAAACCAGAATGAGGATTTAGGCCTGAACATGTACAGAAGCATGCAAAGTCAGAGCTGTGCCAAGAAGATTGCACAGAAGAAAGGACCTCCACACTCTTGAATGGATAACACTACCTGAAACCAGTGAGGAGGGGATCAGTCACCCAAGCATATGCTGGTAAACCCCTTTGGTGCAGTGGGACATTCCAGTCAGCTCCAATCCTGCTTCAAATGTGTGCATCACTGTCATATCTGTCCATCCTGTGCAGATGTCTTGGGAACTTACACTGTCTCAAATGTCTCAAGCAAAAAATACTTTTTTTTTAGGCAAACTCAAGTCGTGTCCCTCTGGCCTTGCAAAGCTTCCACTTGAAGGCAGAAAAGAAGGAGGCAAAGAAGTACTTGACGCGTTGTGGCAACCAGTGAACATGTTGTCTTTGATTGTTGTCACTGGTAACATGTTGCTGACTGCCATGGAGTCAGTTTAATGGTATGCTCTAATGTTTTATAAAATAATTAACTAATTAAATCCAGTGATATTGCAAATCATCCAGTGGGGCAAATACCTTCTGGAGAAGCTCAATGCCAAATGCCTAAACTCCTTCTTATAACTAAACTTGCTCAGATAACTCTTGCATCTCTCTGAACTACAAAGGCTTGCATAGATAGACATGCCCTAAAACTTTGTAGAGGTTAAGTAAATTTAACTGAGGACAACTGCAGCTCAAGGTTAATTAACCACCCTGTTGAAAATAGAATAGGTTTTATCTCACCTTCCCATTAAGGTCCCATTAAGGTTCAACAGTGCACCAAAAGAAAAAAAAAACCATACAGAATTTCCATTATTTGTCTGGAAAATTAATAGACAATAAATCAGAATATGTGCAAAGAAGGACTAAGCTACAGAGAGGATTTTTTTACAAGGTTGACATTATTCAAGAAACCAGCCTGCTGAGTTAGAAAATTTTGTGGTTATTTCATAGTAGAATTAGTATATTGGATCTTCTGTTGTACTTGGTGGAACAAAGTTAGGTTAATTAATCTATTTTCATCTCAGAAAGATGTCTCAGAAGTTTTCTTTTTATTTCCTTTTCTGTTTTTTTAATATCACCCTTACTGTAGGAAGTTCAAGGCTTACTTCCTGGATCTGAAAATCTAATTAGCAGCTCAGACTCTAAGTTTTTAGTTTAGAATATGAACAAGAGGTTGTGAATGAGCATTGTATGATGGCCAAAAAACAGACAAGAAAGAAAACTTAAGAAAACAAGACTCTAGAAGAAAAATATTGGGAAGTTTTAGGTAACTAGGTGAGCTGGGGGAATTGTGATAATTCCCAGAGATTCAGATAAGCATTTCTCTGAAGAAAAAAAAAGACAATCAACCATCTAAATGATTAAATAGCTTAGATATATTATTCATATGCGTTCTAAAAAGTATATATGTCAACTACTTACCATTTATTATACTAAATAACTTTCTTTAATTTTACTTGTTCATGTAGTTGACAGCCTGGACAACTGCAGTTTTGTAAGTGTTTATGCATTAATTCTTCATAAAGTTCTCTAGAAAGAGAAAGGATATTTCATTGTATAGCTTGAAATTTTTAAGAAATGAGACTATCCCTGTGAGACCACAGACCATTTATGATCACTAGATTGATTTCTTTCTGTGTTAAAGTCTTGACAATATTTTTCAACACAGTTCATTGCAAGCAGGATTATACCTCAAATACATACATTCATTAAAGAGTCTTTGGAGGTTCTATTAAAGAGATGAAAATCTGGGAAGCAAGGGTGTAGTAGTGTTTAATAGTAAAGAAGCAGAGCAATATCTTGATATATTAAGAATAAAGAAAGCCAAGCATGGCACAGGAGTGGTTGCAGTGAGAAGGTGCCTAAAGCTGATAGTGCCAATGCCAGCCAGCTCCAAGACAGACCTATCGCTGGCCAAGGACTAGTCCATCAGCAATGATGGTAGCGCCACTGGGATAGCAGATTTAATAAGGGGGAAAAGTTACTGCACAGCACGAGCGCAGGAAAGGAGTGAAAGCAACAGCCTTGCAGACCCCAAGGTCAGTGAAGAAGGAGAGGCAGGAGGTGCTCTGGGTGCTGGAGTTGAGATTCCTCCACAACCTGTGGTGCAGACCACGGTGAGGCAGCTGTGCCCCTGTGCCATCCTGCCTAAGGGATTCCGCACTGGAGCAGGGGAAGAGTGTGAGGACGAAGGAATGTATAACAAACTGGTGGCAACTCCCATTCCTCATTGCCATGTGCCACTTGGGGGAAAGAGGTAGAAGAATTGAGAGTGAGGTTGAGCCCAGGAAGAAGATGAGGGGTGCAGGGAGAAGCTGTTTTAAGATTTGAGTTTTATTTCTCATTATCGTGCTATGACTTTTGAATGGCAATAAATTAATTTTGAAGTGGAGTCTGTTTTGCTTGTGACTGTAATTGGTGAGTGCTCTCTCCCTCTTCTTATCTTGAACCATGAGCTCTTCACATTTTCTTTGCTCTTCCCAGACAAAGATGGGGAGTGATAGAGCAGGTTGTGGACACCTGACAGCCAAGGCAAAACTACCACATATCTAGATGGCCTTGTGTCTGTGATGTCTGTGTTTGCTGGGATGGCAATGGGTGCAGCAACTGGGTCACCATGTTAAACATAGCTTTGAGACTTTCCAAGACAGTTTCTCATTATGGTGCAGACAGTGTTTCACAGTACATTGCAGAGAAGGTACTTGCTCATGTCCCGTCCCCATAGAGAGCCACACAACAGTTGTTTTACCAAGTGGGATAAGTTAGGTATTATTCCTCATCTTATGGAAGAGTTTTGACTGAGGGCCTAAATAAAAAGTCGTATTTATTCAATGTAGATTAGACTCAAAGAAGAGTTACAGGTATTGGTGTGTAATAGAGCAGGATTTGGAATATTGATGTGTGCACCTGAAGAAGGAAACAGGGATATAATGAACAAAATAGGTATGGTCTTTACAACAAGAAAACTCTACTCTGAAAAACAATAGTCAAGTTGTAAACATATAAATACTCTGCAAAAGTAATAATGCAGAAAAGCCTTTCCTTCGTTTTACTGCTATATCCTGTGGCAAGCAAGAAAGAGGAAGTGCTCTATAAATTGTCATTTTACCAGCTTCCTTTGAACACCACCACATGAAACTAAGCTTTGTTTCAATATCATTTGCATTAAATTTTCATGAAGGTAATTCACTTCATGTTGCATTCTGCTTTGTGGTAATAGTTTCTCCCCCCTTTTTTTTTTACAGGTCTAACAAGTATTTGTTTACCAGCATCATATTTTCTGAACTGCTTCCAACTTCAAGTTCTTTTTGCCTCAACCACAGGAGAGTCTTCCTAGAAGCTTGACACTAAATATCCAGAGATTATTAATTATATTCAGACCAGCACTTAGTGTAAGCCTGCTATAGGATTACCATGTGGATTTTCCCATATTTACATTATGATGAAATATCCAATTAGTGTATTGTAGGCAGCATGAATTTCATTGTAGGTAAACATTTGCTGACAAGCTGGACTTTCAGTTTAGCTTTGTGCATTGAGAGAAGTTATCTGATCTTATCTGCCTTTCTGTTGAGCAAAATCTCAAAATACTTTACCATTAGACCCACCCCCTCTCTAAGTAGCTTTTATGTGAGAACAAGAAGAATCTTTTATACTCTCCAATCTTACTTTTGCAAATACCATATTTGAAAAGAATGTGTATTACTGATATTCACCATCCAGAGTGAAAACTCTTGAAAGAAAAACAGAAGATGTCATTCAAATTGAATACATACATATTTCTAAGTGGATGTTATATGGTGGCATTATGCTAAACTGAACCTTGGAGGTATAATAATACAACACACTTTCCTATTTTTGATCATGTATTAATCATTTTAATATCTGATCTATGAATATTTTACCATTTATAAAATTTATGCCTGGGTGTTTTCCTGTGCAAGATTTGCCATGTAAAATGAAAATATAGCTGCAGCATTTTTCTCTGGAAATATCCCCAGGTCTTTTGGGGTTTTTTTCAGTGTGGCTGGTCATCAAGAAAGTAATTATAGCTTTGCTTTGGAATTTGAGTTACCAAATATTGACTAGAGAGAAAGGGCTATTTCACAGCTGATATTTTTGCTTTCTTATATCTCTGGAAGCTGCTATCTCAGACACATTTATACAGTGAAGAGTCTCATCCTGACTTCGGCATCGTTTTTTACTTTGATAATTGGAGTGGGTTTCTTTATTGTCTAAAGGTGGACATTGCACTAGAAGAATTCAGTACAATAGCTTTTCTGAGTGACATTGACTGGGGACAAGTCGTTCCAGTGACTGCAAGATGGCAATAGCGAAAAATCTCTTGTGAAATCTAGGGTTTGAGAAAAAAACCAAACAGCAACAGTTCAGACATGCCTATGCTCTCCATTTTCAATTTTACTTTTGAAGATCACTGAAATATTTTTGACTGATACAATTATTCTCTCATGTCATATTTAGGCTGGAACCTACATTTTGACTTGTTTTAAAAATTACTTTGTGATTACAACATATATTTTAAAGGATGCTAGAAACTTGGCCATCTGCATGAGTCAACAGACTATCTTTGACAGAAAATATTATGCTTATGATCATAAGTAGGTTTCATCGGTAGACATAATGTTCACTAATACTAACATAATGCGACAATATATTATTTTTTGTTCTTTCTAAAAGAGAACTAGCTATTGTAGATTTTAAATAGTATATTCTTCTTCTGTGATACAGCGTTCCTCTAGCTTTTGTCTTGGGTCTCTGAGATATTGTAAAAAAAAATTATTTCTTGCCTTTCCTGCTACTGAAAACTCTTCAGACATGGTGGATTTTTTTTTTTTTTTCATTTTGTAGTGAACGTGTGCTGGTTTGAAAACAAACCAGGGGAGACACCAAGTCAGAATAACAATTTAATAGGAAAATTAAAAATAAAGGCAGAAAACACTGGTTTGAACTGACAGAGTCAGGATACAACCTGACACTCTGTCGGTCAGGGTGTTGGTAGCAGTCCGATTAGATAGCTGCAGTCCTCCTGGAATGATGGCTCTGTTGAAGCAGTGATCCTGTAGAAAGGGTCTGGTCTTCACTTGAAAGTCGAGGGGTAGCTCTCATCCTCTGGAAATCCAGTGAAGAAGGCTGCCTGTGGTGTTTGAAATCTTGGCTTATATCTAGGATGGGATGCTTGGTTTTTCCCTCTGGGCGGAGCATCTCACAATGGGATGATGTAATTTTGTCAGTCAGGCAGTGAGACGAGATGGCCCATTAGCAGAAGATAGTCCGGAGGGAGTTTATCTGTGAGTCATGGGGCAAGGCCTTGATGGGCCATTAACAGAAGATAGTCCGGAGGGAGGAGGCAAGGAACACCACCCCACCTGGTTTCAACAGTTCATGGAGATGGTAATAGAATACACTGCAACCCAGGACAGAATGACAGTATTGAATTAGTCTAGTCCCCGCACTGAAAAAAAAAAATTCCTTTGTTCAGAACATGTTCTGTTATCTGTAATCAGATTTAGATCAGGTTTGAGGTTAAATACACAAAACTATATGGTAACAGATTTCAATTTCAGGTCTTGCTAACTCCAACATATGTCAATGACAGCAGAATATAATGGGTACTGATGTTCTTGCAAGTCACTCACCTCCTTAGAGAATTAATGTGCAGGTATAGTCACTGCTAGGAGAAGTCTTATGCATAATCCTTTGCATTACACTGTGAGCTTATTTTATCCCTAAATTTTTTTTGTTAAAAATTTGACAACCTTTATAACAACACTGAGGGTTTATTTTATTACATAAAGTTTACGTTAAATTGCCTATGTTTTTTATACTTTTATGTGTCAGTGTGGGGAAAGAGGAGTGCATGTTTTTAAAGATGTTCTGGATTCTCAAAAACATAATTGCTGGCCCTCCTGAACTTAATTAACTAGGACAGCTGGGCACAATATTGTTGTTTCATACTGCGCTGTCTGAGGAAGCTGGCCTTTTATTTTTGAGGAAATTTCCTCAGTTTATGTTTTATTCCTTGCTTTGGATGATGATTGTTAAAATGCTGCAGCAGCATCCATTTTTTATACCTATTGTCTGCTCTTAGCTTTTCACTGCTGCTTTTTGATCTCTTTAATACAGAGTCATGTCCTTGTGATGTCGAAGTCCAGTCCACTCAGTGGTATAATTATGAATACTCATGTCTATGAAACTTTTCTCTCTGAGCACTTTGAATTTTATAAAGCCCCAGTATGGTTTCTTGTTTACTCAAAATAAAGTAGATATGAACTGAAAGATGGGAAATAAACCACTGCTGGTATTTTTATTATTTAGATCAAAAATGCGGGTTCAAACTAACAACATTTCTGGCTTCTGTAGGTGGATAACATGAAACTTTAATTCCTGAGGTCTTCATAATTCTTTTTTTTTTTCAGAGAAAGTATTTGTGTAAGAAAGAACTATTATACACATTATATAGGCAGACAGATGAGATTCAGAGGGCCAAATCTCTGGATGAGCTGAAACAGAGGCACTTAGCCCCTATTGAAGAACCAGGAAAGATATCCCAAGCTTTCATTTAAGCTGAACGCTTATGTTTCAATGCCAGAAAAAAAATTTCTGCTGCTGACATGTACAAGGTCAGACCACTGCTGAGCAATAGAAATTCCAGCTGACTCCAAACCTCATGTAATGTCAGAATCTCCAGTAAAGTACAGTAACAAAAAAGATGCATCACTTGTGTTACCCAGGTGTGCAATTAGATTTGCTCTAAGTGACAAATTATCATCTGCTCTGATTTGAAACAGAATTTGAGTGCTTGTCTGGTAGGTGAGAAAGCTAGTTCCGTCTCTTGGTTCAAGTCTAAAGGATGTCTTTTAAAGCCTAGACTGCATAATGCAACCATCACAGAATATTCAGGTTTGTAAATCACATACAGGAGTGGTTGTGAATAATAACAGCTAAGCAGACTAGCTGCAACACTCTTTGCTAATCAGAGCCCTGAAATTTAAGTGATACCTGATTTAAACATCCTCCAGGGAGACAGAACTGCAGAGCATTAGGATTTAAGAGGGGTTTGTCAATGATCCCCTTTGGAAACTGAAATGATACGAAAGCTCACATGCAGCAGGACTGCATACATCTGGGGATTTAGATGTCACTTGAACATTGCTGAAAGAATCTCAGTGGTGTATCAGTGTTTGTCTTCAGCACCTAGATAAAGCTGTGAATTTAGTTGTAGGACTCTTGCTGGAAGAAACTCAGTTCTCTGTACTTTACCATGTTTTCTGGACCTCTGATTTTTAGAGCTATTGCATCTTAGGAAGTTTTAAGCCTACTGGTTACTGTAGGAAATAAGCCTTATTCTCCTATACATTCATACTTGCAAAAGGCATGATTATCTAGACAATACGTTTGCATCATACCTTTAAATGTAAGTTCTCATTTATTTTTGTGCTCTATTAATTCAGAGATATGCATGTAAATGCTCACTCTAAATGTTCATTCAGAGCTATGAACCCAGACTGTTCTTATTTTACTTATCTTAGTATTTTAACCATCTTACCACTATTTATTGACAAAGTGCCTGCTACAGTGCCTAGAAAAGCATTATACTGAACCAGGGATTTAAATACTGAAATGACAGTTAAATATATTTTAAAATAACTAAAGTACTTGCTTTATTGTTTATATATTCTGTGTCAACTTATTTTCTATATTTTCTATATTCCTAAGGAAAAAAATATTTTGTTTCTCCTCTCTGCCATTTGTCATTGGG
This sequence comes from Edolisoma coerulescens, assembly GCA_013397115.1. NCBI lineage: Eukaryota > Metazoa > Chordata > Aves > Passeriformes > Campephagidae > Edolisoma > Edolisoma coerulescens. The sequence goes on from VWZW01006873.1 coordinate 143,493, forward strand.
CAGCCCTGACGAGTGGTCCCTCTGGTGATAGGGTAATATTAGGCCTTTGATTGCTACCAGCTGTGCACAGAATCTTTTGTTGCAGTTTTTGTGTAGATACTCTCTGTCTGATTTTTCAGGGGCACAGTGTGTAAAAATCTGTGCTTACTGGAACTTGCTTTTAGAAAAGATAATTTTTATGAAAACCTGGAAAATAAATCACATTTTTCTTCTGCACTGTAAAGAAAATAAATATGGCATTATACCTAAGTTATTTGTATTGCTGATACCCCCTGAGACCAAAGGGACTAATATCATGCTTTATAGTGTGAAAAATGATGTTAAGGCTGGGATTCTGCTGTAGCAAGAGAGACGCCTGCAAGACTATTCAGAGAAAGCTTGATGTGGAGCAGTCCTGAAACCTGTACAATACATGTGTGTGTGGAAAAAAATTCTCATTTTAGGTATAGGTAAAATTTTTAACTCTAGCTATATGTGCCTAGTGAAAATGCCAGTATTGTGTTTGCTAATTTTGATACTTTCTAGCTTTGTGAATTCATCATGTTCATTTACACTTTGCTGTTGAGGGTCCCTATTGTGAAAAAAGTTTGATCCCTAGCAATTCTCCTGAGACAACTGAAATTTTGGCATGCTTATACACCAAGCAGAAATGGCAGACATATTAGTAGATCAAATCTAGAATGGTCATTAGAAGAACTCTGGTGAGCTTAAGAATATAAACAAATCCTTCGAAACATTACAGAATGTGCCACCTGTTTGAATCAAAGACACCCTACCCTAAGAGTATTAATTAAAAAACAAAATAAAAAATAATCTTGTCTTAGATTGCTTAATTTCTTTTTAAATAAATGATTTGGGATTGGAAAAAATTGATTGTATCTTTGCTATTCCTGCCAATTCATCTCATGATGAGGGATTTGACAGTACCTCAGTCAGGATTTGGGCTCACTGTGACTCACACAGTATAAAAACAGTATAAAAAAAAGCATAAAAAATATCAGTCAGTATTCAGAAGATATAGTGAACTATATAGGGTAGTTTCCTAAGAGCAGTGACTTTGAATTTTGATCAGCACAAAGAGCAAGCTAAACCTATGGAAATTAGAGAAGTATTTATGAGAATCCTTCCTTGCAAGACTTTTGTGCACAGTTTATGCTGCTGAGTGCTCTTCATTCTCAGTGCAAGTTACTTATTCTTATTATTGATTCTTCTGAGAAAATTTATTTTCTGCAATACACATTTTGTTAGACACAAAAGTGGTGCTGTTTCAGGAAAACAGAATATAACTTCCTCCAGATGTGATGAAATCAATGGCTCATAAGAAAAGAACCCATGCTTTTGAGGAAAACATGAATGTGAAAAACTTGTTACATATTTTTGCCACTGTCAAATTAATTGGAACAACACGTTTGTTATACATACATGCTTTCTACATGATAAAAAGACTATTAAACACACTGTGCATTTGTGTTCTTTTATGAGGCCCTTTGATTTTAGAAGTGGGAAGACTGGAAGTACAGACCAGAGAATGAATAACACTGCATCTACTATGTTAATAATAACTAGATAATAGATAAATGTGTTTATTTTGAAAAAGTTATTTAATCTAGTGAACAAAGCTAGTGTCCCCCCATCTTTTATATACTGTTCTTAGAGAGCTTATAGCCCTGTCAATTGATTTATAGCTGGGTATTATTTTTTCAAAAGTTTCAACAATCATATTTGTTCTGTACTGAATTTGTAATAATTGTAAGAGAATTTACCTAGTCAAGAGATGATGGAACCATGAAATGGTTTGGGTTGGAATGGGACCTTAGGAATCACTGAACTCTAATCCACCAGCCATGGTCAGGGACACCTTCCACTAGACCAGGTTGCTCACAGCCCCATGCAGCCCAGCCTTGAACATTTCTGGGGATGGAGCAGCCACCGTTTCTCTGGGCAACCTGTTCCACTACCCCACAGTAAAGAATTTCTTCCTAATATGCAATCTAAACCTCTGTCAGTTTGAAGCCATTCCTCCTTGTCCTGTCGCTACATGCTCTTGTAAAAAGTCCCCCTCCAGCTCTCTTGTAGGTCCCTAAGAGCCCCCCAAAACTTTCTCTTCTCCAGGCTGAACAATCCTAACTCTCTCAGCCTTTCCCCATAGCAGAGGTGCTCCATCCCTCTGATCATCTTGTTGACCTCCTCTGGACTTGCTCCAACAGGTCCATGTCCTTCCTGTGCTGGGATCCCTCAGATGGATGCAGCATTGCAGGTGGGGGTTTCAATGACAATGAATAGTATTTTCTTGACATATTCTCATAGGTTACTCTTTCTATTCCCTCAAAAATCATCATATTTGAAAATACTTTTATAATGCACATAGTTGTATTTAAAGTTTATCCCTCAAAGACACCAAACAGTCTTAAGGTTATGCTTTAGCTTTGTTATTATTGACCAGTCTCCTAAGCCAAAAGGTTTTTTTCCTTATGTTTAATAGGAAAAAGCTAATTTTACTATAAATATGGATGTTTATATCCTTTGTTAACTATTTATTTATTCTTCATTTAATGGAACATTGTTTTGGAAATTTATTAGATTGTCTTTTCTTAGGAGGGAATATTTTGCACTTCACAATAAACTTCCCTTACTAGACTGAAGCATCTGATAATTTTGATGCTCTGCGTGGCAGAAATCCTACAGCTATAAAGAAAAGTAACTGCTAAGGGTAACATTCATAAGGTCATTTAACTAGGAAGCAGATTTTATTCCTGATGAAGTGAAAGAATGGTAGGCTTTAAAAGCATATTTTGTTTTCACTGATAAATCAAAATATGGAATGTAACATGTTAAAGCTATGACCTTTCTTTTGTCACAGCACCATATGTAAAGATATATTATGGTGTTAAAAGAGTTACTGAAAAACCAACAAAGCACATCTTTCTTCTGTCATGGTGTCTATCATGTCTGAGATCAGAAATTACTCTGGTGCTCCATGGAGTGATATTAGAGAACTAGGGGAAAGGCAAAACCTATTTTTCTGAGAAAGTGTAAAAGTAGAAGAAAGAGGATACTCTCACTATGAGCAGAAAGACCCTGAAATTTATGTTACCTTCCCACCACTTTCAAAATACACACAAGTAAAAAATTTAGAAAAAATCAGTCTTAAAAACAAGTGCAGAAGAGTGAAAATTTGGCTTTGAATTGGGCAAAGCTCCTACTCATGTTAAACAAGACTGATCATACTTAAAGAACAATACTGCATCTGTACAGAGCATGATGGGTTCCTTCACTAGTGGGGCAAAAGGGGACTTCCATCAGACTTTTGCCCCTGCATCAAACAAATGCTCACTTAATTCTTTTTTCCTTGATAATTTTGCAAGATGTCCCTCAAACTGAATATAGTTTTCTTTGTTTTAGGGAGGAAAAGGAGGGGAATTTGGTTTCCCTTCCTGAACACACAGATATTACACTTGATATAAAGTATTTAAGTTATTAGGGGTAAAAATACCTTCTGGCAAAAGAGAGGGTTTTTCATATTCTGTGTGAATGGTATAGCAATTACCCAACTATATAACACAGAGTAGTTACCAATTATTTGACCTCCACTATATTTTGAATTCACTCCAGTTTCCTGAGTACTCTCTATTAAAGTTCTGCTGTTGATGAAGATGCTGGTGGAGGAATACTTAGTACATATAATGTAGTATGTTTGGTCATGAGCTACACACCAGGTTATTCAACACTGAAATGATTCTAAGACTCTGGGCATAGAAGCAATTAGTTGTAGGGAACCTTTCTGTGGAATTTTATATTCCTTGAGACTTCAGGTAGCAAGTCAGTGGAGGATCCATGGATCAAAATTGACACTGAGAATGTGCCTCATCAATTGGAGAACTAAAGGCAGGCAGGAGATAATGGTGCTTGAGAGAACTATCAGTCACCAGGCACCTTAACAGATAACTTCACATACCTACACCTTGGTTTGTGTTTTTGGAACTTCAGGATATAACCTCTAATTATAATTATGCCAACAATACTATTACTTTCCATAACAGTATCTACGAAGAATATTATACTGTAGTATTCTGATGCAAAATGAAATTTCCCTGCAAAGTGATTCATTCTTCATGCCCACCCCTCCCTTCATCAAAAATTCCCCATCCCCTTCCACTCCTTTGCCTATTTAGTAATTCATAATAGGATGTAAAGACTGCAATTTAAATGTAATTTATTGTGACTCCATGGCAGTGTTTCCACTCACAGAATTTCTGCTAAATACTTTCCAAAGTCTGTCCTGCACTTGCAAAAGTAGTAGGGGAGTATCACTGTCTTCCTTGAGGGGTTGATCCATATTAGACACTACTAAGTCTCTCACATCTTTCAACCAAGCAGTTAAATGGAAATGCTGATATTCCCAGCAAAGATAATGATAAACCCACTCTTTTAAAGCGTTGCAGTCAGATAGGGGACTCCTTCCACACAGAAAGGATGTAGATTGTGACAGCATATGTGTTCTTCCTCTAAATCTCATTCAGTGCGAAAACAGCAGGAATTTTTATTCTTTGGCTGTCAGACATGTTCATATGCATGGACTGTAATAAACAAAAATGCTATCCTTTATATCTCTCCATTGTTTCTTCTTTTTTTTTCTGTCTGTTTGAAAGGCTACACTTGCACATGATAGCATTTTTATTTTCCATCATCTTCATACGAATTAGGCCATTGTACTTATTATAAATAAAACTCCTACTTAGAAAGATGCTTGATATGTGTGTTGATTATAAGCAATTAAGCATTTCATTATAACTCAGCAGTATGGGATTTGATCGGTTTAATCTCTTACTGTGTAATTGTTTCAAAATTCAGTACAATGTTAGTGCAAAAAGGTAGCAATTCTAAAGAAATCTGATGGATATTCAAATCTGTATAACTGTCATCTGAGAAACAATGCAGCAATGCTGATTATCTGATTTATAATGAAAGACTGCTTGTGGAGTTAATCTAGGTCCATGAAAAAAGACATTAGGAAAACAGCTCAATTGTTTTAACTGTTGATTATGTATTTCATTTTGACAAAAATGTTCTGCACTAAGGGAGTCATGATTAACCTCTGACATTTTATCTGAAAGGAGAAAAGCATCTAACAAAACAACCAAGCAATTTTACTCCTTTGTAGAGGAGAAACGAATAATTCAGTATTGAAATGAACACAGCCATTTTTTCAGAAACAGCATTACATGAAAAGTGACAAATTACCTTTAAGGGGTAAATGTGATCTGCACAGAAGTCAACGTAGCTAATGTCTCTTTATACCAGAAAGAAAGGTGGTGGGTTTTTTCCTCACATAAATATTCCTGTAATGACTACTGCACATTTTCAGTGTGTAATTTTAAGAGCACTACATGCGTTGTCTTTGTAAGCACAAATTAAGCCTCTCCTTTGGTCACCATGGCAAGCTTCTTTGTAGTAGTACAAAGGAAGACTATTATGTGAGATCAGGGAATCCAAGTAGGATAGAATATAAGCAAGCAGTTTATGTATGGATCTTGCTCCTGCTGCTATTCCACATGCCATGTTGATCTATGTGCATTCTTCCTTCTTTTTGACCCATATGCCATGTGTGTATTGATGCATTTGAAGATTCCAACAATATGCAAGAAAACCTGCTTAAGCAGTGAAAATATTTTCCTGCTTGGGGAGGTATTCCAGTACAAACTTTTCTCTGCGTAGTGCATTTTTCCTTCATCAAGATGGTCAATGCCTCTTTGCATGGGGGTAGTGATAGGAGATATGTTAATCTCTGATGAATCCTAGCAAATGAGTGTGTTGAGGGTTGAACTCAAACTGCTGTGAAACTATGAAAACAAAGAAAAATAGAGTGGAATCTGATTAACTTGACACCTTTCATGCCACTAAACCTCAAATATTTTTCTCAGAGGGCTGCATCCTGCAATACTTTGCTAGGAGTCCCATATACAGTCCAGCTTCATATTGTAACAATACACTTTATTCTTTAAGGGGTTTCTTTTCAGAGATAGAAAGAACGCATGAGGCCCTTGGGGTCTTTGAAATACTATGTAGGTATGAAACACACAATAATTAAGACATCTGTCAGCACACCATTTTAATATTTCAAAAGTTCTAGCTTACTTTCTGACAAAGGACATCAGAAACCTGCCTATCCTCACAATATTAAAATATTACCCACTTTTCCTCTGCGTAGTCAAAAAACTTGCATTGATTATTCATGTACAGTACCTTTTTCATATATAAATAAAGCAGCCTCACCTTTTATGCCCTTTGCTTGCTTGTGCCACATATTAATCACTTCAAAATGTTCCAAAATCGAAATTGTCTTCATATAAAAGGGGAAAAAATCAGAACCAAAAGGTTTTTGTTTGCTTCCTTGCTTGACATTTGACTGGGTGATCTTAGAGGTCTCTTTCAACCTTGATGACACTATGATCCCTCTGGTAGGACCTCACATTTTGATGGCCTCTTAACAGCTGTAGAAAGGAATCATTCTCTTTGGAGATTTCATGTGGTAGGCAATTTTACATAGGCTGAAGCTAAGTTTGAGATATAAAGTCAATTGATATCTTTCCTAATAGAAACACCCGTTTGTATTGCACTCATATATTTACCTGGGGAAAAATAGAAATGTAGTAGTAACATTTTCACATGCAGTTAAAGTGTGTTGGCACTTATTTTTGAGGATTTCTAACTTAGCTTTAAAAGAAAAATTGCTTCAGGACATCATTTGTTGTTTACAATTAAAACTGAGTATACTGACATATTGAGTAGGAGGGTGAGACTAGGAGCAAAGAAGGGGGAACACTGAGGGAAAATCATGAATTTTTTCTCCAGTTATGTTTTTTTTCCCCTTGAATAGCTGAAGAAAAGCTATAATTTTTAAAATAACAACAAGTTGCTTGTTTGTGCAATGGTTTCATTATAGAATTCTGAAAGCAAATGTATATTTCATTCTCATTAATGACAACATTCAGTGGCTGATTTCTGAAGGCTTTTATTCTCAAAAGAGGATTAAGTTTGGTCTTGCCATTGTACATACAGTAGTTCAGTGGGAGGTTGTATTTATGGAAAGAGACTGGAAAAAGGCTTGGGGAGTGGGGTGAGAAGTCCAAAGAAACTTTAGAAGGCATGAAGAGGAGGTACATTTGGAAAAATAATTTGTAAACATCAGTTAGGAGGAAAAAATAAAAAGAACTTTAACCTTTGTTGTAAAAAAAGAATAAAAAAAAAAAGAAATACGGATAGCTAGAGAATTTAATGGAAACCTAAGCAAAAGCAGACAAATCCAGATAAAGATATCTAAATATGACAAAGTCATGTTTAGAAAACTATAATGCCTAACTAAGGCACCCCCTTAGAAAGTTAGGGAGAATGAAACAGCTTCTCCTAAGGGTCTTTGCTTCATTATGCTAATGTACCCCGGTTCTGTTCCCCGGCTGGACTGTTGGCTTCCCTGCCCCTTTCTTCCTTACATGTCCCTGCCCCAGAAAGTTCTCCCTTCCCCGCTCCCTTTAGCCTTTGTTCCCTTGCCACTCCCCCAGTGTTTCCCTATTGGGCCTCGTACCCTGGCCACACCTCTGTACCACCCCCTGGCCCTCAGACCATTGGCTCCTCAACCCCATATATCAACTCAGACCCTCCTTTGTTCTTGGTTCTTCGTTCCTGGTCCCGTTCACGTGCGTGGCTGAAATAAATCTCTCCTGTGGAACCCCATACGAAGGACCCTTCCCAACTCTTTGCCGTCGACCTGTTGCAAGTACCATCTGGTGTGAGTGTGATTGAGTGTGTATGTGGGAGGTAGCCAACCGATCGGCTCCGTGTTGGAGACGCTTTTCGGAAGGTTGCGGTACCCCATACTATCTCCACCCGCCACAACATTTTCTTTTTAATACTTTCTCTAAAAATCATTGTAGGTGTAAAAGTTACTGCTAGAATAACAAATGCACTGATTATTGTAGAACTAATCAAAATCTTTCCCTAGCCTGGATCTGGGACCTGAAAAAATTGATTATAAACTTTTGTTTCTTCCTGATGCCAGGCTATTACTAGCCCAATTTAAGTTTCCAAAGGTCCCCATATGATGTGTTGTGCCTGCTACTCAAAAATCTGAGAAAACTGGCAGATGTTTGGAAGAGTTGCAAGTCTAGATCTCAATCTCCCATTAGAATGTAGAGAGTTTTTGTTTCCCTAGTTCTCTTATACAGTCACTGCAACCTCTCACCCTCAAATGATACTAATGTTGACCCATCTGGTAAAAGATGAGGGGACCACATATTCCATAAAAGAATGCAGTCTGTTCCAGTAGAGTCAGAGAACACTGCTTGATCAGAATATGGCATTGGTGAGACTTATCAGGTAGTGGTGCATTTGAGCGGCATCAGCAAAAGCTCCAATTCAAAAGAGTGGAATTAGAAAGGACAAGGGAGGGTTTTTTTAAAAAATTACCAGATGGAACTTAAAAAAGTTTGTTATCAGCTGAATAGTGTGATGCAAAATTATATACTGAAGACTAAGTGTAAGAAATTTTAGAGTAGAATTGTATTGTTACAGAAAGGTTTTTAAAACGTATTTTTCACAAGACACAGTGCAGAAGAGCATGGATTGATAAATTATAGCATGATGTATACCTTTCTGTGGGAAGAAAATCTTACAACACTCGTGAAGTAATGGCATGCTTGTATACGCTAGTGTAAAGTATGAATAAATTCATTTTACTTTATATTCCTCAGGTTATTTACAAGGTGACCATTCAATCAGATAGTATTTTCCACTGTCAGCTTCAAGAGCTTGTTTAATCAATTACAACAACATCTGTATGATCATGGTATTCATTCTGGTTGAATTTAGTGGCCATGTATGGTTCTAGATACTGTACAAAATGAAGATTTAGTAGTGGAATTCACAGAGCCATCTATCTACCTTGTGAATTACCCACTCCTATTATTATTACACATACAATTTTCAGACAATCATAAAATTATTTCATTAAATAACTCTATTCACTAATCTTTTTTACCTGTTTTGCACATACGTCCTATCAATATGGCTGCATACATGTATATCTTTCAGTACAGCAGTGCAGATTGAAAATACAGATCTTGAAACAGCTCCAATCAGCTTTTAACAGAGTTTATTACTTTATCATTGTTATACTGACTCTTGCTCCTGCAAATCCTTATGCATCAAAACGATTTTGTGACCAAAATGAAAGTAAGTATACAGGTATTTCAGCAATACATGAAATTGTTCACATAACTAAGTGTTCACAGGAGTAAAGTTAAGTGGAAAGTTATTATTTCTTCCAAACGTACCTGTTGTTTTGTATTCTTCATTATCCCTTGCTTTGAATTTAAATGGTCATTTACCTTGTTTTAATTAAATGACAACAGTTCTGCACAAAGTATTTAATCTGAAATGTTAAAACACTGGTGACTTTAAATGATAAAGGAAAAGAAGCTGTAGCTACTCATAAATAATATCAAAAAAGCCTGACACCATGCAGCAGAAATGCTATACATTCTTGTTCTAACAGAACTAAGAGAAAACTTTCAGGCATGCTAGGCTGAACAGAACATGAAACTGACAATTACAGGTGAAGTAAATTATTATATTACTTTGCATAGAAAGGTAATAGATCCTTTTGGCATCGGTTTTCACTTTGGTCATCCAACAATACTATTTTTACAGCTCTTAAAACAGAAAACTAGAAGTTTTGGGAAGACTGTAAGCAACATTATTTTTTGTGTTGAGGTTTTGTTTGTATGCAAGACAAATGAGAAAGACTGCTTTCATTATCTTTGTAGAGAAAATTGTTTCTGTTTGAGAAACCTGAAAACATGCTTTGGATAATTTATACAATTACAAAGTAAAAAAAAAAGGGGTTCCTTTTGTCATGTCTCTTTAAATCTGTACTATTGGTCTTGTCTTGTCTTTTCAGTGGAAACCTAGTGTTAGTAATGTGGGCAACCTGCTGTGGCCAGAATAGTAGTTTCATAAAATAGGGTAGTGGTAATGATGTCTGTGAACCCCATGGAGATAGCTTGAAACTTCTGACAATTGCTTAGTGAAATTAAGTCTTTTTTGCTTGGAAATATTTTTATTTCACTAATTGGGCTGTATCTTGTGGTGATGTAATACAGGGTTAAAACTTACATCTGTATTGCGTAATTTTTAGTTCAATCTCTGTTCTTGATCTGTTTATTTACTGAGAACAATTACCCTTTTACATAGTGTTATACATTTTCACTAGCTGAAGAGGCCCTTGGAACTTAAAATAATTAAGTATTCTATCATACTGACAACAAACCTTACCTGATAAAAATCTGAACATTAACTAAAAGGTGGAGTTTGTTCTACAAGAAAGGTTGGTATGTGTCACTGAGTACCACAAATGGTTTTACAAGGAGCTAATTGTTCCATTTGTCTTAACTCAAATAATTAGAAGATCTGGTCACTAGGCCTGCCCACTGTGCAGTATCTTTTTGTCTGCTGCAAGCTGCAGTGTAACAAGAATTGAGGCTTGGAGCTCATCTTCATCCCACAAATAAAGTTAGTGCATCCAGATTTGGAAAATGACAGCGATAATATTCCCATGGTAAAGCTGGAGCTTAGCCCTGTTATACTTATTAAAAAGCCTATTCATACAAATTAAATCCATTCCATATCCTGGCCTCTGATGACAGCTCCATTTTTTTTCTTGTCTGGTTTGAATTACCTCAAGTCTGTACCCAGAAAGAATTTATCCCTTTCAAGAGACTTCTCAAACCTATAATAAATTCACATGGGTCATCCCATCAATGTGGTGAATTTGCATTATTATTTCATTATGAGCAGGAAAGAAAGAGGATTAGATCTCTTTCAGTGTTGGCAGCGCCTAAATCAACCCGAACACATGATTAAAGCTGGCATTTATGACTTTAACTGTCAAAGAAAACTAATTGTAAACTGAGAGCTGTGGATAATTATGGTCTTTTTTATTACACCGTTTTTCTCCTATTTATCACAGGATAAACTATAGACAATACTATTGTTTGCATTTAGCTCTCGGTTATTTGGAGCCTATTTATGCAAATGAAAATTGATATAGATTCTCAAATTGATGGGTCTATATTAACTGAGTTTCAATCATGCTGTAAAAACCCTGAAAAAAGGTGACAGTCATACAGCAATATTCATGGCAGTGTATTTTGTATTGTCCCACTCATAAGTACCCTTCGTTTTTAGTGTCTGCCTGGTTGTTTCTCATGAACGCTACTGAATAAGTAAGCTACTTAAACTACCTTCTCACAGGAGATATTTTCCTTTGTCTTTTATCATCACTCATATGTTGCTTGTGTGAAATGCTATCTCGCAGAGCTGTATACATCATATTTTAATAAACTGCTTATACATTTGTAGAGAAAGGAGTCCCTAAAATTCAGGAATAAAAGTTGTGATAATAACAGTTTTATCATGTTTTGTTGGAAAACGACTACAGGAGTAGTTGTAATAGTTTTTTCTTCACACTGCTTTTTAATTTTTTCTTTACCCCCTCTTGAAATGAATTCCAGATAGAAAAGATTAGACATGTCTAGAGCTGGAAATTCTGGATGTTGCAGGTTATGCAAGATGAAATTTTTGTGCTTTTCTTTGGTTAATGATAACTAAAGCCCAGGACACACTGACTGGGGCATCTGACCTTTCAAAAGAGAATGAATAAAAAAAGGGGACATGAGTAAGAAATCAAAAACTATGAAAAAAGTGTATAGGAAATAAATTTAGGATGTTTGACAGTGAAGGAGTTATGATTGACTAACAGGTGTCTACGAAGCAGAAAATATATTTTTACATGGTAATGTATAACTTAGTCATTGCCCCAGAACACTGTTGTGACCAAATAGAATTGGTTTCCAAAAGAGTTAACTGCATTAGTGACCTCTAAAGTGGTGGTCCTGGCTGTAATCCTTGAGCCAGGAATTTATACATCTGTAGTTACCGGAGTTGGAAGAGCTGTTGTCATTGTTTACTAAATTCTCTCCTTAAATACCTGTTGGATACTGTGAGAAACAAGAGACTTGGAAACGGATTTTTGATGTGACAGTTTAAGATAATATTCACAGTTCCCAGGAAAAGTAAAACAGTAACAACGGACTTAGTAGGACTGACAATCCACCAGAAGCAATTATTTGAGGTGCAGTAATAATGAAATCCTTCTGAGCTTTATTAGAAAATGAAATAAAAAGTAATTGATGGCAGCAGACAAAACAGAACAAAAGTGTAAATACAAAAATACCCTTAGGATGTAAGCAGTTGTTCGATTCTGAAGTATATGCATTGTGACTCAGGTCCCAACTTAACCAATACTGACTGTTGTTTTAAGTTTTTCATTCAGTTACTTTTGGGGATCTGAGCCTTAAATAATGTTTTTCTGTTTGTGAATTTTCTGATGGAATAGTTGCAGGAACAATTAATGTAGGCTATAATACCAATAATCAGAGCTTTCTATTTCTAATCAGGCGGGCTGGTGACTGAATTTATTTAGATGCCAAACCAGTTTTTGGTCTTTGTTGGAGGTTAGGATTTTTCCTTTTTTTTCTTTCTCTTAGGGAATTTACTCCCATTTGTTGCTAAGAGGCAATGACGACTGGTACTTAAGAGAGACAAAAGATGTAGCCAAGGAGGATGAGAGTAGCTGGCTACTCTCTTACATTAGGGGTTTTCTCTTGGGAAGGGCAGAGATACCATGAGATTTTGGGCTGGGGGGAAGGGGCTGGGCGTAGCTCCTAGCTCTCTCTCGCCCTCAGCATCGGAGGAGGGACAGCCGGGCTGCGGTCGCTGCCTGGAGGATCCACTGCCGCTACGGAGCTTTTGTCCTCCCACTGCTTCTTACTGTTGGGTGAGCCTTTGCTCGTAAGAACAGCCGCTGCACTGGAACCTTATTAACACCCAATCTGACTGGAAAGGACCCTCACCATCTCTTTCAGTGCTTCAGTGCTTCCAAAAGCTGGGACCCCAACCCTCTCCACCCTCCCGGAGTTCACGTCTCCCCGGCTGCGTGTGGCAGCTGCTGCGGAGGAGCCCAGCTGTAACTGCCCAGCTCCACTGCTTTCTGCACCGCCTCGGGCTTTTTCACTACGCTCTAACCCAGCACCCCGCATCCACCTGACCCCCGCCGCTCCTGCTAAACCTGCAGAGTTTGCTGTTACACTTTGTTTGCCGCCCCGGGGGAGTGAGCCCGCCCTGCCGTCCCAGCCGCCGTTACGACGTTCCTGCTGCAGCCCATCCTTGCCCTCCAGCCCGTCCGCCGTTACCACGTGAGGGAGACGCAATTGAGCTTGTGCCACAGCGTCCCCTGCAGGCGCGGGGAATCACCGCACCCACCCTGCCCTGCCCGGAGCCAACAGCGCCCCTGCTGGCTGTGACCGTCACTGCACCGAAGGGGAAATGGCTTAACTTTCCCACTTAAATTTCCTGCTTGAAGAGAGGGAAGAGACTGGTTATTGGTTTTTCTGGTTTTTGTTTGTTGTTGCTGCCATTGTTGTTACTTNCACCGCCTCGGGCTTTTTCACTACGCTCTAACCCAGCACCCCGCATCCACCTGACCCCCGCCGCTCCTGCTAAACCTGCAGAGTTTGCTGTTACACTTTGTTTGCCGCCCCGGGGGAGTGAGCCCGCCCTGCCGTCCCAGCCGCCGTTACGACGTTCCTGCTGCAGCCCATCCTTGCCCTCCAGCCCGTCCGCCGTTACCACGTGAGGGAGACGCAATTGAGCTTGTGCCACAGCGTCCCCTGCAGGCGCGGGGAATCACCGCACCCACCCTGCCCTGCCCGGAGCCAACAGCGCCCCTGCTGGCTGTGACCGTCACTGCACCGAAGGGGAAATGGCTTAACTTTCCCACTTAAATTTCCTGCTTGAAGAGAGGGAAGAGACTGGTTATTGGTTTTTCTGGTTTTTGTTTGTTGTTGCCGCCATTGTTGTTACTTGTTTGCCTTGCTATACACATACATACTAGTAAAGAATTGTTATTCCTTTTCCCATATCTTTGCCTGAAAGCCCCTTAATTTCAAAATTACAATAATTCGGAGGGAGAGAGGGTCATATTTTCCATTTCAAGGGAGATTCCCGCCTTCCTTGTCAGACAACTGTTTTTCAAACCGAGACAGTCTTCCCAGGTGAATTTTAGATACTTAAATGGGTATGATACCCAGACCAGTAAAATGAATCCAATTTAATTCAGGTAAAATTTTTCCTAGAATAACTTACCCTGAAAAAAAAAAGATTTCTTGAGGAGTCTGCAATTGAGAAGGTCTTAACTGTTACTGCTGTTTAATATACAGATGTCTCTCTCTAGGAGCTTATGGTGGAGAAATCTCATAACTCTGCAAATTTCAGGAATACTGAAGAATCAGTAATCTCATTCATAACATTAGGCTTCTAAATATAATTAAGATGGAGTCATAAAGCAGTAATGTTTGTAAAAAATGGTGGAAGTAAAACATTGCTGGGTGAGAGGCTGGACATGAGCCAGCCGTTGGCACTCCCAGCCCAGAAAGCCAAGTGGGTCCTGGGCTGCATTCAAAGTGCCGTGGGCAGCAGGGGAGGGAGGGGATTCTGCCCCTCTGCCCCGCTCTGGTGAGACCCCACCTGCAGAGCTGCCTCCAGCTCTGGGGTCCCAGTGCAGGAAAGACATGGAGCTGTTGGAGCGAGTCCAGAGGTGATCAGAGAGATGGAGCACCTTTGCTATGGGGAAAGGTTGAGACAATTAGGGTTCCTCAGCCTGGAAAAGGGAAGGCTTTGGGGTGATCTAATTCCAGCCCTTCAGTACCTGAAGGGAGCTCACAAGAAAGCAGGAGAGGGAATTTTTGCAAGAGCGTGTAGTGTGACAGGATCAGGGGGAATGGCTTCAAACTGAAATGGGGTAGGCTTACATTTGATAATAGGAAAAAATTCTTTGCTCTGAGAGTTGTGAGACAGAGTAGCAGGTGAGACAGAGGAGCTCAGAGAAGTTGTGGATGCCCNTTGCTATGGGGAAAGGTTGAGACAATTAGGGTTCCTCAGCCTGGAAAAGGGAAGGCTTTGGGGTGATCTAATTCCAGCCCTTCAGTACCTGAAGGGAGCTCACAAGAAAGCAGGAGAGGGAATTTTTGCAAGAGCGTGTAGTGTGACAGGATCAGGGGGAATGGCTTCAAACTGAAATGGGGTAGGCTTACATTTGATAATAGGAAAAAATTCTTTGCTCTGAGAGTTGTGAGACAGAGTAGCAGGTGAGACAGAGGAGCTCAGAGAAGTTGTGGATGCCCCATCCCTGGAAATATTCAAGGCCAGGCTGCATGGGGCTCTGAGCAAGCTGGTATGGTGGAAGGTGTCCCTGACTATGGGAGGGGGGTGGATGTCAGTGATCCTTAAGGTCCCTTCCAATCCAAACCATTTTATGATTATATAAAACCAGCTAAAATGAGAAAGTCAGACTTATTAAGGTACTTAGACACTATGCTAAGACGAGCAACCTTACTGGTTTCAGAGGCATTTGAGTGCTTAGAATTTATGTCAACATGATTTCCAAGGTTTAAACTTTGTTAAAATATTTTTCAGCTTTTTTATTACATGGCCTTCAGGAACTTGGATTGGAGAGAAACTCCGAAGTAACTATTTAGAAAATTAAAATGTGCCAAGAGTTTAAAATAAAACTAAGGTAATGGTGGTTTTACCTGCAGAGACAGACTACCAGAAAAATTTACCAACAGAAGCAGTGCATCTGAATATAATAAATTCTTCCGGCAGTTTTTGCTATAGGGATGCAAAGGTGATGAAATAAATAAACATCAAAAGGAAATATTTATTTTTCATAAACTGTATGACATATGAAATAAAGACATATTGTGCAATTGGTGCGTCACCAAAAATAATAGAAAAAATATGAAGGCAACCTTAAAAATGTACTATGTAGAGTAGAATTCTAGAAAATGCAATAGAATTTTAACAAACCATAGAAAAAATTGTTTAGGATACAAAGAAAAGCGCTATGAGGCTACTGTCTTTGAATACATGAGAAATTGTAAAAAAGTGCTAATACAATGTCTTTGAGAGGCATTATGGCAAAGGATCTGTGTCTTGGGGTGACTTCATGATGTGTACCCCCTATCGACATGCTCTATGTCCAGACATGAACCCTGTGCTTTTCTGTGCCTTTAAACTGAGCCTGAGAAGGGGGGGAGAAAAAACCGTGCGAACTTTTCAAGGCAGTCTGTGCTCCAAGGTCACTACTCCTCTGCGTCTTTCGGCTGTGGCGAGAAGAGTGGAGGAAGCACCTTTCTTGCTTTTCAGCCAGCTTTCAGCTGTTTTCTCCAGAGAGAGACAGAGAGTTTTTT